>CM076732.1:2288290-2493290 GCA_038501795.1 Pseudopleuronectes americanus
GGTTGAGTGAAAGAGAGGTCGAGTGAGTGGGGGCGGGGGGAGGAGGGCGGTGCGGGGGCGCTGGGATGGAGGGTGCAGCGGGTGGCGGGGTTAGGGGGTCGGTTAGGTGTTAGGCGGATGGGGGGCAGGGGGGGAGTGGGTGGGTCGGGGTGGTGCTAATAAGTCCGGGGAGTCGCGGCGCGGGTGTGTAGTGTGCGGGGGGTGGTGGTAGATGAGAGGGACGGTGGGGATGCGGGGTAGAGGAGGGGTGTAGTGACGTGAGAGGGAGAAGGGGTGTTAGGGGGGAAGGGAGGTGGGTGCGAGGTGGGGGGGCAGTGGGTAACCGGGCCGGCGGGAAACGTGCGAGGGGCAGTGGGGGGGCGGGTGGGGTGGGAGGGGCCGGGGAGGGGGGGGAGTGAGGACGCGTGAAAAAGCGGGGAGAGGGGGCGGGGGGAGCGGGGGGTGGGGGTAACGGGCGGGGGCAGGGTCGTGTCGAGGAGGGGCGCAAGGGGTGGGGGGGGGCTTTGGGGGGCGCAGACGGGAGGGTGGGGTGTGGGAGGGGGGCGCGGGAGGGGGGGTGGGGGGGTGTGAGGGTGGGGGGTGTGGTGTGTGCGAGGGGTGGGGGGGGGTGTGGGGGAGCGCGTGTGTGTGTGTGTGAGGTGGGAGTGTGTGGGTGGTGGGGGGGGTGGGTGGGGGGGGAGTGGGGGGGGGTGGGGGGGGTGGGGGGGTGAGAGGGGGGGGAGTGGGGGGTGGGTGTGTGGGGGAGCGAGGGGGGGAGTGTGTGTGTGTGGGGGGGGTGGGGGGGGTGGGGGTGGGGGGGCGTGTGGGGGCGCGTGTGGGTGAGGGGCGGTGGGGGTGGGGGGGGGTGGGGGGTGGGGGGGTGTGGCGTGAGGGGGGGGGTGGTGAGGGGTGTGGTGTGGGGCGGGGTGTGTGTGAGTGAGTGGGGGGGGGGTGAGTGTGAGTGGGGGGGGTGGGGGGGGTGGGGGGTGGGGTGTGGGTGTGGTGGGGGGGGGGTGGTGGTGGGGTGGGGTGGGGTGGGGTGGGGTGGGGTGGGGTGTGGTGTGGGGGGGGGGGTGGGGTGTGGGGTGGGGTGGGGTGGGTGGGGTGTGGGGTGGGGTGGGGGGGTGGGGTGGGGTGGGGTGGGGTGGGGGGGGGTGGGGTGGGGGGAGGGGGGGTGTGTGTGCGTGGTAGGCGGGGTGTGTGACGGGTGTGCGGGTGTGCGTGAGGGTGATGTTGGAGTGGTGTGAGCGTGGTGGGAGGTTGAGAGCGGTGGGTGAGAGTGTAGTGTGTGAGAGCGCGCGGAGTGTGTGGCGGGGGTGTGTGAGTGAGGGAGATGTGGGTGTGGGGGGTGGGTGTGTGTGCGTGTGAGTGTGGAGGTGGGGGGTGTGCCGGTCGAGAGTGGGGTGGTGGGGGGGGAGCGAGGTGAGGGAGGTGAGCGGTGGGGGGAGGGAGGTGGGGTGTCGGGGTGGGGCGGGGTGGGGTGGGTGGGGGAGTGGGGGGGTGGGGGAGAGGGTGTGGGGTGTGAGGGGTGGGAGGGGTGACGGGGTGCGCGTGGTGTGGGGGAGGGGAGAGTGGGGGGGTGCGAGTGGGTGAGGTGAGGGAGGGTGGTGAGGAGGGGGTGGGGTTGGGAGGGCGTGGGGGGTGTGTGTGAGGGGCCGCAGTGGGGCGTGAGTGGGTGGGGGTGGGACGTTGGGAGAGGCGCGGGCTGTGGGGGTGGCGAGGGGGGAGGGGAGTGAGGTGAGGGGAGTGTGTGTGGGTGAGGGGGGTGAGGGGGTGTGTGGGGTGCGTGGGGCGTGTGTGGGAGCGTTGCGGGTGTGGGCGAGGGGTGAGGGGTGGGTGTGGGGGAGTGGGCGCGTGGGGATGGAGGGAGTGGGGTGTTGAGAGGTTGAGGGAGCGTGCGGGGGTGAGCGCTGGCGGGGCGTAGGGGAGGGTGGGTGAGCGAGGGGGATGGTAGGCGGGGCGGCGGGGCGGGGGGGGGGGGGGAAACGGGGGGAGGCGATTGCGGGCAGGGGAAGGGCGCGTGTAGAGCGGGTTGGGGGTGGGGGCGGCGTGAGTGTGGTGGCGGCGGGGTGGGAAAAGGGGGGGGAGGGGGGCGCGAAAGTTCGGCGGAGGGGCCGGACCGTAGGCGGAGGCGGACAGGAATCGACGGTCACGGCGCGGGGGTAGAGCTGGGTGGATGATCGTGTTGGTTAGATATTGGTTCTTGGGCAGGGTGTGTGGAGAGGGTGGTCAGGATTGGGAGGTTGGTGGAGGGGGGGGGGGGGGCGGCGCGGGGATGCTACGGGTGCGGGGGGATGAAGCATCGAGGGGGGCGATTGGCTTGGAGTCAGTCGGTGTGAGGTGCGGGTGGGTGCGGGGTGGGGGTGGATGGGAGGGGTGGGGTGGGGGGGGGGGGGAAGGGGAACTGTGGGAGGGGTCGAGGAGGGAGGGGGGGGGGAGGGACCGGGTGGAGGGGGGGGGGGGTTTGGGGCGTGGGCAGGATTGCTCAGAGTGTGGGCGCCATGGAGCGTGTGTGTGATGCGGCGCGATCTGGGAGAGGCGTGCGTGTGCGGGTGAGGGTGTGCGCGCGCTAGGCTGGGGTGGGCTGATAGGGCGGGGCGGGTGTGAAGGACAGTGGTGTCGGGTGTGAGCGGATAGTGTGAGCGATGGCTCGGAGTGATGCAGGACTGGGGTGAGAGGCGAGGGCCAGGGCATTGGGGAGCGCTGTGACGTGTGAGGTGAGGGCGTGGTCGCGAGCGGGCGTGTGCAGTGTGAGGAGAGGGGACCGTTCCAGGCGGGAGGGTGGCGGTGGCGGGGTTGGATGGTGCGGTGGGGTGATGTGGTAGAGGTACGGGATGCGCGGCGCGGGGTGAGGGCAGCGTGGAGAGCGTGGATGGGTGGTAGGGACGGTGGGTGATGGGGCCGTAGGGGCTGTTGGCTACGTCGGGGTGGGAGTGCGAGGATGCGGGGGTGAGTGCGCAGGGAGTGAGAGGGGGTGTATGTGGTGGTGTGGCGGGGGGAGTAATATGGAGTTTCAGGGGGGTGGGAGATTGCGGGAGTGTAGTAGGGGTGCTTTGGTTTGCGGCGGGGGCGGGTAGTAGGGTGGGGGTAGGACTAGAGGTGGGTGGGGGGGGTGGGAGGGACTGGGGGGGAGTGTAGGTAAGGCGAGGGCAAGGTGAGCGGGAGGCGGGCGTGGAGGGGGCGTGTCGGGAGAGCGATGTATGTAAGTGACGGGCGGGCGCGTGGGAGGCGGGAGTGGGAGAGTAGCGGCGGAGGGAGTGAGGGGATAGGGGCGGAGAACTTGTGGTGGTCTATAGTAGAGTGCAAGGGGGAAGAGGGTGGGGGCGGGGTGTGCGGGTGCGGATGCCTGGGAAGTGTGGAGGAGGGGGTCGGGGGGCGGTGGAGGGGTCCTATGGGAGCGAGCGGTATGGGGAGGTGGAGGGGGGGCGGAGCGGAGGGGTTGGGGGGTGTGAGGGGGGGGGGTCTGTAGGGGGGGCGGAGGCAAGGGTGAGTGGATGGGAGTAGTGCTAAGTCTGGTGGGTGGTGAGCGGGGGGTGGGGGTGCAGGGGTCGGGTGAAGATGCGTGGGGCTTAGCGGGGATGGAGGGTGTCTGAGGGGCGGGAGGGTGTGATGGGGGGTAGAGCGCGTGGAGGGGAGGAGGAGGAGGGGAGGGGTGTGGGGGAGTGGGGTGGGCGTGTGGAGTTGGACGGGGCGCTGCATTTGTTGGGGAGAGGGGGGGGGCGGGTGGTCGAGGGTGGCAGGGGTCGGCGGGGTTATACCAATACATTAAATAAATACACACGGGGCGGGCCGAGCGGGGGCAGCTTGGGTGTGGGGCGAGGGGAGGGCGGAGGGGTGAGGGTGTGTTGGGGCGGGAGGGGTCGGGTTGGGGGGTGCGGGGGGTGCGGGGAGGGGTGTCACGGAGTGGGGGAGGGGGGGCCGAGGGGAGGGGGTTTGGGAAGGGCAGAATGTGGGGCGATGGGGGTGACGAGGGCACGCGGGCAAGGGGGGGGGTGGGGCGGGACGCATAGGTTGCGGGGGGTGGACCTGGGGAGTGGTTACAATGCAGGTGGGTTGGGGGGGTGGTGTGTTGGTGGGTTTGGGGTGTGCGAGACGGACGGGTTGGGTGGGCAGGTGGTGCGTACGGGTAGGGAGGTGCGGTAGGGGGGGGGAGGGGCTTGGGGCGCGGTAGACTGGCGTGCTGTGGGAAAGAGTGGGGTGGAGGAGGGCGGCGCACTCGGGTCGAGGGTCAGAAGGAGGGGGCACAGCGAACGGTGAAGTGGCGTTGGGCGGGGGGGGGGAGGGCGACGTTGGGTGAGACTGGAGGGGGGAGGGTGTGATGTGGAGGGACGGGGGGGCGGGGGCCGGCGGCTGGGGTTGTGGGTAGGGGGGTGGTCGGGGGTGGGTGGGGGTGGAGGGCTGGTGGGGGGTGTAGTGAGGTGGAGGGTGGACAGGGGGGGAAGGACTAGGCGGATAGGGGCAGAGCTGGAGTGGGTGGGTTTTGAGGGAAGTAAGGTGAGTTGAAGTAGTGACGGAACGGGGGGGGTGTGCGCGCGAGGGTGCGGGTGAGTGAGAGCGGGTGGGTCCGTGCTAGGTGGGTGGAGGGTGGTGGAAGTGGGAGATTGATCGGTTAGTGGGGAAGTTGGGGGGTGGGGGGTGGTGAGGGGGAGAGGGGGGGGCGGAACTATGGAGGGGGGCGGGGCCGTTGGGTTCGTGGTGGGTATTGTGTGGTTAGCTGTGGTATTTTTTTTTTTTTTTTTTTTGTTTTTCGTTTTTTTATAGGATCTATTTTTTTTTTTTTTGTTTTTTGTTTATTTCCTTTGGTTTATTTATTACTTCTTTTTTTTATTTTTCTTCCTTATCTCTGTGGACAAAATTCTGACACTGTTGTGGATTCAACATAAACAGGACATTCACTCCTTCATTTAACACAGTAGACCTGTACCTGGTTATAGTGCATGGTGACATAGAGTTCATTGTCCAGCTTGAGAGCCAGACTCCAGATGACTCTTCTGAACCACAGGCTGTAGTTGGCGTCCACTGGCTCGGCCTCTGTGGCCACATCCAGGATGTACTCCCGTTTGTTAAGAGGACGCACATTCTGACCTAAACAGAAACACAGGTCGGCGATGATCTACTCTTCCACGTGGTAACTTGGAATTAGCAAAGAATATTTGCATTTCAGATCCTCCCCTCCAGCTGGATTACCTTTGTGTGTGACCAAAAATATGGCATATTCATCCAACGCCTCCTCCCTGTGCAGCTCCATCTCAAAGCAAAGCTCCTCGATGACATCCAGAGATACCTGAAAGGAAAGGAAGATCACAATGAGCAATGGCACAATCAAACAGTATGATCTAAATGTGTGTGTGTGTGTTTGTGTCCCCCTCACCGAGCACGTCTTGATCTTCAGGTGCCGTTCGATTCCCCCTGGCAGCAGGAACAGCTGTCTCTTGGAGCTCCGCCCAGCCTGCACACACACCACCAATCAGAAGTGTACTGTTATTTATAAGGAATATATAATTTGATTTTACACGTTATTCCATCCTGACACAGTTATTATACCCTTATATACCCATTACACAAAAACTACAGGACAAATTACCACAAAACAAACATAGTGAGATAGGGCAGTGTTCAAAATGTAGGTCTCAGAAAATATTTCATGGGTCTTGATGAATCCATAGTTGTCGATGTGTGTGTGTGTGTGTAATTTGCTACAGATCCAAATTGAAAATCTGGATCTAGTGAATGTAAATGTGGTTTCATGAGGGGACTGTTGAGAAGAACACAAAGACCAACCAGCATCGCTTTGAGTTCCATGCTGTTGGGATACTGCACACGTCCACCATATTGAAAAGTCCTCCTCAGATTCTGCTCACAGGCCTTGGCGATACCTGTCAAGTAAGAAGAAGAGCAGCCTGTAAACTCATCAGCTCCCTGATTAGAACCCCAGATGGACGAATGGATGGATGGAAGGACGGCTTCTTGACCTTGGTACTGAACCCCAGGACTGGAACACGCATCCTGCAGGAACGTCAGCAGAAACGGTTTCATGACGTCCGAGCAGCGGTGAAAGGACGTCAGGATGTAGAGCAGCCTCCATCCTCTCTGACAACTGTCCCTACACAAAGATACAAACACACAACTACAAATGAAAGGGTTTTCTGCCGTGGACTGTGCAGGCACCTATCACTTCTTCAGAACCAGTCAGCGTGAAACACGGAGAAGAGTCTTACGGTTTGGAACTGGTGTTAGTGGTGACCTGCTTCATCACCTGGCAGTAGGCCTCATCCTTTATCAGGCCGTGGGCACCGCTCAACTATAGAGGATCAATTTGAGAGCATATTCATTTCTGTTCACGTGGGATCACATAATTTATGTGCCTCTAAAATATGTAAGTGAGAGAGAGTGTGTGTCTGTGTGTGCGTACCTTCAGTATAGTGGCGACCAGGTCCTGTTCATTCTGCCCTTTCAACGGGAAGTCTCCCATAAACTTCATTATGGCTGGACAAAAACAATTATATATCATTAAAACTCCCATGAACACATAGATGTTATCATAAAGTACAGAAGGAGTCAGGGTTTTAGAGTTCATCTTAGTAGAGCGCAAACCTCAGTCTACAACAGACAGTCTATAAATTCACTAGCTCCTGATTTTAATGTGGATCTGCACCAAGTGGCCCACAATCATAAATATCAGGCCCCTCCTCTCTCTCTTTCTTCTACATCCATCCCTCGCTCTGTCCCTCTCCTCTCACCTAAGAAGATGTCAGCCGCCACTCTGTTCATCCCGCTGTCGGAGAAGTCGATCAGAGACTCCTGGATCGGAGACTGGAGCGACAAAGACATGACAAGGATTACAAATATATATATTTTTTTTTAAAGTTGAAAATGAAGTTGAGAATTCAGATACAAGGGGCTTTGTTTTGAAATGAACTTTACCTTGGAGAATTTGATCATGTCGACAGGGTCTTTGCCCTCCTTCCCCTTTTTGGCTTTCTGATCACTACTAACACAATACAGGCGGTAGTCAGCAATGCATTTATATGTGTGTGTGTGTGTGTGTGTGTGTGTGTGTGTGTGTGTTTGTGACTGACCTCCTGTTACTTCGGGCCACTCTGAAGTACTTCTTGGCAAACTCAGCGATATGGTACTGGCCGCCGTGCGGAGGCAGATCGTCCAGTTCAATGCTCAGACTGTCCCCATATATCTTATTTACTACCTAATACACACACACACACACACACACACACACACACACACACACAGAGAAAGCTCAGCAACAGTGCCACTTTAAGGAGTAACCAAAGATGTAATTATCTACCAAACATTTCCATTTCTTCCAACCAAAACATTCCAACATACTGTGTGAACGCCAGCGGAACCATAATGTAGGGGTTTTATTCATGCTGAGCTAAGTGTGTTATTCAGACTCGTTTACAATATTTGTAGTGATCGTGATTCTTTGTTGTGTTACAGTCTGCTGAATGTGTGAGTGAACCACAAACCTCTGTGGAGAGGTCAAGCTCATGGGCAGCCACCGCTGACCCCATCGCCACGGCGATAGCGGCGGAGGCGGCGACGTGTCCCTGTCGGTGTCGAGGCTCCACGCGCTCATCGGGCAGAACCAAGAAGTCCGGAGCAGCCACAGGACGGACGTACTCACTCGGAAACAATCCAGACTTTCCGTACACGGCCCCGAAGCGCCAGCCTGTTTACACACAACGACACAAACACACACGTATACACACACATGCAGATACACACCAACAAATCAGAGACAAGTTCATAAGTAAACACAGAAAAAGCCAGACATAATATTTCTCAGCTTTTATGACAAAGACAAGCAGCAAACCAATCATCAGTTATGTCAAAATAAAAGTAAAAACTCAAAAAGTTAAAGTTCTGCTATAAAAACAAACCCCCAAAACAACCAGCAAATAAAGACAACAACACACACACACACACACAGAGAACCCCAAACCAAACCCACCAAACTCAGGAGTGTCTCTCTTCAGCTCCTCCAGAAGCATGACCTTCTTCCTCACGATGCAGCCGTAATATTTACCTGAACACACACATATGCACACGGTGGCAGCGTGAAGCACAGAGAAGCAGACACACACACACACACACTGTACACGACTGTACGGAGGCACAAAGCACAAAACAGAGATGATACAGTGCAGCAGGTTTCATGTTCCATTTTGTTGTTGCGTGTCTCACCAGCCTCCAGTCCGTCCATGTGCAGCAGCCTGATGATGTCTCCTTTGTGGAAGCTGAGCAGACTCCTGTCCTCTGTGATGTAGTTCCTCACGGCCACCACGTACTCTGAGTCCTGACACACACACACACACACACACACAACATGGTGACATCCATATAGAGTCATAGAGAGTCCAAACTAATCTAGCTTTCATATGAATTAAATTGTGTCTGCAATAAATTATACTTTCTAAATGCAGCATAAGCATAAATCAAAACGGAACTTCACCCCTTTCCCCTCAAGAGGACAAGTGTCATGGATGGATATTAAAAAATCATCTTCAAACAAAGCAACACAAAACCAGACACACCTTCTTGAGCTCTGTGAGGAAGTAGTCGATCATGTGTTTGACCTGCGGGGCTTTGGCGGAGAACAGGATCAGCTTCTCGTTGGCCAGGTTGAACTCCAGCATGTTCTTTGAGGGAATCGACACGAACAGGATGTCCGAGTAGCTGCACAGGAAGTGACACGCAACGCCGGGATGTCAGTGTGAAGTCGCACGGCTCGGCTTCAGGGCCCCGGCCGATCATTTCACCGTCTCACCTGTAAGGCCTCAGCACTCTGAAGTAGTCTGAGGACGAGGAGCTGCTCCTCACCATCTTCAGCAGCTTGATGCCTTTATGTGACACAGACAGCACCTGCACCCCTGTGCCCACACTGCCCTGAAACAAACACACACACACATGTTTTGCACTTGTGTCTGTTTTGAATTGGAACGCCGAGGAAGAGACAAGAACTCACAGATGCTGGAAAGAGGCGAGAGAAGTAGATGTCCCAGGAGTCTCGGGACACGGCGACGACTTTCTTCTTTATGTTCTCATCACTTGTTCCTGAAAGCTGGTCCACGTTGTTCTCGGCTGTCGAAGGAAACAAATGAAGAGTTGAGGATATCAAACCCTTTCTGCTAAGTGACTGATACCTGAACAAAAAGAGGTCAGAGGCTGATGTGGACTGACCGAACAGAGCCTTCATCTTCTGTCTCTCCTCCTGAGTGATACGGATGCAGGCCTCAGAGAAGGTGTCATGTACAACCTGGACACAAATACATATTCAGGAATGTTAATATAACATTTAACACATATAACATTTACATGTATTCCTTATTAATCAAGATCACAAGACAAAAGTGTATTTTTCATGTAATTCTTTGTTAGTTTCAACAACAATAAATCCAAAAATTAAATTATAATAAAACAAATGCAGTATTAAGCAAATGTATCATAGATATGTATTGAATACACAAATCTACCTGTCTGAAGATCAGATCCAGAGTAAGAGGATTGTTGAGCGTCTCTCTCGGATAGAAAACCTGTCGACAGAAAAACACCCAGAGTGAAAATGTTCCCTTCGTTGTATGAGGGTATTTATCACGTGTGTGTGTGTGTGTGTATGTGTGTGTGTGTGTTAGTGTGTGTGGGTGTGTGTGTTTGTGTGTAAATTCACCTCTTTTCTCATGTAGAGCTTCCAGGGGACATTGGAGTAAGTGTAATATTCATCACTGGCTTTGCTGTGGAGTTGAGTCTGAATGATCTCCTCCTCTACTGGCAACTCTCTGCAGACTGGAAACACAAACACACACACACAAACATACACACACACACACACTGTCAAAATGTTTTTTGATGGAGCTTCTCATACATGTATATGTGCATGTGGAAAAGTCACCTGGAGGAGGCGCAGGACTCGTGCTGGAGCTAGATGGCGCTGCTGGACGAGACCTGGTGGACTTGACAACCTTAACGCCTCCTTCTTCTTTACGTTGGGAGGACTGAGGCTTCCTCTGAGACTGGCACATTGAAAAAGGTCAGATATTATTTGATGTTGTGTGTGGATTGATCTGTAGGAGAGGAGGAAGGTTACCGGCTGTGGTGGGTTTGCCATTTGGTCTTTCAGGATCTCCATCGCTTCACCGTGAGGGTCTGACTTCTTTCCAAACGCTTTCCCATCACTTTTTCTACACACATACAGGAATGTAGGTAGAACAGATCAAATACATCCCTCGGGCCTGTGCTATAAATGTGTGTGTGTGTGTTTCTGTGTGTCTGTGTTTGTGTGTGTGTGTTACCTTTGTGGGGCAGGTCCAGTTGAAGTTGTTGTGTCAGCAGGCTGGTGGTGCTTGATGATGTCTTTAATGTCATGGCTGGGATCCATACGCTCTGTGTTATTCACACGGGATCGGACCACGTCCTCAGGAGGGGGGCCACGTGTTGAGCCTGCAGTGTAAAGTTCTATTAAATCCATTCCTGTCTGTTCAACCTTTTACTCTGTAGTTCTCTCTATAGTACTGGAAAGGCTCTGCTCTTAATCTATTCCAAATCCTTTCTGTCAAATTTATTTTTCCTCTGTTATTGAGGGAAACTTACAATCTTCAGTTTTCACAATTTACCGACTGCGTTTCTCACTTTAAATTGTTAGACTTCTCAAAACCTTAAAACTTCATGATGATTAAACTAAATAATTCAAATAGATGGCAATATGGGAGCAATAACAATATATTTAACCAGTTGAAATAATTTGAGGGTTTACATTTCATTATGGTCGCTGTTTTGAGGACAAAAGAAAGAAGCTTGTCCCATCCTGTCTTCTCCTTCTCAAGTTAATCTCAGTCAACATGAATTAGCAACTTTCACCCAGATGTAGGATCGATCTTTACTTTCATTTCATGCTGTTTTAGGTTTTATTAGAGAGTGAAAGTAAAGAGATGTTTGGGAAAGGAGGAAGAAAGAAACAAACGTCCGCCAGTGGGACTCGAACCGAGGACATTGTGGCTCATGGGTCATGTCTTATGTTTCAACAATTGCCCCTTAAAGTGAAACCATTGGACCTCCCCCACAGGAAGTCTCACATTTGAAATTGGATGATGTGGTCTTTCCAACCTCAGATCCCTTCATCACAAAGCATCGGTATTTATCTTTCCAGTCGTGTGGATTCAGGGAATCCAGATAAAAAAATAGTACAGAGCATCATTTACACCACAGCAAAACCTCCAGTTATAAACTTCAGTGTTGAACTTACTCCTCTGGCGCTGAACAGACGCAGGACCAGGCCTGTACGCTGACTCCTCCCCCTCTTTGTTCTGCAGAAAAGAGCGAGTTAAGCGTGTGTGTATTTTGGCGAAACTCCAGATTCTCTCAAATGCTTGTGTGCATTTACACATTGGTTCAGTGCACGTGTTTGTTACCCACCGGACTGGGTGTGTAGGAGCGTTGCTGTGAGTGTGTGTGATGCTGGAAAGGTGGTGACTGAGGAGCCGGGGCGACGGGGGGGAAAGACGACAACATTTGCTGCTGGATCGCGATCGCTTGCATCGTCATCTGTTGAGCCTGAGACACAAAGACACACACACACACACACTTATATCAGTGTCATGTGACTGTTCAGTGAGGAATACACATCAACATGATGTATGAATGGTATGTATGTGGAGTAAAGGTTAATGCTTCAGTTTATCAGCTTGTGTCATGGTAATTTTCATTTTAATTGAATTTCGCAGTGTTAAAAACACTTGTTTGCTTTGTAGAAAGACACAAAAAGGAACGTGTGTGTTTGGAAATGTGTATAGAATCTGAACAGACTAGACATTCTGATGGAGGTCAGTGTGATGGGTGCATTTTGTGTCAGTTGTTGAGAGAGAGGATGTTGGACGAACCAGAATGATGGCTTGCTGGTTGATGATGGCCTGCTGCTGCTGAGACATGACTGTCTGCTCCGACCCTGGAGAACACACACACATAAACACTCCACGTGATGACAATGATTTTGTTTTAGAGAAACTTCCACAGTGCACCGCAAACGACCTCATGAACCAATCCACTTCAACCAAAGCACACAGGACAACCTGTAACATAGATATCACAGCACCTAATATAGATTTTTCGTTGAATTTATTGTAACCTCCTCATGCTTCAGGCCAAACATGCTGGGAAAAACCAACGCACACCCGTCTCTTGTACCTGGCATACCGCTCATGCCAGACAGGCCTGGGACTACAGGGGCGGCTGGGAGTGAGGGCACCCCCGAGACACCGGGGGCCACGGTGACTCGGGATGCTGCCTCAGCATCTCTGGCGGCGGGGGGGGAAGCAGCAGGTGCGTGAGTGGGTGACACATATGGGGCAGGATAAGGCTGCGGGTGATGGTGGTGCTGGGGACGGTTGTACTGGTGGTATTGTGGTTGCTGCGGTGGCTGCGGAGGCTGCGGTGGTGGCTGCTGCTGCTGCTGCTGGTGTTGTTCGTGGTGATGGTGGTGGGAGGGGATTGGCATGGTGGGGATGGGTGGCATCATTCCTCCTGCTACTGGAAGCACTGGCACAGCTTGAGGAGCAGCGGGCAGGGAACAGGGGGAGAGTTAGGAACTGTGTCTGTCTGAGGTTGACCTATTGCCCTTGTAGCAGAAGAAATATCTTACAAATATTTAACTAAAATAACTTCATCGTTAAAATTAAAGTTGTGATCCAATTAGATTATTTTAAAAGGACTTTTTAATTGTGTGAATCCCTGCAGTCAATGAAAGTGAGTCACTTTCTTTTCTACATAAGTATTAGCAAAGAACTGAAAGCACAACACAACAACGCAGAGGCAGAAACTGAAGAGAGTGACTCCAGCACATTGCTGCGTGCGGTGGCTTGAGGGACAGGAGAGTGTGTGTGGAGGGAGACTGAGAGGGAACAATGTCTATAGACGGGCACTAAAGAGTCTGTGGTTACAGTGAATGGCTGCTGATGCATTATCGATGAGGTCAGACGGCTCATTAGATCCTCTAAGAGACAGATTAACGTCGGTCAACTGTACATCTGAACCTTTACACCTGAGAGTCTGTTTTACCCTTTAATGACAGCAATTACAATAAATATATATATATTTCTATTGATATGAAATACAGGATTTTCTTCTTGATTTAGAATTTAATCAATTGTTGTGATGATTTAAAACACACTAATCCAAAACATTAGAAAGTTTGGACTCATAATAAATGTTTCTACTAAAATGCAAAGTTTATGTTTTTAATTACATATAAATATTTTCCTGTAATTTAATCACATAAGTTCAATGGTCATAAATAAAATAACTTTAATTAGAGAAGAAAGAGTAAGGAAAAATACAGGACAAGACATAATAGAAGAAAAATGTTGAATGGATGAAAAAATACATTGGTTAACAACATGCAGCTGAAAACTAGAAACTATAGATGGAATAAAATGAAACCAGAGAAAAAATTACATGAAAACATTAAACATAAGAAACACACTTTACCTCCAGGGTGTATTCCTGGTGGAAAAGGCCGACTTGGGGTCGCGGGGCTCTCCCCCTCTCCTCTTCCTCCTCCTGTGATGCCAATACCTCCTCCTCCCTTCATCCTGGCCGTCAAACTTCCCGTCTTTTCCATGTCCTGGTGGGCAGAGAGAAGCCGGTGACAGAAAGTCAGCAGGGGGAGAGGGAAGACTGTGGATGTTGAAAACGTGGAGTTTGAGAGACATGGAGGGTACCACAAAAAGGCTGGGTATACAGAGAGCGAGAGGGGGGGGCGGGGGAGAGAGAGACTATGGGAGACCAGAGAGAGGGAGTGTGTTGAACAGGTTGATTCGTAGCCTCTCTGCGTGAGTCAGAAACTGAATACACCCCAGGAAGTACACACTGGATGAAAAGCTCCACACATACACAATCACACACAAAGAAACTTGCATAGAACAGTCTGAAGAAAGAAGCAACATAGAAAATCTGACTGTCTAGACACAACAAAACTAATTGAGTATTCTCCTGGGAAACATGCTTTTTAATGAAATGAGAATAAATGAAATAATACCAGCAAAGACGCAGGGAAAGACTCAACAACAACAAGGTGTATATCTTACCTCCAGATATGGATATTTATGTTTTTTTTAAATATAAAACAATGAGAATTTCTGCAGCACCAGATCTAGTTCCTACATATCTACTCCTTGGAACAGTTTCTGTTTCGTCTCGTCGTAATAAATAAATTGTGGAGTTGCAGATGAGACGGTTATAAAACTGCCTGCGTGTTGTATAGTAACCTAATCACCCCTCTCGTCTGCTCCATTCATACACAAACAGAAGCAGTGGTTCACATTTTCCCTCCGTCCATCGATCAACAGCTCACACGTTTAGAGGCGGAGCTTGATGTCACACTTTTAGGGTCCCAGCATACGTCAGAGGGTTTAAAACACACAAGATGGAAAATTTGCTTATTTTCATATAAGTTTTTCTCACATAATAATTCCAAACCGTGATGTAGGTTTCTGAATGCAGTCCCAACCTCTTTTATTGAGAAGAGAATATTTGCAGAAAGTGAAAAAAAATACTTTGATTGAACTTGAATATCTCAAATCATGATCCAACTTTGAGCTGATTAATAAAGTTAAGTTCTGTCTTATTATGAGGAAGCAACAGAGTTCTGCAGTTTACGAGCCAACTGATTAATTCATGAGGTCATTTGAGCACTGACGGATTTTCCAAAGCAGGAGGGAAAGCGCTCATTGCAGGTGAGTGTGTGTGTTTGGTTGTGTGTGTGTGTTTTTGTGTGTGTGAGTGTGTGTGTGTACTCACTGCGCTGCCGTCTGACAGCACAGGGTCAAACAGACTGTCCAGGTAGCGATCCATTCCCTCTCTGAGTCTGACCGTCACTCAACGCATCCGACTCCACTGGACACACACACAGGGAGCAGAGAGGCTTTAAAGACACACTTTACAACCTAAACACACATACTAGAAACACACCCTATGCACCCTGAACAGTGATGCCTCCGTGCATATCTTTATTCATAGGCCGTCAGTTAGGGATATATATTGTGGTGTGTGTACCATGGCTGTAGTAGCCGTCAGAGTCTGGCAGGCTGTAGGCCGGTCTGCTGCTGCTGCTCAGAGGAAAGGACGGAACCAGCTCCTCGTCTGAGTCGAAGCCGCCGCCGACCAAAGCACTGAGACGAGGGGAGAGGGTGAATTATTCAGAGCTTCATTCATTTCTCAGCCATGGCCCGGTTTGTGTGTGTGTGTGTGTGTGTGTGTTGTGCACTGACAGGCTGGCATTGGCCCGGACTCTGGCCGGGTCGTCGGTGCTGATGACGAAGTAGCTCTTCTGTTTGGGGAAGTCCGGCGGAAGCTCCAGGTCTGAAACCAGGTCCATCACGTAGTCGTGACCCGCTAACTCCACCCACTGGCCGTGCTCCTTCATTAGAATTGAACTCCCCCTCCACCAGTCGGACACGCCCCTGCAACACCATCAAGGTCAACTATCTTTTATTCACAAATTAAGTAATACAAAATGGTCCAGGGGATGAATGAGTGAATAATATCTGCACCTGTGGCGCAGGATGTCTCCCGCTAAATCCTCTCCCCGAGTCCAGGAGTGGACGGGACACAGGAAGGACCCCCCTGCAGGGAGACAGCAAACATCCAGACGCTGTTTAACTTCCATTGTGGTTTTGAAACCACACAGATTGTTATCAGAGGGCAATAAATGGTGCAAGTCAAAGGAAGAAAGCCCTGAGTGCACCTGACACTGACTGGCAATAAATTATCAATGGTAAGTGGTTGAAACTGATCCGGCCCATTAAAGCTGATGCCAGCAGTCCCAAGCACTTCTCTTTTCAAACCGCAGGAGAGAAGACCGACTATCTTTTAGTCTGAGATGTGTTCTACAGCTGAATGTGAAAAGTAGTGTGCAGCTTATTTGCAGTTGTACATGCATCACACACAAACTTCATTAAGTGTTGTTAGAGCTCACCATCAAAACAGTGCACGTGCAACACCATGTTGGCCTTTTTCCGATTGGCCGTCCACTCCAGCAGGGCGAGCGGATAGGTCCTCGCCGTCTCGGGAGTGGAGCCGGAGCCTAATTGGGTTTTCTGATTGGCTTGAATGAGTCTGTGTTGAAGCAGCGCCTGGCAGCCTGCAGGAGCATGGTCCGAGACGAACCTGTGTGTGTGTGTGTGTGTATTGGTGTATTATTTGTCATCTTCTGTTCACACATATGCAAAGATATCTATATATATATTTATTACTTCAGTAGATATTTGTCCATCTTGGGCGACGGGGCGAAGCTGCAGACGCAGGCCGACAGCAGCAGCCAGCCTCGCTCAGCGTTCTCCGAGTTGACGTTCCTCCAGACCTGGTTGACCACCTGAGACAGGATCTCGTCCCGTAGCCCCGGAGACGTGAGGCCCCTTTGGATGATGTAATTCCCGAACATGTTTTCCTGCGCCCCGTTCAGATGAGGGTCCCCCATGAATCGTAATACCTGAGGAGAACAAAACACAGACAGGCATCGTTACAAACAGATATGATGTTTGATACCAGGGTTCTGAGTGACTTTCTCGGACTCACAACCAAGTAATAATAACAAAAACAAAGAGGATGGCAGTGTGTCTATCTGTAGTTTATAAAAGACAGGCAGCCCACCATGATGAAGAGCTCCAGAGCCTCCCCTCGGAGATCCTCCTCTACTCGGGTCAGCGGTGAGTCCAGAGGGGCCGTCAGCATCCCAAACTTCGGTTCCTACAGATTTAAAACATCACAGTTTTTATGAGGAAGTACATTGTGTAACAAACACCAGGTATCTGCGGTCCTGAGGCTGACTGCAGAACTGTTAGTGCACTGATGCCCGTCTCACCTTGAAGTAGATCTGCACGAATCGGTAGAACGGGAAGTTGTTGATGTCCAGCGGCAGAGTGAGTTGATTTTCATCCTGAATGTGAGGAGCCTGGAGCAGAGCCAAACAGTCCGAGTGCAGCTCCCTCCTGACTGGAGTGAGCAGGTCAAACAGGAAACATGCAGGAGCCTTAAGTCTTTTAATGTGTGTTTATGTGTATAAGTATTTTGTATATTTACTCGACTCTACTATTGCTGTTGATGCTGACAAGATTACAGAACATAAAGTTGATCCAAAGTAAGTTTAGTCCGATTTATGGATCTGACCCTGTGCTGAACATCTCCTCACCTCCTGCTGTCTGCAGTAAAGCTCCCAGCTCTGCAGGGATCAGCAGGTGTGTGACGTTCACCACCTCCCTCTTGGTCAGCTCCTGGAGGAGTAAGAGTGACTGTGAATTCAGTCTCTCAGACAGAAACATGGATGAATAAATCCCCAGCAGGTTTCCATCTCACCTTCTCTCTCCTCCTCCTCTCCTCATCAGTTTTCCTCTGGGCTTCAAACTTCATCTGCAACCAGATCAGACAAATAACACAAGCTGAACATTAATGTGAACAGTTATCTGCTTATCAACACACGTATGTCAGACAGGTCAGGTTTCCTCTTCCACTAAACATGACAATGTCATTTAAAACCCTGCTGCGTGTACCTTGATGTATTGCTTGCGGTTGACATACATGTGGACGAGGGAGCGGAATCGGACCAGACTCTCCCTCATATTCACATAGCGCCTCCTAGAGGACACAACCAGTATTGAGCCACCATGAAGTTTAACATCTCACTTAACACAAGATGTGATGATTTCAGTCCTGAGAAGATTTTGTGCAGAAGTGCTACCGAAGTCAGAGTGTCATTGTTTCCATTGATCAGAATCCAGTTCTTCATCTTAGATATTCATATGGTTTGTGTGTTACCTGGTGAGGAAGCCTCTGCACTGCGCCTGCAGCCCGATGATCTTCTTGCGAAAGGCCACAAAGCGTTTCCTCACGAAGAACATGCGAGTGTAACGCTGCAGGGTGAGAGCGGCGAGATGTCGGGAGCGCTCCCGCTTACACTCCAGCAGCTGGTAGATGTCCTCCTTCAGAAACATCTGACACACACACACACACACACAGAAGAGTTTGTGTCACTTTAAGTCATGATTTAAAAGTAAAAAATGCACAAATACTATGTACAGCATAAATTAAACCACAATATTTATCAATCAGATCAAAATGGAAGCTCTCACTCAACACCATGACACAAACTGCAGGAGAATCTCACCTTTGTGACTCCGACGTGAAAAGAGCCTGGTCGGAGGGGACACAGTTTACTGAGCATTATCACACAGTTTTCTCCAATTGCAGCTGGAAGCTCTCGAATCCCCACCAGAGACTTATACCTGGGGACGACACACATTCACACGCACGGACAGGTGTGAATAAATTTAATCTAAATTCTCCCAGAGATGAAAGAAAAGAAGATAAAACTTTTAAGAAGGGATCAAAAGCTGTTACAGATCCTCTGATCTCTGCCTTTAGTCACCAATCAGACTTTAGGAACTACCTGAAGATTTTGTTTTTGCATAAAATGAAACTCTCTGTGTTTGTGTATTTTGCAGTCTGGTGTGTATTAAACCGTCATTAGAGTGATAGCGGTGTGGCCGAAGGATTTAGAGATAAAGCGTGTGTTGGTACCTGAACAGGAAGACATAGAAGGGCATCCTGACCGGATATCCCTCCCTACGGATCCGGATGGTTTCCAGGACGCCAGAGTGTCGCAGCTGGCCGCTCACCAGGTCGTCTTCCATCACACCTGGCAGCTGAACACAGATGTATGAATACACATGTGAACACACTAAAACATGATCGTCATTACCTCGATCTAATGATCCGTGTGAATATAAAATAAGAATCAATCTACCTTCATGTTATTTGGCTTAATGCAGCGGACGAAAAAAGGGTTGCACCTGAAATAGAAGAATAAACTAAACCAGTTTGATGAATTTAAAGGAAATTACTGCTTGATACTAATTTAAACTCGGTTTGACCTCTCCATCTTCTCCACCAGCTCCAGCAGGGACTGTTGGAACTTGTTGCTGACGGTGGGCGCTTGGTATCTTCTGGTGACCGTGCTGCTCTTCCTCATGTGACCTCCTCTCTGCTGACCCACGAGCTCTGCGTGAGCCACGAACAGATTTGACACCATCTAGACACACACACGAATACACACGACATCCACGCATGACAGGGTTCACATGAATTATTCACAGGAGAAAATGTTTTCCACGCAGCCTGTACATCACTTGAAGAAGCTGCTCTCCTCTCACCTTGTTCCTGCTCTGGATGAACAGATCCACGACGTCCTGTCGGACCTGGTCGTAGTTCTTATCCAGGAACTTGTAAACCTGCATTAATCACATCGTACAATATTTGAAAATCTATATTTATGGTGCTGCTTGTTTAACAATTTGAATAAGCTGTTGATGTGTGAGTGATGCTTGGATCCAGGGAGGAGCTGCTCACCTGGTAGGTGACTCGGCCGGCAAAGTGCCTGATGGTGAACTCTGGGAGGGGCATCTTTGGCTTCATGTACAGTGGGCTGCTGCCGTGGTGATAGTGACACTTCTGGAGGAAAGTGTGGTCCGTCGCCTGGCAACAGATAAGAACTAGAATCTAGTGGACATGTACGTGCAGATGTGTGAATGTGACTCCGCCTCCTCCCCCCCCCCTCACCTGTGGGAAGCAGCTCTGATCATCCAGGATCCTCAGTATCCCATGAGGCTTAGCGGCGATGAGGTCGATGCAGGGCTGATTGTCGTTGAAGGGGATGTTCTGCCAGGGGATCTGCTCCCTGCTGTACTCCTCCTGTGCCGGGATCACAGTCAACACCACGTCATGTTCAGTTTACCACGTGTGTCTGCCTGCACGCCATCTTAGACCAGCTGATCTTTAGTTTATTCAGTTTTATGTGATTCCATGTTTCAATCTAATGCTTATTTAATGGTTTCTAATTGAGATCATCATGTCTGTAAGTGTGAATGCAAACCATTTCTGTGCACGTGCATCAGAAACGTGGATGGTGTGTGAGTGAGCGTCCCCACAGGTGTGAACGTGGTCTCACCTGTTCCTCCCTGAAAATGATCCTGTTGAAGAAGAACTGCAGGTACTCGTTTGCATAATTGATGCAAAGCTGCTCAAAGCTGTTGTAGGCCAGATCCTGTTGTAACACACACACACACACACACACACGCAGACACACACAGCTGGTGATTCTTTTTTGTCTCATCTAAAGACTGATTACCCTGCATACAAACATAAACCCATGGCAATTACAGTCACTGACCTCAAATCCGTAAATGTCCAGGATGGAGATGGAGAGGGTGTGTTGGCGAGGGTACACCTGAGCGTTGATCCTCTCTGTCAACCAATGGAAGAGCAGCGAGTACAGGATCTTGGCAACAGCATCTCTGGAGAACACCGATTTGTGTGTGGGAGACAGGTACACAGATATTCAGGTTGTTATTACATGTGAAATACATCTGGAATACATTACTTTACATGCAGTACATGTCTCACCTGGCATCGACAGCACTTTCTACCGTCAGTGGAGTGTAGATCTTGTCCCTCATCGTCTCCTGTGGATACGATCAGAAGCACAGCAGCCATTATTTTTATATAAAGGACCAAACCATGAACTATTTTAACATCATATTTTAACATCTAAAAATGCTCAAATCTCCTTATGACCTGTTATGAAGTTTGTTTTTATAGACAACTTCGATCTTTATATTTCCTTGTGATTGGAAACAACTCCTCCACCTCCTAAAATACTATTTTTAATATATATATATATAATTAAGTATGTAGCATGAATGGGTGATGAATGGATGTATATACACATGAGATAAAAGTGACTGACTGTGACTTTGAAGGTGACAGCTTTCTGAAGTCCCTCTGGAGAAATCAGCAGCAGCTCCGCCACCACTCTGATCTCCTGAGCGCTCACCACTGTCGCCACCTCCTGGCCATCAGCCTGTAGGGCAGCAGGCAGAAAGGAAATTACTTCATCTCTCCATCAGAATAAAATCAATCTGCTCTCATAAATCTCAACACTTGGAATAGAATATGACCTCATGTTTCTGAAAGTACACATTGCCCAAGTGCAGTATGGAAGAAAGAACCCTAAAGATGGCCGACTGGTCGTCAGGGGTGAAGTGGAGGATCTCCATGGCAGCGAGCAGACGCAGGAAGTCTTCTGCATCATTCTTCCCAGTTATTCCACAATCCCCTCCCTGGACAGACGGAGCAATAGTTGTCATCATCCAGTTAAAATAAACATCTGATGAATGAACGTATAAACACCCTGAGACAGATTCTCTCCTCACCTGGTTGAGATAATAGTAGGTCTCGGCCTCTTGCAGATAGAAAGTCTGCTTCTGCTGCAGAGGGAGACCGGCCAACATCTCGTAGAAGATGTGATAGTTTCTCTCATCTTTGGCCTGAAAGGGAAAATCAAAAGTTCACCTCAACACTTCAATTAACGGACGGTACAATGAGAAGTGGTGGATGAGACAAAAAAACAAAGTAAATGTGTCACCTGGAAGACGATACGAGACTTTTCCAACAGATACTGAGAAGTTATGGCACCGCTGATCACACCACTGGAGAGGGAGAGAGAGAGAGAGAGAGAGAGATTAGGGGTTAGAGGGTTAGAGGGTAAGTTTAACAAGAGAAGGATTGAGATTAGAACACAAACCATAACTTAATTTCACACTCACTTCTCCAGAAAGATCTCTATGTATTTCCCGAAGCGACTGGAATTGTCGTTTCGCACAGTTTTGGCATTTCCAAAAGATTCCAGCAGAGGAGCTGCCTCAAGGATCTACCAGGTTTTAAAACACACAGTCAATCAACAACCTTCATCAGGAGGACGCAATCTTTTAAAGTTAGCTGGTTAATTTATTATCTGTTTATCAACACTGCACATTTACATTCACATTCATCACAATAACCCACGCCCCATGAAAAATGATCCGTGGCATAAATCTTTGGCTTTTGCTAAAAACCACAAGTTGTTTCTGCATCAAACACAAATCACACTGAAAACCATTTAATGTCTATTTGAAATAAAAAATAAGGTCTTATTAAATATATCCACACATCACTGCAAAACACAGCAACCTGCTACTTGTATGGTCATAAGTGAGGATGAGTTGAAAATGGTAAAAGAACATGCAGGGAACCCCACTACCTCAATCTGCCACCGGCGAGAGCCATCAGAGAAACAGACAAATACAAAGTTAAAAAACACAGAGAGTAATTCTTTGTGTGTGTCTGGATGTGGATCATGTACACGCCATAAGTGTGTGTGTGTGTGTGTGTGTGTGTGTGTGTGTGTGTGTGTGTGTGTGTGTGTGTGTGTGTGTGTGTGTGTGTGTGTGTTTGTGTGCGTGTACCTGTTGCGCAAGGTTGCATTTGTGATGTATTGCTGCTAGGTAGCGAAGAACTAGCTTGGTGGCCTCGGTTTTCCCCGAACCGCTCTCCCCACTGCAACACAACAACACACACTCACTTCAGAGAGAAAACACAAACCAGTATGGCTCCACATGAACCAGTATTACTCTACAGTGCATATACAGCTTTATCTTCAATGAAGGAAACACATTATACTTCAGTTTGTCTGAAAAACTCTATATCATTGAATCAGCCATTTGTTCAAAAAAAAACTGGGGCAAAAACAATGCATCAATTTGTGCAGAGGAGAGAATTGTACATATTTTTAAATGACACATACTTATTTGGCTTCTCATGACAGAACTAGTGCTAGTGTGAACTTTCACAGTTTACATAATGGGCTGCAGAAGTGAGACAAACCAATTTGCTAAAAGATAAACTGGAGTAAAACCATGTTGAGGGCAAAGTGTGAAAATTATCCGCACTGTGAGCATCATTACACTCTTTTAATCCCCAGCTTTTAATCACTTAGGGTTCACATTGTCTTCTGCTGCTGGAGTGTTTGTCTTAGTGATGTGAAACCACACTAATCTTGAATTACACCAGGCCCAAGTTCCACTTTTGCATTTAACCACCTGAAACGCTCTGATGCACACACACACACACACACACACACGCACGCACACACACCTCTGCCCCCATTTGGCCAACGTTACATAATGGTGGTACTTAGTGTTAAGTTGTTGGCATCAACTCTGTGTGTGTGTGTGTGTGTGTGTGTGTGGTGTGTTGTGTGTGTGTGTGTGTGTGACTGGCACCTCGACAGACCACACTCCAGAGTACGGTTTCAACTTGTGGGTTAAGTTAGCTCAAAACCGGGCCGTTGCTGGTCACTGTACACCAGACCTCGGTTACCCCTTAACACGGTGACGCACACACAAACACAGGTTCCGCACACGTGCACTTGGACGCACACACATACATCTCTGAAACATTATCTGCTCCCGGCCCAGACCTGGCTGGGCTTTCCTTACAGGTGTCTCCTTCCGAACACGGCTAGAGTGATCCAGGTGTATGCCAGAGATGTATCTGTGTTTTATCGATGATTGTTTCAAAAAGCACACGTCTATGTATAGGCATGACTTTTTACTGTGAGTGTATGTTTGTGCGTTTGCTCCCGGAGTCGATCGGTTGTGAGGCAGAGCGACAGACAGAGGAGTGAGTAATGGTTCTGTCTTAAGTTTGCTGGCCAGTAAACCACAGACAGACACTCATGAATTTACAAACACTTATCCACCTGAAGATGGAATCCAAGACACCAAGGTTAAACCAACACAAGACAGTGGAGGTTTGCTCAAGTTATACGACAAAAAATATTGTAGCTGCACAATCAAGATGTATAAATAAAACTTCAGTCTTCAATCAGGTACGACTGAAATATACTTAGTGATTCCAACTAACTTTCAATGGAAGACAATAATTAAATATTTTGGAAAAGGAGAAATAAATTACAGAGTAGTTAGATGTACACGTGGTAGTACTAGGACATAAAATTGAGGTCAGTTGAAAATTCAAGTTTTTCTCTCTTTGTAGAAATATCAAAATATATTATTCTTATTACAATGTAACTACTAGGTTTGATCCACTTTCATCCATATGTTATATACCTTCAGGAGCAGTTTTCAAATACATAGTCTCATTATTTCAGAGGACAATATGTGACATATAGTAAAAGTGATTAAAAAAGGCAGGTTATAGATGCAGCCTCTTACCTGATTATTATGACCTGGTTGTGTTTGGCATCCATCATTTTGGAATGAGCAGCATTTGCTATGGCAAACAAATGCCTGAAGAAAAGAAACTTTGATTACAACACAACCAAAATCATTATAATGAATTGAAACTCTCAAATATTCTATCTATCCTCAAATCTTTTTCTCGGTTTTCAATTAACTGTCATTACTCACGGAGGATTCTCTCCTAGCGCCCGACCCTTGTACTGCATCACCACATCCGTCCCGTAGATATTGTACATCTTATAGGGGTTCACAGACACCAGAATACTACCTATGTACGTCTGAACAGCAACAGAGAATAAAGAAATGAAGTTATGGATTCGTAAAGTCACATACAAACTGCTCAGATATGGGTGCTTGATGTGAGTTATCTTCAGATACTTACATATATGAGTTGTCTCTCAAACCTTTTCTTCAAATTCAGCAGAACAGTCCTCTCATGCATATCCCTGGACAAAGCATTTAAGCAGATTATTAAAGGATGAGACAGAACAATGCAAATCACAACTTTGCATGTTCGAGCTGCACTTAATCGTCATGTTTTTTTAGCTTTAAAACCACATGTTCTCTGTAATTTATTAACAAAATATGAATAACATTGACTTCAGTCTGAGAAACATAACTCATGTGTATATGGGTTGTTCTGTACTTACTCTAGCTGCGTCATATCCTCCACTCCGTCTTGCTCTCCTTGTTCCCGATGAGCCATGGTGGGCAGGCTTCTGATTGAGAACATCTTAAAACAAACACATACTTCAGAATGAGGATATTATTCATGTTCATTAACCACCACAAAATGTTTACATGCATAGGATGCTTGTTTCCTTGCATGGAAGTGTTGATTCTCTTTTGTTTTGACTTGTTCTATGGTTGTTAGCAGACAACCTGTTTGCCTGCACCTCATCAAGATTCCCAAGATTTTCAAGATTTTTTTATTATCAAATGCACAACAATAACATTAAGCAGTCGCTGGCAGTGAAATGCTTGAGTCACAGGCTCTCTTCTAGCAATGCTCAAGTAATTACATCCTAATATTTTAGGTTGGTTTTCCTTCATCATTCATTGCTCTTACAAAAAGTCACCACTAATAACACAGGCCCTACCACCCTCATTTGCAATTGCTAAAACAATACTAATGGTTTACAGACAAATGCATGTTGTGTGTCAACATGCAATGTGAGTCATTCAAAAAGTTTACCTTGTCAAACCACTGCCCCTGTGGTTCCCCATCCCTGCTGAGATTCCATTGCCCCGATTCATCTCCCCCATTCCCCCGGTCCATCATGCTGTAGGGCTCCAGCAGCTCCCCATCTCTATACATGGACCACTTATTGAGGTTCTGCACCGTCCCGTGAGGTAGAACCCTCTCTGCATCCCACACGTCCACATCTTGCTGCAGTTCCAAGCCTTCAGCTCCAGATCCCTGTGCCCAGTGCTGTTCTGGTCCAGATCCCTGCACCTGGGGTGATACTACAGCATATGAGGGGAGGCGGTAAGAGGCCTGTCTGAGGTTCGGGTTCTGCAGAGCACCAGAAAGGTTAAGCGAGCGAGGTTCTGGAGTTTTAGGGGCACCAAGCCGCGTCATGATATTGCCATCAGGGAGACGGTAGTTTGCATCACGTAGGTTTTGGTTCTTTGATAAAGCATTCGACAGGTCAAGTGTTCGGGGTGAAGAAGCAGGCTTAGGACGGCTGATCAGAGTTCCATCTGGTAAACGGTATGTGGCAGATTTTAGGTTCTTGTTACGGAGAGCATTAGACAGGTCAAGAGAGCGAGGCTCAGAGGTATCAGCAGCACCAGGCTGCCTCAATAGTGATGTGTCTGGGAGTCTGTAGGAGGCACCCCGCAGGTTGGTGTTTAGCAAGGCACCAGAAAGGTGAGGACCAGAGGAGGAAGCTTGCGGTTGGTTCTTTGGAAACAGTGACGATCCCCCTGGTAGCTGGAATTTTGCTTTACGAAGGTTAGCATTCATCAGGGCACCTGATAGCCCCGGAGATGATACTGCACTCTCAGCCGTCTGCGTCTCCTCTCCTTGACGTGTCAGAATTGAACCGTCTGGTAATCGATAAGACGCCTTACGAACATTAGGATTGAGAAGAGCAGAGGACAGCATAGGAGAGGAAGAGGGGACAGGCTGAGAAGCTGGCTCATTTCTTGTGACCAAGGTTCCATCTGGTAGCCGGTATGTGGCTTTACGTACACCGGTGTTCAAAAGTGCAGAGGAAAGCATTGGTGAAGAAGGGGCAGGTGCAGGTGTTGGTTCTGTCCTGGTTACAAGAGTGCCATCAGGCAAACGATATGTGGCCTGTCGCATATTGGGATTGAGTAAGGCAGAGGAGAGCATTGGTGATGAGAGTGGGGATGGACCTGATGAAAGCTCAGCAGGTTCAGTTCTGGTGACAAATGAGCCATCAGGGAGTCGATAGGTGGCCTGGCGTAGGCCTGGGTTCAGCAAGGCATTAGAGAGCATCATGGGCGACAGCCTCTCACCACCACTAACAGTACCCCCAATATCAGTGGTAATAGGAGGCCCAACAGGGCCCCGAGGCATTGTCAAAGTGCCACTTGGAAGCCTGTACATGGAGCTCTGGATCTGAGAGGTTCGGAGTCCACCAGAAAAGAGTGGGGACGCACCTCTTATAGTCTCTTGTTGAGGTGTAGTGGGAGGAGGACCAGGTGAGGCAGGAGACATGGGGGAGAGGTGTCGCTGGAGGGGTGAGGAATAGGATGCATTAGCTAGCTGAGAGTTAAGTAAAGCAGAAGACAATTGTGGGGAGTGTATAGAAGAGGTATGAGTGGCTTCTGCGTAAGGGACCGTTGTATTGAGGTTGGCATTGCGTTGTAGAGGAGACGAGTAGGAGGCACTGCGCAAACGAGAGTTCTGCATTAAAGCGTTGGATAAACCAAGAGTGGCATATGGGCTCTCCCTATGGTTCACCTGTACTCCACCTGACATCTCCCCTTGCCCACCAGGTAAGGGAGAAGCGCTTCTCTGTAGAGATGTTTGAGGATAAGGGTTCTGGAGCATGCGTCCTAGATAAGGTGATGAAGGTGGTACTTGAGGGAGGGTTTGATGATTTATTTCATACTGTTGTAGGGGGGAGGTTGGTCTCTGTAAAGGAGAGGAATAAGCAGTGGTGGAGTAAGGAATGGATGAAGGAATTGGAGAGGGGTGAAAAGGATCACCTACAACCTGAGGGTTTGGTAAAGCACTGGTTAGCATTGGTGATGGGCCTGCTTCCATCATTGTATAGTCATACTGGGTAACACTATGAGATAGTAGGGGAGAGCCAGGAGGAAGACTGGGTTGAAACAGTTGAGGTTGAAAAGATGTTGGCCCTAGACCATGTGGGCTCATTGCCCTGTGGGGCAAAGGGGAGGGTGGGTGAGATAGATGGTGCATGGGAGAAGCTGAACGACTGAGCAGCGGTGATCGATGCTGCATGGGCTGTGGAGATTGTGGTCTACTTTGCAGCCTACGCACTGATGGCTGGGGAGAAACAGGGCCATTCTGTTTCAATAACGGCTGTGGGGATACAGGAGGCGCTGGAGGAGGTGCTCTGAATGACTGCCTAGATTGAAGGGATGGCTGATTTCTCGGCATTCGGACTAGCGGTTGCCCCCTACCCACAGGTCGGCGGAAGCCTCCTTGCGGAGCACCAACTCGTGTTGACTCCCTTAACCCTGCAGGCCGGGAGCCTGTCCGGGATAACATGGGTGTTCCAGCTATGCCCCCGATTTGTCCTGTAGGAGAGGCTTGGCCACTATGGACAGAAGACCTGAATGGGGCTACATGCTGAGTGACAGGGGGTCCATGTCTGCTGCGTCTCTGTAAGTAGGGATTAGCTGGGGAGGGTTTCACAGTCCCCATGGGCACGTGACTTTGACCTCTTGCACCCCCCCCTCAGCCTGCGAGTAGAGGACCGGGTGGGGAGGTTGCGCCCGGTGATACGGGATGAGGAAGGGGAAAGAGGGCGATGGGGAGAAGTGGGGCGGAATGCATGAGGGGGGGAGTGAGATCTTTCTGGTAGTGGGGGGCTGTGTCTTTGTGGGGACTGTAGGGAAGGAGAGCGGGAATGTCTCATCTTGGACATTTGTTTTCCCCCTTTGAAGAAATGTGGTCTGGTAGATGGCAAATGCACAGCATCTGGAGGGGGCTGCTGTCTGAAAGAGAGTCTAGGGGAAGGTGGTGGACTTGCTCTTTTCCTCATTGTTCCTCGGGGAGAAATTGGGGGGCTAGAAACCGGGGACTGAGGCCGGACAGTCGATGGAGCCCTGCGTAGTCCAGTTCCCTCCACTCCTCTTGCTAGGGATGACTGAGCCCTCGTTGACATCCTTGTTCTCTGGTGTGGTGCAGAAACAGGTGGGCTCGGTGGTCGTCGCCTTTCTTGCTGGGGAGTTTGCCTTTGACCGGCCATTGAGGCCCGGTGAGGGAGCCCTCTCCTATGTAAACGAGGAGAGAGATGGGGGTCCGGCTGGATGCCTTGTTGGAAGGTCATGTGCTGCTGTTGTGAGAAGCGATTTGAAGGAGGCGCAATTGACCTCATTGATCCTGGCCTCATTGAGAGCTGTGGGGATGGAAGGGGGCTCATTCTTCGCACTGGTCTAGGTGAGGCCATAGGTGAGTGCAATGGTGAACGCATCAGTGGAGGCATCACTGGCTGTAATGGTGTGACTAATGGAGACATTTGCCCCATATGGAACATTTGTGGGTCTTGGGGAAGAGATGAGTGGTACACTTGAGGGGCCAATTTCTGTGGAAGGGGTAGAGGATATGGGGACAAGTAACTGGGAGAAACAGAGAGAGGAGGGTGAGTAAACTGAGGGAGAGGAGAGTGCTCCTGCTGAAAGACCATAGCCGTGGGCGAGGGGGCTTGTCTGAGAGGAATGTGGGTTGGTTGTTGGTTCATGCCAGTGGAGTAATGGGGCTGCGTTGGAAGGTATGTGGGGAAGGGCTGCTCATACTGTATATCCGACATCCTTTCCAGATTGTTGAGGGCAAGACCTGGGGTGGGAGGGAGATATATTGGGGAGGGTGGATGTGAATAAACAGGAGGAGTTGGCAGGGTTTCTACATCTAGTCTGTCTTTACCAAACAGCATTACCTGTGGCCTGGGGACCCTGAACTGCTCTGCTAGTGGCTCGGCTACAGGGTAAGGCAGCTGCTCCTGTGCATAAAGTTGTCCTGACTCAGCCTGATCCAGCCTAGCATCTATGTAGAAGTGTTGCTGATAAGGGTTTTGTACAGCAGCAGGGTCTATATATCCAAGCATTTGGTTATCATAAAGGCCTGGAACAACATCATAGCCACCGCTCATCATGCCGTACGGCTCTGACATCCCATAGTTATACATATCATGGTCGACGTAATCTCCATAGAGCTCAGGGGCATAGGGGTCATAGAAACTATCCATGGCATTGCCGTAGTAACTGTATGGATCCACTGCATACAGCATTCCATCTTCACCATAGTAATACTCCAAACCTTCATCGCCATAGTCATCTTCATACTCATCATCATAATAACCATAAGGGTAACCGTAGGGATCCATGCCGTCATCATAGTAATACTCATCCTCATGATAAAAGTTGCCCTCCTCATCATAGTAACCATATTCATCTTCCCACTCTTCATCATCATAGTAATCTATTTCCTCTCCATACGGGTCATATGAGTCATAGGCCATGTGTTGTCCGTGGACTCCTCTTGGTCTCCACCTGTCTTGATACTCCTCCTCATATCCATACTCGTCATCATCATACTCAAAGCCCTCATCGTAGTATTCGGTCTGTCTCCCTCTATTGTCCCTGTTGGCGAACGACAGATACTTTCTCCCCCGTCCTCCTGCTCTCGCCCCCAGTCGACCTTGACCCTTGCTGGTCAGAAACCTCCCCGTCAGCCAGTTAGTTGCTGCAGCCATCCTTCCCAACATCCAGCTTTTAGTCTTGAGCCGTGATTCCACTTTCTTTTTCCCAAGCATCCCCTTGAACTTCCCTCCCAGTCCCTTCGCCTCTGAGGCCATTTTCCCCTTTCCTCCTAAATTTGATAGATTTATGGTCTTTTTTGGGGGCGGGGTTTCTTTTTCAGGAGCGTCTTTTTTATTGAATAAGCTGAATCCAGAAAGACCTGGCTTTTTGGCGGCAGAACTTGATTTAGCCCCAAACCCAGCAAAAAGCTTGCTGGCGCCCAAAAGTGGTTTACCCTCAGTAGGGGGTTTCTTTTTCTTTGAGATTCGTAGGAAGAGACGGGAGGTGCTTTTCAGGTTTCTTTTGGGCTTTGCTTTCTCTGGTGGCTGCGGTTTAGAGGGCAAGCTAAAGGGAGACGATTTTCCTGTGATGCCCGACAGGGCTCTGGAGGCTCCTTTGAGATGAGATTTGACATCTACTGCCTTCTGTGCCTTTCCTGGACCTACGTTCTTTTTCTGTCCCTCAGTGGCAAAACCCATCATGGCCTTAGAGGCTCCTTTAATATGGACATCGCTCATTTTTTTCAGATTGACTGCAGCCATCCCTTTCTTCATCTGTGGCTTCACCTCCTCCTCACTCTCCTCATCATCAGATGGAGGTGACGGTTTAGAGGGAGGCTTAAAGCCCTTCACAGCAATGGCCTTGGATGCCCCTTTCAGAGCTGCTTTCCCTTTCCCTTTATCTATCTTTACTGGCTTCTTGGGTTCTTCTTCACTCTCATCACTCTGTTCTTCTTCACTCTGAATCTCCTCTTCCTCTTCCTCCGAGCCCTCCTCTGACTCACTGACAGGTTTCTTTCCTTTTCCCTTCTTCCCATCATCCTTTCCTTTCCCCTTGGCTGGTGGCTCCTCCGCTTTCTTTCCCCCTTTCTTTTCATCCTTCCCTCCCTTTTTGGGCTCCTCTGCTTTGCCTTTCTTGGCAGCTGACTTTGAGTCACCTTTTTTAGGTGGCATGGTGTCTCCTAACTCAAACTCATTCTAAACTAGATGAGAAAGAATTAGATCCCGATATGTAGGTCAGTATCAATGTCAGTGTTGATATGTGCTCCCGAGAAGATGAAGGAAAGTAGCAACATCCTCTTAATCCCATTTTGTCATTTGTATTTCTTCTCTTCCCTCCATCTGAACATGAGAAACACACTCTGTCCCACGTCAGTTGGTCTCGAATGCACACTGAGACCAACACAAACCACAGTCCTTCAAAATACGATCTAGTAATGGAGTTGGAATCTCAGTCCAGTGCTCACTCGCATTACAGTACAGTCTTCAGTCTTCAAAAGAGCTGTTGACTGTGTGTGTGTAAAGAGAGATGGAAAACCTGTCCCAGAGCTTTAAATTTTAAAAAGCAGCTGCTTAGTGAGTCTTAAATGCTACAGATCAAATACTTAATCTGACAGGTCAGTATCTCTCAGTTTTACCCATTTGTTTCTCTCAGGCTCTCTGAGTTTCTTAAATAAGTCCTTAAAAATGTAACATCCATCATCGCAAAAATATAAATTCCTGGTCCCGATCCGTTTTGAAAGGTTTGTTGTTAACTTCCCGGGGTCGCACGATGAATAAAAGAATCTGCTATCCCTGTGACAGAGTCTGTGTAGTCCATTGTGTGTCTCCCATTGTTAGTGCGTCCTGTGAGTCCGGCGGTAAATCCTCATCTTGGCCGCTGCACCAACTTTGGCAGGACGTCCCCCCCACCAAGGAGAGCCAGTGTGCGTGCAACAGTGTGAGTCTTGGCCTTCAGGGGTGTCCTCTTCTGAGTGTGTGAGCGTGCTGCATTTGCGGTCGTATCCTCCCATATCCACGGTGGCTTGCCTTTGTGACCTCCTGCAACCTTCTGCATCTCTCTCTGGTTACTGCAACTTCATCCATTCCCGTGTTCGCCTCGACTCGGGGCCTCGACGTATCCCCGGCGCATGCACGTAAATATATGAGCGTATGCGACGTATGTCTGTGTGTGTGTGTACGTGCATCAGAGGGAGTGTATATCCAGTTATAATTGCAAACGGCACCTTAATGCAGGGGCTTTACTGCCTCGGGGGTAACCCTATCTGCAGACTCGCTCCTGTATGAATAATGCAGGTCGCCTGAGCTGTTGCTAAACTGTGTTTGAGAGGTGAAGCCATGCAGAGCCAAAACGCACACACACACACCAGGGGCTGGAGAACAGCTGAGAGTGATGAAGGCTAATATTCTAACGCAAACAATATTACACAGTTTCAACAGTTGATGTGGAGAGTTTTAGGTTTCAAGATGAGTCATTACTCGCTGCAACTGTTGTTCCAGTCAGTGTTACACTCCATTTAATTGAGGTCATTAGTTTAGAGCAGCTTTCCTTTTTTGGTGACCACGGGAATCAACCAAAACCATGCAGCCCTTAGAAATGAAATATTAGAGCATGATTTAGAGTTTAAAAAAGGAAAGAAGGTGATTTCATGTAATTTTCTTCACCCTGATAATTCAAAAAAAACTCTAATGCCTCAGTAACATGGTGCTATAGAGGTTATTTTTTCATCCTTCACTCGTATTATTTTTCTAAATGACCACGTTAATGATGTGAGATCCTCTGGAATTACACTTCATTTATATAAACTCTTTAAATAGTTGTCTTATAATCAATAAAAGGAAAAAAAGACACAAAATCATTCACATACACACACACACGTACACACAGACACTCACGTACACACACATCCATACATCTACACCCGTTTGTAGAAGTGCCAGGTGTGACATGGATTCAGGGGTGTGAGATACGATGGTATTACATAAATGATGATGCTGATGTTGGCTCGTGGATGAAGGCTTGGGGTTAATGCTTTGATGACGGGCTGATATTCCAGGAGGTCATCTCAGTGGCAGATATGAATGTTTAATGACTGCCCTGTGTTCTGCCTACGCAGCATAGATAAAACATTCATCAGGGGCTGCTCTAAATATATCACAAAGGGTCAACCCCACCCTGGCCTGCTCCCCAACCAATGTATTATACATATGGCCTGGTGTCAGGGGTTAGCAGGCAGAAACCACGGTAGCGGGGAGACGACAACGTAAAGAAAAAGTAATAACTGCTAAATAAACACTTAAATACAGACTTTTAAATGCATTTATCTCAGAGGAAAGTCTCTAAAGGCATGTAGGTCAGTTAACAGGTTCACCTCCAAGTTTTCTTCCTGCTAATTAGCCTTCAGAAGTTTAATAACTTTGACCCGTAGGAAGCATCTGAGCAGAAATCTGTATCACGTATCTCCAGAGGCAGCGACCACGATAAAAACTCTGCTGGAACAACAACAGCAGCAGCTGTTGGCGTCGTCTGAGATAAGAGCGTGAAGACCGAGCGCCGGCGCCGAGGAAAGTTCAAAAGTTCCCGTCTGTTCATCAGAACCAAACACAGAGAAGGTTGTCGTCCGCCAAACGTGTAAAGAGACACGCAGAGCGATCTAATTGATATGTGTGATATGTATCTGATGTCTGGCTGATGTGTTCGGTCGACTGAGTGAAATGATGATGGACAGAACGCAGATGGAAGAGGGGGAGGAGAAGAGAGGGAGCTGGGTGGAGGTAAGGTGCAAAAAAAAGGGAGAAAAGGTGCATCAATGAACGAGGGAGTAAATAAAGTCTTAAAAGAGGCCAAACACAAAAAGGTGGGATGGAGAAAAGGTGAAGATTGAAAGAGGGAGAGGGAAGGAAGGAAGGAAGAAGACAACTGAAAGTTTAAAAGGGTGTAATGATGAGACCAAACGGTTATGGGAAGAAACTGAAGAAGGAGAGAGACGGAGGGATGGAGAGAGTGATACGAGGCCACAATGGAGGACGAGTGAGTGAGATCGAGATGAAGGGGAGAGTCTCTTCCTGTGCCAATCACTGACAACTTGCTTTCAGCAGACGCACTCAGCGACACAGGACTAATAAAGGAGATCACCTGAGCAGAGCACAGCCAACAGGCCCATTTAATGACCGGGAGCCTGCACACTAACACACAATAACACACACACTAACACACAGGCAGGTACATCTCATAATGTAGATTGCATGTGATGATTGAACGCAGGATTATCCCTGATTCATCTGGAGAGACTAACTATAGACTTATAGCTGATAAACACAAACGCACAACTCGGGTCTTGAAAGCGTGCCACATACACTCCCATGTACTACAATTGCTGTGTATTAGCACACAGGCACAGCACAAAATACATCAAACACACACACACATACTAGAGTAAGCATAGTGTACACTTAACAGTTCAGACACACACACACAATCTCCCTTGTAATACAATTTATTTAAATTTCATCCACCACAATTCACTGTATATTTACATAGTTATTTCCCTGAGGACCAGTGTAAGTGGATCAACAACAATGACAATGATCTGTTATGAAAGTCAATATTTAGTCAACGTTACTCTGCACATGGAGACATTTTATTTATTTGTCTTTTCAAACTCTTATCTTTGAAATGTAATGGAGGAAAATGACAGAGAGGAGGAGTGACAGGGATCTTTGTGGACGGAGGAGGTGACACAGGAGGATGAGGAGGAGGAGGAGGAGGAGGAGGAGGAGGAGGAGGAGGAGGAGGAGGAGGAGGAGGAGGAGGAGGAGGAGGAGGAGGAGGTGGAGGAGGAGGTGGAGGAGGAGGAAGAGGCAGGACTCAGGTTTCCTTTAAGCCTTTAAGCTCCATTCATTTCACCTTGTGACTTGGCAGTGGAGCGACGCTAGTGGCTGCTCACACTCGCCTGTCAGGGAGAGTCAAAGAGCAACACTGGGCTGAGGCCACTTGTATCAATAGACTTGGAAATAGGAAGCTCAGGTGTTACCAATGAATTTAGATTCTAGTGTTTGGAGATAATTTAAACGTGAACAAATCTTCAAGAAAAGTTTGGATTTTTTACTTTAAATTTTTACATCCACAGATCAAAACAATAAATCATATAACATCATAATCCTCCCATTATTTGATCCATTACATTCAATCTATAAACAAACTAAACATTTGTCTTCCGATCTTACCTTGTCTGTGACACTGACCGATATTAAGAACATCTGTAATCCCCAAATATCAAAATGCTGGATGAACCTACTCTAAAAAAAAATCTATCATCACTGGCTTCTGTGTGGTCGCACTGACTCCTGCTGCTCATCTGGACCCTCTGCTGATGTTAAATAGTCCACACACACACACACACACACACACACAAACACACACACTATTCACTTCAGTTCCCCTAAATGACACGGAGCATCTGGACACACAATGGAGCCTCAGCGATTATCTGCACATCTACATTGAGACGACAGAAGCAGCTCGTATACATTTCGACTTCAAACATCAAAACATGCAGTGATTATGTTTCTGAGTAAACATGCTGCACACGCACATGTGTTGTGTGTTAAAGCTGCACTCTGTCCCCCCCTGTGTAAGTGCCCAGGTAAACAACTTGGGCACATTGTGTGTTAAAGGCAGGATTACACACACACGTAGATACACACACAGGACGCTATCATCCCCCCCACACTGGTGTCTGAACGTCAGAGCCCACAGATTTGTTATGAAACCTCAGCCACCACAATAGGTTGTGTGTTTGTGCAAGTGTGTGTGTTTTTAGGCGCCTTATCGGAGCTGGCATACACACATGCAACAAAAGGCCTCTCTCTCACATCGCTCTGTCGCCATCTGTCTCTCACCACCACACACACACACACACACACACACATTTTTGTCTCCACTCATCTACTGGAGACTATCTACAACTTAACTCTAACCTAAAGACAACCTTGACACAGACACACGTAACAACACCCAACCACACACACACACACATACACAACACTCCAATGTGCTACACTTGCAGTATATTAGCACACAATCATGTCACTGTTTAAACACATTTACACATTTTAAAGCTTGTGGCCGGAGCTTTGTACAAAATAGTGACAGAAACAAAAATATGAATTCACCAGTTACTGAAGAATATGATGGACAAGTCTCTAGAGGACAACACTTTGGGTTGTTTCTTGATTTCTCATGAGGGACACATCGTCCTGACTCATGTCTGACGTCAGTGATGAGTGTTTATGTTTCTGAGAGGAGCTTCTTTATGTGCATCAATAGGCTCATATGTCTGTTGACAAAGATCAGTGGACAAGAAGTACAGCAAACCACCGGACCCCTTGTTTGAGGCCATTAGAGAGATCAGGTTACAAAGGTCAATGCTGTGCATCACAGTCTTTGTCCAGCCCTGAGAAATCCCTGTTTGCAGATTATATCTAAACATCGTCCATGAGTCTTTTGTGACAGAGACAAAAAGGAGTAAAGCTAAATAAGCAAATATTTTCCTTTGCATAAATGTGGGCTGAAATTTGCTTTGTCATATTTTTCTGGAAAACCACTGAAAAGAATCTTGTTCGAAAATACAGAAATAAACAATTAAACTTTGTCGTGAATCTGGACGAATGGGCAGAGACATGAATTAATTCATCAGGGAGAAGTTCATAGATCTTGATTGTTAAAAATCAGGCACATTTAGAGGACTGATATCTATGAGTGTAGAATATTTACATCATTTAAGCTTTAAGCATCATTTCAGGATTCCTTCTTTTCTATGGTGAGAATGATGAATGTAATTCAGGCTTTTTCTTCTTGAGTTTCTCTAGCCTTCAATTAGACGCAAGGCCTGGATTCTCGTGTCAAGAGCAGCTCCATGTAATGAGCAGACTGAATCAGAAGGGGGCAGCAGAGCCTCAGTAATCAGGATCCTGTCAAGATACTGAACATGGACTCGTTTCATTCATTCAGGTCCTGAACACCCATTTATAAGATTTGTTTCTTTCTGCTTCATCAGTGAATAATTCATATTTATTTTTTTATATTAGATAACTCATATGTGTTTTTTATGAATCTACTCTCATCACCTGCATCCAACACTAGTGCAGTAGAAAAATATACATCACAGCAGACCCTACTGTCTATTTACCACTACATGTACATGATAGATAGATAGATAGATAGATAGATAGATAGATAGATAGATAGATAGATAGATAGATAGATAGATAGATAGATAGATAGATAGATAGATAGATAGATAGATAGATAGATAGATAGATAGATAGATAGATAGATAGATAGATAGATAGATAGATAGATACATTATTTATTGACCCAGAGGTAAATTAAAGGATGTAGATGAATGTGTGTTGAATGTATTTGACTATATTTTTGTATATTGCATACCCTGTGATGCATAGGGACAATTTCCCAATTGGACATTTAAGTCTATTTTATCTATATTATGCATCTTAACTTACTTTTGGTAATAATCTGGTAATAGACGTGGTTCTCTCTTCTAAAACAAACAACGTATGATATCTAACTGATTTCCAAATGATGTCAAGAGAGCACCATTAAAAGATTCACCTCTTCTACCTGATGATGATTTGTACAATTCATCACTTGGCTTATAACTTGCTCTCATTCACAACACAATCAATTTAGGGAGGAAGCTGGAGAGAACCCACTCAGACAGTTGGGAAGAACAAGCAAACTCCACACAGATAGACCCCGGGATTCAAACCAGGGATTCTGTTGTTGTGTGGCAACAGAGCCATCCACTGCACCACCGTGCCACCACACACATGTTTGTACCAGTACATAAAGATCTAAGATGTAATCATTGCTGGTGAACTGAGGGAGAAGCATGCTCTTGGACATGGAGGTGTTGCTGAGTCTCAGAGTGAAACATTTATACAGTGAGTCCATAACACACCTAGAAAGAGCTAATGATAATGTGGTGTTTGTTTTTGTGTTGCCTCAGTGTGTGTGTGTGTAGGAGTAAAAACACAAACTGATTGTTGTGACACTGATGAGACAGGAGCTCAGTGCAGGGAAAGAGATTCCTGGAGCTGATGCAGCCTCTTCCAGCTCAGGCTCTCGCTCTGTCAGCTACAGTAAGTTTGATCAAACCTGGGAAAACTCCCACGTTTCACTGAATCTGTTTAAAAGGAGACGAGTGGGTGAGAGGCGGCAACACAACCTGGAGTTTCTGCTGCTTTCAACTCACTTCCCCTGAACTGACTTTCCATGAATTCAGCTTTAAACACCAAACACCCACTTCACTCCTGTGTGTATACTGGCACTGCAAACACACACACACACACTTAGCCATGCCATATGGGGCCAAGCAGCATCAAGTGTCATGCCTGCTTCCACACAATACACACCCAGTGGAGCGTACCTTTGTGTCTTCTCTTTCCCCCCTCGGTACTATCCCTCCATCATTTCCCTCCTCTTCAGGTTATTCCAAAGCAGAATCTCTCCATCCACAGCTCGCTCTGAGGAGACATGTTCAAGGCATCTCTCAGGCCCCACAGTGTCACCTCACATCCGCTCTCTCTCTCCCTCCCTCCCTCTCTCTCTCTCTAAGCCTCACACTCAGTCCACCTCTCCTACACCAAAGAGCTGCTTGTGAATATTTAATGGTGCTATTGTGCGACTGTGTGTGCAAGAGTGAATGGGGAGCATTGGCTGGGAGTCGGCACCGTCTGAAAGAAAAGGCCCAGTCTGCCTCGGAGCACCGGGGGACAGCAGGGCCGCAGGGGGGGAGGCACCAGGGAGGGGTCGCAGGTGGCTGAACCCCCCCCCCACCACCACCACCACCACCACCACCGGCTGCACTGCTGAGGAGGGCGTCTAGGTGTGCAGGATGATCTTATAGATAATATCAGTGCACATTTATTGAGTACTTTATTTTAAGGCCTTTTAGTTTTATCCCTACTTATTATTAAAATTACTTATTTTTAATTCATTGCATTTTATATAGTTCTGAGAATAGATGCAGTGCCTTTACTCAAGTACTCGTCTTCACTAGAGTTCTGAGGCTGGTGTACTGGTACTTTAGTCCTTCAGTTTTCTAATACACCTACATACTTCTACCTTTTACCATTAATTTCACAGGGAAATATTATGTAATTTACATTTATTTGTCAATTAAAGTTACTATTTCAGTTTGCACTTTCTCATCAATGAAACTAAAGATAAGAAAATATTATGTTTTATTATAGGTTATGATAACACCTAATTCATACAGGGGGAGATACCCAAGTCTGACCCAACAGAATATAATGAATTAAAACTAGAATTTCCTGGAATCCATTCTGTAGTTTTGGCATCCCATGGAAGTAGCAGATTTGTTGTGTCCTGTAACTAAATGTGTTATTCCCCTCATCTCTGTGGGCGTTCAGCTGTTAGCATACCGTCCCAAATATGACCAAATATATTTTTTAATTACTTCTATATGTACAATGAATGAATTTGAAGAATTGAGTAATTACAGGATAAGATAAAAGGTGGTTAAGCTTTATTTAAATAAAAAGGTGATTAAACCAAGTCAAATGTCCAACTGTTTTTAATAAACACCACAACAAAGTCCAGGAATCACATGTAACCCAGGTGAGCTGCAGTCGAAAGACACTGATCTTATAAAAAGATGATAATAAAAAGCAAACACAAACATTTATTTAATGTTTTAGGGACTTTATTCTTTTTCCCGTTTTCTCTCAGAATCATTGACGCTTCTTCCTTTTATCTTAAAAGGTAAAATAAACCTGTTTCTGTCCACAACTCAAATCTTGTCTGTCTCTCCCGGTTTTGTTGGTGATCATATACAAAATAAGAACGGTGGGTGTTTTCCATTGCGGTGTATCTACTGTACAGTACTTTGTTTTCATTTTAACTCCTCCTGCTCCGTCTCTCCTCGCTCCAGTCAGGGGCTTGTTTTACTTCTTCACGATCTGGATGACGTCCTCGTGCTCCATGATGTGCGTCAGGCCGACCCTCTGCGGGCTGTACTTGGTGCTGGTTCCCTGGAGGCCCAGAAGACACAAGGGTTCACATCCAGAAACAGAAGCAGTGTTTTCTTTCATTTAGTTTGGTGCATGATTTCTTTTTCGGGTGTGTTGTGCACCACTGCAGCTCTACTGCCACCATCAGATCTCCAGCTGTCACTGTACGATGTAACACCTCTCATTTGTAACATCCAAGCTCTGTCTATGTTTATTTTAATGTAAAGTTTGTTTTTCCCTTTTTCCCAAGGAGGAAATTGAAAAAGGTTTCAGGTCAACACCTTTAAAAAAAACTGAACTTACCCAGACAAGTGCATATTTGAACTGGCCGACTAAGGTTCTGTGGATTCGATGGCACTGCAGGGAGAAAGTAGAACAGACATATTCATCATCATTTATATAAACTCTTCATGTGTAACCTTAAGGCAGAGTTATAACGAGTATACAATATGCATTTTTGCGTACCACGTGTTCGACACTGGCGGCTCTTCTCATGATGATGGCATCGCCAAAGTCCGGGCGCTCTAATGGAAAAAATAAGAATTTAATTTATATGTTATGTATTCATTTAAATGTGATAAGGGGTAAAAGAGCACAGATATAAGTGTACCTCCTCTTTTCTTTGTATAAATGCAAATCAGAGCCAAATATTCCCACAGCGTCTCCAACAGGTAATCCAGGTTCAACTTCATCCCACAGCTGAAGAGAGGGTGAGAGCCATTAAAGTCACATACATATAAACAGATAGTAAGATGACACATTTCCACCAGAGAGTATCCACACACCTGATGACAACACTGTTCGGTCTGCGAGCCAGGCGGTCCACCTCCTCGATGGAGATCTGATCCACCTTATTGTACACCTAAAATCACACAAACTATATGAGGGAGGGACAAACTCTAAACACACACAGGCAGAGAGAGATGTTTTTTTTACTTCTCGAGCTGCTGAAGTTAGAAAATCATCTTTTAACTAATCAAATCATTTTTCAAACCATTTAAATGATACAAATTGACGTACATATAGACAAGGCATGTAAACTCTATTCCCCACGATGACGTCGATGAACTCGTCTGGCGTGCTGTCCTCCCTGAAGAGGACCTCGGCGTTAAAGATTTCTGAGGAGAAGTGGTTAAGGACATAAGCCGGATGCTACTGTGAGTCATTAACGAGTGAAATCCACAACTTGAGGATTTTATCCCCTGAACCTCCCCCTTGTGAATCCACAAATTCAATTACTGTTGGGGAACCTAGAGACAGGAGGACAGAAGGCGAGTAAGAGGGACAGAAGGGACGTGGAAATGTTTGTCGATGTCTTGAAGGATACTGTATTCGTGAAGGATGAGCTGGACGAGCTTCTCTGAGCAGTGGGTGAGAGGAACTGTGGAGTTGTAGGAGAGGCCACCACCTTTCTTAGGCTGCAGGGAAATAAATGTTGAAATTTCACCAGCACTTTACACAACATCATTTCTCCTAAATCTAATAGACAGATCTCCGTAAAAACGAACTGTTGATGATCATGACCTGATTCTGAATGTGTGTGATGAAACCTAGAGAGAGACAAAGATGAGAAGGGAAACTGTACCTTGAAATAAATATTTGGCTTTGCCATGTTGAGTCTGATGCCCACTGACTCCAACTCTTTTTCAAGAAGGGATCTAGAAACAAAAAGGAAATGTAAAGGGGAGAATTTGTAGATGAAAACACAGGAGACTCACACACACCCCAAAGAATAACCCCTTTCTAACAAATGTGCTAACTCACACACCTCTGAACCTCTCCTTTGGTGGCATCCAGCATCATGATGACCACATCTGCTGTCCTGGCGACGGCAATGACCTGCCGACCACGACCCTTACCTATCAAAAGGTTCAAGGTCAGTGAAACACAACGGTTTGGTTGGAGGCTCGGTCATTTGTCAGGGCTAAACAAACCCTTACTGCCACACAGCATGTAGGAATTGTTTTTTAATAAATCATTAACGTCTATATCTGATCAAATGAAGCTATGACACTTAAACAAAAACGTTGCACGTCTGTGATTAGTTCAAACTAAATGCAACAACATGGAAGTGGCTCGTACCTTGGGCAGCCCCCTCAATGATTCCTGGCAGATCAAGCAACTGGATGTTGGCCCCTTTGTACTGAAGAGGAACAAATGACAGTGTAAATGTTAGATTAATTTGTTTTAATCACAGTTTTTACATTGTGTGCACTGATATGCGTGTTTGTGTTTACCTCGATGACACCAGGTATGCAGGTGAGGGTAGTGAACTCGTAGGAAGCAGCTTCACTGGCTGTTGAGGTCATTAAACTGAGGAAGGTAGACTGGAGGACAGAGGGGTTTCATGAGATCATCACAGACTTAGTTAAACATCATATTGTGAATCAGTTTCTCTTTTAGCCTGTAGGACACCCGGAGGCCACATCCCCCTTGTCCCGTCTCTTCTCGACATACCTTTCCCACAGATGGGAAACCGATGAGAGCCACACGAGCGTCTCCTGATTTCATCACATCGAAGCCCTCTCCTTTGCCCCCCGCCTTCGAGGGCTCCAGAAGCTGAGCTCTGTACTTGGCTAGCTTGGCCTTGAGCAAACCCAGATGGTACTCGGTAGCTGGGAGGAAAAGAGAGGTGAGGTTTGATGACTCAAGTTCAATATTAGAGTCAAGTTCGAGCTCAAGATAAAAACAATGATGGAAGTTTGCTGTGTTGATCATGGAGGTCAGTGTCAGGTGGCCATTGTATAGCTTATATATAAGTATAATATAGTATAATAAGGAACACACACTTGCATACGGATAAACAAACACACACAGCAGCTAACTGACAGTTCATCCACGGTGTAGCTAACACTTAGCCACTAGTCTCCTCTCTCTCTCTCTTTCTCTCACCTTTGTTTTTCTGTGTCCGGGAGATTTCTCTCTCAATCTCCGAGATTTTCTCCGTAATCCCCATGATGACGGTCCAGGTGATGCCTCAGCTTCACTGCCCGGGGGAGAGGATACACAACAACACACACACATACATAAACGTGTCACTCTACAGTTGTTAGCTTTGTTAGCATCCTGGCTAGCAGGCTAACAGAGCTACCAAACAGCTTTAAAGCCGCGATAACCGCAGCCAGTCAGCGCGTGGAAGGTTTAAATTAATATCTGTGTAAAATAAATGTAATGTCAAGAGTTTAAAGATTTGTTAAGATGGTTTTATCTTACACTTTGACAGAGGCGACACTCGGCGGCATGCACTGGGACCGGATGTTAGACACCGGAACAGGTTCCGTGCCGGTGAAAGGTCCGGGTGAAACAAGGAAGTCCGAGGAGACGTTGACCCATCACTGGTGTCGCTCGTCGGGACCCAGACGAGCGACAGCGTCGGTGCTGCAGCTCACAGACCCGAGTGTTAAAAAAGAGGTGACACGTCCGTTTAGTCTGGTTGTTAGTGTGTGTGTCGGTGCCGCAGCTCAGTCGGTTAGTAGCTCATGCACTGACACCGGGGAGCGAGCATGGCTGCGCCCTCGGGGCCGAGAGGACCCGCAGACTCCGGCCCGTTTCAAGCCTTCCCGTTCCCGGTGGGCGGCCCGGCACCGGAGGACGGGCCCGGGAAGGAGCCGCAGCAGAGCGGGGAGCCGAAGAAGAAGAAGCCGTGTCGGGCCTGCACGGACTTCACATCGTGGATGAAGACCCAGAAGAACCAGAGGCCAGCGGCTGCTCAGGTGACATGAGGTCAAGGTGGAGGCTGAGTTTTTAAATTTGAAGGATTGTTTGATAGTTTGTGATATGAAGTGGTTTGTTGTGTTGTCACCGTCTCAGAGATGTGTTGCTATATTACTAAGTGTGTCTGTTGAGACACCTGAAGACCTGGTTCTCAGATCAGCCAACAATTACCTTCACTATTGATTCATCTGCACATTAGTCTCTCAGTTATTTGACTATAAAACTATGTCCTCACTTTACTGGTCCTCAGTTTTATGTATTTATCATATTTATAAATTAAATAAAATTAAGTAGATGCAGATGCATTTTATTTATCCCACACACATGCACAGACATGCAAACGCACACTCATGCAGGTAGGGAAATGTAACCTCTGCTTTTGACCCATCTGTGTGCGGGACACACAGAGCAGTGAGCGACTATGTACAGCGCTCGGGGAGCAGATGTTGGAGGAGTAAGGTGCCTTGCTCAGGGGCACTAGACAGGGTCTAGAGAGACTTGGATTTTTGGGCAGATCAATCCAGGTTCGTCTTTTTGTTGTCTTTCCGTGGAATCGAACCAGACGAACCAGAGACCTTCTCTTCCCATAGTCCAAGTTTCTGCCACTAGACCACCGCCTCTCCTTTGACACTGATCTCCAACATCCTGCCTCTGGGATCTGACTTCTACATCTAACCGCACCACAAGTCATCCACCACCCACCTGCCTGTGTGTGTGACTGTGTATCTGAACATCTGTTGTCGTCCCCCAGGGGGTCGGAGCCACCGAGGCCGAGCCACCACAGGACCCCCAGTGTCCGCTGGACAGGGAGGAGCTGGGACGTAACTCCTGGTCCTTCCTGCACACCATGGCGGCGTATTACCCCGAGCGTCCGTCCTCCTCACAGCAGCAGGAGATGGGACAGTTCATCCACTTGTTCTCCAAGTTCTTCCCCTGTGATGAATGTGCAGAAGACCTCAGAGGAAGGTCAGGTCTTTTCTGTAATATCTTATAGTGTCATTAGGAAACTCAATGGTATATTATTTTTGTGATATAATCTGATGCTTCTCATTCTTTAGTTGTGTTAGGTTTTATCTACAATGTCACTATTTCATTCAATTCTGTCCCATGTCAAATCTTGTGTTGAGTTATTTCTCCCACCTGTAGGGGGAGCCCAAGTGGCATTCTAACATTGTGTTTTCTATTAAATATCTCTAATCAATTCTCAATGGACCTGATTTCCTCTCCACAGATTAAAAACCAACCAGCCGGACACCACCAGTCGCCACGCCCTCTCCCAGTGGTTCTGTCGTCTCCACAACGGCGTCAACGTCCGGCTGGGGAAGCCCGAGTTCGACTGCTCCCGTGTGGACGAGCGGTGGAAAGACGGCTGGAAAGATGGTTCCTGTGATTGAAGGATTGAGTCGGGAGCGACTGAGGGATGTGAGGCGGAGACAATAACTTCCTCCAGTCAGTGTGGGAACAAGCTCAGGTCTCATGTTGTGGGAACACTTCATGTGGAGAGGGAGGTCAAAAGGCTCTTCATGCTTTGTGGTTAGTTATTATAACTATAATTATAACTTAAACTTTTGACCTGCTGTTAATTCAAGTTAATGAGGAGTGTTACAAATAAATTCTACATGTGAAACTGAAAACATGGAGGGACACATGTTCTCAACATTTGATCTGTGTTCTCACTACGTTGTTCTTCTGACTCATGTTTGTGTTTTTGACCAATTTAGCTTCTGGATTGTTGTTTTTTTCAGATCCCAAATTGAATGAATCAATTAAACATGTTGGTTTCTAGGCTGTTAGCTGTGTTTTGCAATCTTGTTTGATAATCTATGTATTTGATTGATAAGAAATACCAAATATGTCACAGAAATATATATATATATTTATATTTTACATAGTGATGATTACAGAGGGTATTTTCTTGAAACATGTTGTGTGTGTGTGTGTTTTAATTATGATTTGGTGCTGAAATAATTTAATTTTCAAATAAAATTTTATTTTGCGTCATTAATAAATACAGATATGTTGTTGGTCGCATCTTCACAAAAGTTATTGTTCATTTCATGTCAGTGTAAATTGTCTTTGGGCCGAAGCTCAGACAGAATGAGCCTTTTTGACGACATCACATTGGTCACATGTCACGATTATTGCAAATATCCCATGATAAGAAACTTCTGACTATACTTCTTGTGTTTGGCACGGGCTACATCGTCACATGACTGCTCTTCATGCCATGGCTCATGAATTAGGAATGTTTGAGAATAAGGAGTCAGGCAGGAACTCTTCCCTCTGTATAAAGCTTGTCCTCAATGGTCTTCAGGGCCTTTGAGGACAACATTTACTTTACCTTCATAAAAGCTGCAGGGCCGTGTCTGCCTTTGACAAATATGAAGTCATGCTCTCTGTGGGATTTTCTTGTGGGGAATCTCCAAAAATCCAGTGGAGTTTACATTCTATAATATGGACTATAAAAAAATCTAAACATTTCTAACAAACCACTCTCATTCGGCACATTCTGTAAGGAATGATTGGGCGATCAGCTCCTGTTTGCCAGATCTGGGCCTCAAGTTAACCATCGCAATCCCGCATGTCAACCAAAGGTGGGCGACATATGTTTTGTGGTCTTCAGGCCAAATCCATCATTTACCACATGGACCAGCTTCCCAGGTTCACATCCAGATTCCACTTTGCCTATAGAGCGCCACGTGTTTGCCATTTATCCCCAATGACATCAGGACAGCAGAAAGTCTGTATATCTTCTGCAGCAAACTATAAACACACCTCTTCCGACTATACCTTGAATACAAGTTGAAACTAATAATTTAGCAGCACTTAAATGGCACTTACTTATAGCACTCTGTAGTTTGGCTTTCTTGAAGAAATTGTACTTTCATGGTTCTTGTTGTTCTGGGATTGTACCCTCATGGTTGAATGCACTTATTGTAAGGACAATTTTCCTATTTGTCACATTATAATTATTATTTCATCACTGTTTTGTTGTAGTGTTTTATTCTATTGCTCAAGTTCCAGACTGTTATTGTTTAAAAACCAAATAAAGAGTTAATCATACAAATAAACACATACAGTCAGCCTTTATAGCGCGGGCACGATCACCCCGCTTTCTCACTCTACTCACCGTGACCGCCGCCGTGCCCGCGCGCCTCCTCTGGGTGCGCGCATGCAGGACCCGTCCCTACAGCAGCAGCCTGCCGAGGAGCCGTGGAGCCGGGAGCGTGGAGCCGCCAGGAGCGCACCGAGAGAGAGCCTCAGAAGATGGACGGAGTGGGATCGTTCGGAGCGGGCCGGACCGGGTCCAGCATCGACCCGATAGCCTTCGCCAAGCAGCCGCAGACCATCCTCAGAGTGCTGTCATGGGTAGGAGCGCGTTTTTATTTTATTTATTAATTATTATTTATTGTGGTGCTGCTGTTTGTGTGTTTGTACGCGCCTGTGTGCTTGTGGAGAGAGAGAGATAGAGGAAAGCTGTGTGTTGTCGTTGCGGTGCCAGACTCGTGACGTGTTCTCACCGCAAACACAAGACCCCCGCAAAACCCTGGCGCGGTTAATTAGCACCGTGCGTAAAATGGAATAAAAACCCAGGAAATAGATGCTGGGTGTTTATGGATCGGTGCAGGGTGTAACCCAGCAGGCCTGGTGGGCATCTGACACCATGACACTGGTTTCACTCCAGATGTTTATTTCACACATCTCCATCCTCACCCACGCGCTTTCATCTCAACACATTTATCCCCGAACACGCGCAGATGTGCAGCAGAGCGAACCCGGGATGGATAGAAAAGGAGAAATTCATAATTCAGCAGCCTGCTCGTCCCCGCTGCTGATCATAATCATGATTCTGTTTCTGCATGTAACACACAATTGCGTAAGGGACCACAAACACACACACACACACAAACACAAACAATCACACACGGTTTTTCATCTCATCACATTATCAGCTCATATGATTTTTTTGCCGATTTACCCCTGAAACGGTCGTCGTCCGTCACCTCACCTGTGATTGGTCCGCGGACTCCATTACGCACGGATGCAGGGGCCGAGCGGAGACGCGTCGTGCCCTGACGTTTGATGTAGCGCGTCACCTTTGGATGACACGGAGAAGAATCTTCCTCAGCAGCACAGAGGACTGACATGAGACACACACAGAGAGAGCAAGTCATCCTCATCCTCATCCTCATCCTCATCCTCATCCTCATCCTCATCCTCATCCTCATCACGAGCTCAGTGCTGGTTGTGTTTCATTTGTTCTCCTGATGCTTTAAAGCTCAAGTGAGGAAGATTTATCACCGAGCTCCCATCACATCGTCAACATCGCTGCATCAGTGCTTATGAACCATGTTGTAACTGAACAATGGGCCTTCTTATAATTACTCTGGTGGTTATAGGGGTCAGCAGTAAAGGCATTAAAGGTTCAGTGTGTAGAATGTAGTGACATCTAGTGGTGACGTATCGTGTTGCAGATGAAGATCCCTCACCCCCTTCCCCCCTGAAACATGCTAGTGAACCTGTGGTAACCTTCAGTTGTCGTAAGAACTCAAAAGGTGTTTAGTTTGTCCAGTCTGGGCTACTGTAAAAAACATGGCGGCCTCCGTAAAGAGGAACTGCTCCTTAGAATTAAAATATAAAGGGCTCATTCTATTGTAAAGAAAAGAACAATTCGTACAATATAGATGAAACACACTACTAAGAAAACATCACTATTCAATTTCTGGTAACCGATCTTGCACATTGAACCTTTAAATGGAAATGAGTTAATCCCAATAGGAATCAATCAGCAGGTGAGGAAATGTTAGAGATTTTCTCACTTCAACCTCTTTTATTCTTTGCATGTTGCCAATTATGCTCTTCTTTTCATTTTCACATCATCCTACACACAGAGGGACTCTATTTTTATAAAGTGAATAAAGAAGAGGGAGGTAATGCAAATAAAATAAAATAAAAGGAACTGGGACATAATGTACAAATCAAGTGAATGAGCACATGGGCCCGGAAGCCTCCTTACTGTCAATCACACAACACCAGATTCCACAGAGTTATAGATCGAGGTTTCTTTAATGTGTCTGATTTCTTTTTCATCAAGATCCATAATTTATTCTTTGAGAAATCGATGTCTGATAATGACGAAGGAAGCTGAAACTAATTCCGAGATTCACTCCCTGATCTGGTTAGGCACGAAAAATTAACAAGTTCTTCCCTGACCCTTCTCTTACCTTGACGTCCAAGTTTCCTGGTAATCTGTTCAGTTTTATTGCATAATCTTGTTTGCAAACCTACCAACAAACAAACAAACAGACAGACGGGGATGAAAACAGAGTTGAAGAGTAAATTACAGAGGAAAACAGTCAGTAGTTGACTTTCCCTCAAAGTTAATCCTCCATGTTCTCTTCCTATCATCCTCTCTCTAAAGTTTCTCCTTCCATTTTGGACATGCAGCACTTTGACACTTCATCACACTGATTCATTAAAAGCAGCAGTTTGTGTCTGCGCCGATTATATCCACACATGTGATCAGTTTAAAATGTGGACCTGACATTATCCCATTGTATGCACCTCCACCATCATATGACCCAAACCCCCCAGTGTGAGCACATCTTGTATGTGTGTGTGTGTGTGTGTGTGTGTGTGTGTGTGTGTCACATGGCCCTATTCTGCCATGGAGCGTTAGTCAGCTGATCAGTGTCAGTGTGTGAGTCCAGAGCAAAGAGAGAGAGAGGGAACGACGGAGGAGAAACCAGACAGATCACACCACAGCTAAAGTGGAGTTATTGATAAGAAGAATGGAATTTACTAATGAGGGAGTGAAAAGTGGCAGAACACGAGCTCATAGCAGAATCTATCACGTCTCCTCACTCGGCACACAAGCAGCCTCGGGACGATGTGATTCTTAAGGGGAAGTGAAGCATCCACCTCTTCAGAGTCAGAGAGAGAGAGAGAGAGAGAGAGAGAGAGAGAGAGAGAGAGAGCGCGAGAGAGAGAGAGAGAGAGGAAATTAGGTTAATGCTTCTGGTCTACGCCATGCTCTCTCTCTCTCTCTCTCTCTCTCTCACTCTCTCTCTCTCGTGGACAGTCCTGTTTCCAGTGGGCCTGTGTTTCTGCTTGTAAAAAAGACACAAATAAAAGAAGAGAGATAATCATTTGTACGTTAACATCCCTCTCTTCTTTTCCCTCTTCAGATATTTTCCCTGGTGGTCTTCGCCTCCATCGTGAACGAGGGCTACGTCAACATGGGCAGCGAGCGTCTCCACTGCGTCTTCAACAAGAACGCAGACGCCTGTAACTACGGCGTGTTCGTGGGCCTGGTGGGCCTGCTGGCCTGCTCCTTCTTCTTCCTCCTCGACTACAAGTTCTCCTCCATCAGCTCTGTCAAGGACAGGAAGAAGGCCATCATGCTGGAGGTCGGCTTCTCAGGTGAGGAGGTGAAACAGGGTCGACGGCCAGAAGCACTGTTTTCAGTTCCGTGGAAATGTTTCACGATGGGAGTCGCTCGTTATACTCAATGGGCCAACCTTAGAGACACATAAGACATAAATAGTCTCCTTTTAAACACTTGATCAGTTTCAGAGGCAGGATTGAAAGGGACTTCCCCAAAACACCCAGCACACTCACTTCTTTGTTTCAGATGAATTCTTTCATGCATGAAAACAAGAGATATGAAACCTGTAAACTCACTTTAAAGGGTCACAGAGATGAGAAAGTATTTTTGATTTAGAAAAAGGGAACAACAATCAGCTTCAGGTGGCTAAGATGTGACAAACTGTTTGTTATCATCTTCACTTGTGTTGTGACACGATGTTGTGTTCCCACAGGTTTCTGGACCTTCCTGTACTTTGTAAGTTTCTGTTTCCTGGCCAATCAGTGGTCTGAGACCACGCCTGATGAGCTGCCACTCAACGCCGGGGCGGACGCAGCTCGGGCAGCCATCGCCTTCTCTTTCTTCTCCATCATCACCTGGGTGAGGACGTGCAACTACACAAACACACACTCACACATATGCAACAATACAAAGACAACCTTTGTGGATATAAAACTAAAAGTTATACAAGGTGCAGATACTAAGCTTTAATCGGAAGTAAAGCAAATCACAATCACAGTCCTGCAGGTTCTAGAGTCAGGACCTACAACTACAAAATGATCTGAAAGTTAAAATGCACAATCTACATTCGGGGAAATCATTAAGAAATTAAACTAAACTCTGGGATCAGGAGTTGGACATTCCTTTTTCACTGAGCTGTTTGACTTTGAAAAGAAAAATTAACATGACTTCAAGCAAAGCCTCAGGATTAAAGCCTCCTCCTCCTCCTCCTGATCAGTCAGGCCCCTGTTTGATCCATCCATGACCTGAACTGTGACCAGTCATCCACATATGAATCAGTTTAAGGTGAAACATAGTTAATCTTGTGCACTGAACCTTTACTTTAAGTTTGGAGGTCTTTGTATTAAAGGGATATATTTGGATACACGCAAATTCTAAAATAAATATGAATAAAATGAAGCCAGCAGCCAGTTAGCTTAGCTTAGCACAAATACTGTAAACAGGGGGAAACAATTAGCCTAAGTAAGTCACCCTTTGCTGGTCATTTGACAGAATAAAGGTTCCGGGTGTTTCAACCAGTTTCGAGTGGTTGTAATTATATAAAAATTACAATATAACTACTATAAATATTATGAAAACACAAATTATGTCTTTAAAAGATGGTTTCCTGCCTAATATACGATTCTGAAAACTGAGCATTCGTAATTTCTGTGTATTAATTTGATTGGTGCAGCAACATGATTTTTCTTAACGATGCCCCTCTCTCTCTCCTCCCTGCTGCCCCCTGTAGGCGGGTCTGACGGTGCGTGCGGTCCAGAAGTATCTGCTGGGCACGGACATGACCCTGTTCACCACGGAGCACATGGATGGCGGCGCACCCACCCAGCCGTACCCCTCCAACTCACCAGTAGGCGTAACCACGGAGACCACAGAGACCTACCAGAGCCCCCCCCTTCACTGAGAACAACGCAGCCCCTACATACCAGGTTCCCATTTACTAGATCCAACAGACCCCATGGTGGAAGGGGTGGAAAGGGATGAAAAGTTAAAAGAAAAATCGCTTTCATTCAGTGATGTTACACGTGCAGTTGTTTATGTGTTGATCTGATTTTTCTGTCACTGTTAAAAAAGATGGCCTCCGCTTCTCCGTCTCGGTTCCTTCCTCAACATTCCAGCTCCGTCTGCACTTTTCCAGGACGTGTAGTCGTGTTGAACACAGCGTCCTCGGATCAGAGCAGATGAAAAGATAAATAAAGAAAAACCAAGAAGAGGAGATAAAGAAGGGGAGGCCGCTTTGCAGTATTCAAACACTAGTTTGTCAAAAGAAAAAACAGATGAAGGCATTAACAATTGACTCAACTCCATTTGGTTACTAGTTAAAGCGCCTCAGAGGGCACTCACATGTGGCACCTTCACCCATCTTCCTCCTTTCATTCATCCAAGCCATCAGAGGGAATGTTTCTTTAGCTACACGCGCTCTGGCCACTCCTCCCTTGCCCCCCCCCGCTGCAGTGAAACGTGACCACTGTGTGTTGAATCTGCATGTTTTCCAAACTTAGACATCAACTAAGTGCCATACTGTGCTGTGCGTCTCAGACAGTGACTTAATTTAGTAGAGTTTCACATGCTGTAAAAGTTTAAAAGTTTAAAAAAAACAACGATGACGATGTTTTGTGACCAAGTGCAATATCTCACATTCTAATGTAGGTAGGTATGTACCGTAGCGTAGGTAGGCTAGTTAGCGCCGGATTAAGTTCAGGCACTGTCTCAAATTACTGACACGTCTTTGGATTGTACTCGCAAATCTCAGGCAAGTGGGACTACAGAGAAATTGTCGATCTGAATTGTTGAGCTTCCCCCGGTGAAGTTTGTCGAACAGATTCATCTGCAAAGCTCGTCGCTTCCTTACGCCATCTTTTTGTCTTACTCTGTATTTTGGAGTCCATTATTCTACAGGAAAACAACATCACAATGCAAAGCCTCAAGGGTCAGTCATTTCTCACAGTTTGATCACGATTCAGTTATATATCAGTCTCAGGCACGGATGAAGTAGACAAATGGGTTTAAAACGCACAAATTCAGTTCAACAACCTAGAAAAATACGTCAAATGGCCCTAAAGGGAAAAATAAAGAGACGTGAAACCAACAAAAGAGGCAAAAACATTGCGATAGAGACACAAGACGACCACGACTTTCCGTGTGGGGTCTTGCTCCAGTGTAGGAGGGAGGGGGAGGGGGGGAGGCCTTTTGCTGTGGTCACAAAATCCATCCATGGTGCCAATGTCTGTGTGTTACAGTATTTTGAGACAGTGCCCCTTGTTGAGTGTCGTACGTTTAAATTGGGGCAAGTGAGGGAGATTCAAGTCAGGTGTGTTTATGTTTACGTTTTAGAAGCTGCCAAACTGCCCTGTGTTCTTATTGCTGTCCGTTGATTACCACGTTACTACTTTGTCGTTAATGTCCGTGGGATTTTACGTAATCACAGTGCAAAGGGGCCGGGGGGGGTGCGCAACAGATTAGCTTTGATCCTGCGAAAGTGGGGGGGGCGGGGGAGGTCAGGTTGGTGGATCAGTACAGTCTCAGGCAAAAGCAAAAAAATAAGAAAATGCCATCTAACAGGAGATGGGGATAGTAATTTGTTGCCATGGTGACAGGGGGTGGAGGTGGGTGGATGTGGGTCACTAATGATGTAGATAGTAATCATGCCAACGATGTCGGTGTGTAGCAGTGTCTCTTGTGTCGTGGTTCACATACACTCGCCATCAGTGAATATGTATTCTCCGTGTGTGTCTGTGTGTGTGATTGTGTGTGAGTGAGAACATCCACGTACAAGTGTGTAAGAGCACGTGCGTGTATGACAGAGACACGTGGGTTGTGCGTGTTCGTGTGAACTTCGTGACGCTTAAAAGTTATTTTCTCGAGTGTGCGTTTGTCAGAGTTTTAGTGCAGAGGAGGAAAATCATAAATCTGTTGGGAGCATTCGATAATTTCCACTGAATAACAATCGTCTCTCTGCAGAATATATTATATCAGTGTGTCACAGTCAAAATATCTCGAGTCATGAAATGAAAAGAAATGACTTGTTCTGTGTTTCCACGAAGATGAAAAGAGCCAAATATGAAAACTTCCTGTCAAAGTGAATCGACCTGTAGAATATCTCGCCTGTTCTTCTACCTGATCCCATGTAGGCGGCGCCCCCTGCTGACCCGAGTAGGCTCTGCAGCAGAGGGATCGCTGAGGCTCTCCTGAGTTTTCAAAGTAATCATGATTATAATGCATGGAATTGTTGTATAGGACTCATTATATATTGAATACTGTGTCATTCTTAAGTTGACTCCACAGTGTTTTTGCAAAGTGAGACTCGCCGGCCAATGACGCAGCTGACAGGATTCCCTCTTGTGTTGTATTTATCGCTGTTTATCGTCAGAATTCTGCCCAATCAACTTTCCTCTTTAGTGACGTTACCTCAAGCTCAACATCTTGTTAATCAAATCAATACACACACAAGTGTGTAAATCTTTTAAAAAATCTCCAAAATCTGACACCAGAATCCAGAATCCAGGAGCCTGAGCTGCAGGACACTTTAATTTATTTTATGAAAGCTCATAGAACAAACAGGTAGACAGTGTTTGGACAGCAACTTCTTCTTATTAGAGGTTAAGAGATAAGTCAGAAAAAGTTGTTGAACTGAGGGATATTTCATTTTAAGACTTTGGTTTCGGGAAATAGTGCAACACTGGATGCTGGAATTGTACTGGTTTGGGTTCTAGATTTCCAAATACTTTCAGGTACTCGTGCGTGGTGGTGGAATGCTGATAGATCTATGTGCAGCAGTCAAAGGTCTACACTTGTGGCTTATTTTCGTTTTTGGACAGCCACTCATCACATCTGGCATTATTGCTCATTATTATTGCACACAAATGCAACGTCATGCTGCAATACTGTCAAATGTGATGATCATGAAACCATTTAACGCACTTAAACTGTTAAATCACCTAAATGTTGAGGTTTTCCTCATTAGTGGCTGAGTCTGTCCTGGTTCCTGTCCTGGATTTAAATTGAATTTAAAGCTAAATACGTGTTAAAAGAGACAGAGTTTATTGTCCATCGTATAGTAAAGGAAATCAATTTAAACTCATCAACAATTTAAAGTATATAAAAGCATGTTTAAATATGAAAAACCACAAGTGTAGTCCTTTAACTCTGGGGTTATGTTGGGCTGCTGGTTACCAGCTAAATGGTTGATTGACTGGGGTACTGATGGAGGTACTATTGGGGTACTGAAGGAGGTAGTATTGGGGTACTGAAGGAGGTAGTATTGGGGTACTGATGGAGGTACTATAGGGGTACTGAAGGAGATAGTATTGGGGTACTGTCGGGTTGTATTATTGTTCTCAGTGCTTCAGTCTCTTCAGTCCATGTGGTAGATAAAAAATAAAACAAGCATATGTGTTTTGTGCTCTGGCCCATGTACACTACTGTGGTTATTGGTCGATTGTAAAATACAGTACGTTATTGAAGTAAATGGAACCTGTGTGTGATGATGTCCAAGAATTGGTTTGTCCTGTATTAATGAAAAAAAATAAATAAACAATGATAATAGTAATTATTTATTAACTAGAATGCACTCTTTGTTGGAAATACTTTGTTTGACCGTCAGCAACGGGATCGGAGCTTCATGTGACGTTTTGCTGGACGGACACAACAAGGTTCTGGTCTGTAGTGAAGCCATCGCCTGTGGGGGATCCAGTATAATACAGTTTGTTGATGTTAAAATATCTCCCCCCGTATAACAGTGATGACGATAAAAACATTTTAATCCATCGACCCAACAAGTGAACACTGATTTTGTGTGCTCCCCCTTTAACATGTTTCTTCTGGGTCGTTTCTTCCTGTTCTGAAGGTGTTTGACCTCTTCAGTGTAAAAACAAGCTGTGTACAGAGATGTGTGTCACTGTCTATTACCTGAATGTCTCCGGACTGCAGTCTGACCGTCACTCCAAATAAAAAAGACAACATGTTTTTGGACTGCCTGTTTCTGTCCCTGAGTTTCATGTGTGACGTCCGGACCACTCGGGATAATCGCTCTAAGATTGTTGAGGAAATATAAGTTTTAGATTTTCTTTTTCACTATTTTAGGAATGAAGTGAGGAGCAGAAAAAATCTGTTGATACATTTTTTATTAATGTAAACAAGTGTTCCCTTTTAAAAATGATCCGAGTAGGTCTGCAGTTCTTTCCGGGCTAGTTTCGCCTTCTCCATGCACAGTAAGAATTAATGATAATACACACCACTGCACTACACACATCTGATTAGGAAGGAAAGGATGCTACATAGATTATTTAGCAAACAACTAGTGAAATTGTTTATTTAATTGCAAAACCTCTCCTAATCAATATGTTGATGAAACAGTCTCCACCAGAATCAGGCCAAAATGTCTCATTATTGTTACCTGGAGACTTAAATAGAAACTGAGCTTCATGTCATCATTTCATCCTTGAAAAGAAAAGACTCACTGAAAACAGGCAAGGACACATGTTCATTGTTTAGGATTCTTTAGTTTCCATTTGAAAATTTGTGCAACACCACTTCTTCCGATTGATCAGTCCGTCAGTCAACTAAGAAACCAGATCCACTGGTGAGTGACGTGAACAGAATAAATGAAAATCGTACACAAAAAAATCATACAAAGTTTAAACCGTGAACCATCATTTGTTCTAATTAATCTTTCTCCCTCCCTCTCCCTCCCTCCCTCCTCTCCTTCATCGCCTCTGACAGGGAACGACCTAGTCACTCAAACACTTTCCTCTCTTTGAACCAGCCGACATTAAAAAGCGATTAAACAGCTAAAGTTAAATAAGTTTGTAGCTAAAAATGTTGAACTGAAGACGTTTGTTTATTTTGCTATTTAAACAAACAGCCCCTCTGGGGAATTATACAGAAATGTTACCTGATTTTAACATAACATCAGATTATTTTGTTATCTGTGTGAAAGCACAACGAATGAAGGGTACAAAATGTAACTCAATACAAGTTTGTCTTAGGAAGCAGAACATTCTTCAAGTAAAGCCGTAGCTCGTGTCTCATTAAATAAAACGATGGCTGTGGTTATACAAAGCCGGTGGCAGCCAGAGACGTCCTCAACGGATGCGAGCTGAAGGAGAAGTTGAGCCGGAGCAACCCAGTGACACCATTCACACAAACCATATCAATATAACCCTCATCAGAAAGTAAAAACACCATCAACCTTCTTTAATTCAGCTTCACTATGAGATACAGACCCCGAGCTCCTCTGAGACGCACTCGCGCAGGAAACAGGCGCCTGTTTTACATACTGGCTCCTGCAGGGCTTTTGACAGGGCAACGGGGGGCCACTGAAAACACACCCATGATGGCAACCGGGGCAGAGGAGGGGCTAGCTAATGATGCGGCTAATCGACTGCAAGGAGGGAAACTCCTCAGTGTCCCGGATGTGCAGGGTCTTGTGGGAGTTGAAGTCTTTGCGGGCCAGCACCTGTCTGCAGGTAGGGCACACCTGACAATCCATCTCAGCTGCTATGTTGGCCGCACTGGTTGGCATCTGCCAGGCGTTCTTCTTGTTCTTGTTCTTCTTTCCTCCCCCGCTCCCAGACTGCTTCTCCTGGGCCTTGCAGTCTGCGTGGGCACTCAGCAGCTCCTGCTGCTTGCCGGTGTCCGGCAGGAGCACCAGCAGCTCGTTGAAGATGCGGTTGAAGTCTTCTCCGAGCAGGTCCTTACAGCTGCAGTGATACTGAGCTCCTGATACCACTCCCTAGGAATCAAGATTCAAGTTATCAAACCAATCTGTCACTTGGAAAGTTTCTGTTCTAAAGCCTGATACTCTGTTGTAATAATTATTGAGGTACAATTTAAAAATACACAGTTCCAGGAGAAGTTTGTGATCAACAACTTACTTGTCTGAACTGTGCAGAGTGTTTTTTAAACTGGTTGAACTTTGTCTCATCGTCGTGGAGGTACATCCTAATGGACTGGATCAGCTCCAGGTTTCTCTGGTGGAAGTCTTCTGGCACTAGGTAACCACTGCTTGACACCTTGGGCGGCCTGGAGGGTGAGAAATACATGAGTAAAAAACTGGGTCAACGGTTGTATCAAAAAAAATCTAGCTTTGTTAAACACAAACAGCTGCTTACAGGTTGACTGCAGAAGGAGCCGGCTCCACCACGTTGCTGTTGAGAGGGATCCCAGTGAAGCCTGGTGGAGGCTTCGGGCCAGAGAGTCCCAGACCAGGTGGAGGCGGGGGCATTGTGGAGGAGGAGGCTGGAGCTGAGGCCTTCATCGGGAAGGAGGACTTGAAGCCTGAGAGGTTAAACACTGAGTGAGCTCCTAGGGTTTAAGTCAATGGGTGCGCTCTGTACACAGGCCTGAATGGACAGCTCTGAGAGGAGCAGCAGAATATGTGCGCAAACAGCATTTTAATTGATTTCACAACATCTTTACAAGTTGCTGATGTTTGATTATCCGCAAATAGAGATGTAAAACAAGATAAAAATCGAATATTGAACATAATAGCATGCTGTACTGTACCAATAAAGTTATTATTATTACCTGGTGGAGGTTTCTTTGTCATGAGAGCAGGAAAATCCTCCTCTTGATTTAGAGGAGGGTCTGTGTAGAGAGGAGGGGTCACTGCTAGGGGCTCCTTGCTAATGGGTGCTGGTTTCTCAGTGTGGCCATTTGTCAGTCCGCTCATCATTGCCGCTGTCACTGAGCTGGAAGGCTGTTTGTTGCGGTTCCTCTCAGGGACGTTCTCCTTCTGTGCAGCCGTTTCCACAGAGATGGTATTTACAGGTGTCGTCGCAGCCGATGACACAGACGAGGAGGGAGCAGCCGGGTTCTTCTGCTGTTTTTTCTTCTTGCTGGCTTTGGAGGTAGAGACATCAGGGTTGGGGGTCGGGTTTGCAGGGCTGGGGGTCACGGTGGGGGGTTTGCTGTTGCTGCTGCTGCTGTTGTTGTTGCTGCTGCTGCTGCTGCTGCTGCCTCCCTTAACGGTGAGCAGAGAGGAGATATCCAACATGGTGGGCACTGAGCGGTACACCTGCTGCTTCAATCCTCCGCTCTCATCATCTGACAGAGGAGAGGCTGCCTTCCCGTTCTCCCCTACTTTCTTTTTCCTCCTTGAAGCCAATGAAGCTGAGGAGGAGAGGAGCTGAGGGCCAGAGGGAGCAGATGAGAGGGGAGGCGGTTGTCTGGAGGAAGGTGGAGGATTGGCGACGGGTTTGGCTACGGCTGCGCTGCTGGACCAAGCAGACTTGGTGCCTGCTGTGGGTCTGAGGGGACGCACTTTGGACACAAGAGCAGGGAAATCCTCCTCTTGGAAATTGGAAGTCCTCCTCGGGGGTGCAGAGTAAGCCGGGGTCATGAGGGATGTCACAGCAGCAGATGACAGGCTCGGGAAATCGTCTTCCTTCAAAGCTGGAGGGGCGACTGGAACGACTACAGGAGCAGGCTTTACACTGGAGGGACACACACAACGAGAGAGATTGAACATTTCAGCTCAATTAAATAATGCAAGACTTTGGGTTTTGTACTGTGTATAAAATATTACATGGGTACTGCAGCTGCGGCTCCCAAAACTGGGAAGTCATCCTCTTCTCCTGGATTACTGCTCTTCATTGTTCGGACTGTCAAAGAGGTGACAGGAGATGTGTCAGAATCACAAACTTTCACGACTTAAACACATAAAAGCACTTGGAAAAACAACTTTAATTTTGGTCACCTGGAGGTTTGTTTGTTGGCTTGACAGGTCCGTTCCTGTGTCTGGGCTCTTCCTGTTCGATTCTCTCCATTCTCTCATCTCCATTCTCTCCGTCCTCTCCATTCTCTCAGTCCTCTCCATTCTCTCAGTCCTCTCCATTCTCTCAGTCCTCTCCATTCTCTCCGTCCTCTCCTCTCTGCAGTGTTTGGGAGTGCTCCTCTCCTGCACTGGTCCTCTCTCCTCCTGTCGACTCATCACCATGGAGGCCCTCATGGCAGCTTCCATCTGCCTGTCCTCGTCCTCTCTGCAAGAACAAACGCACATTTATCAAATGCAACCACAAGCAGGATAAATACACACAAGGACTGACGATGGGCTAGAAGTCACTTCCAACAGCAACTAAAGATAAGATTGAACAGTAATACAAAATAAACAGTGAAACCTTCAGTGCTACATTTAAATACTGCACAGAGGTAAATACAAAACACACACAGATAGATAGAATGTGTGCATGTGTACGAAAGAGACAATGTCATGTGAACATTACTTATCTTCCATGCTCCTCCTTAAACAATGGCACCAGATTCTCATGTATCAGACACAGAAGTGATGATTTAGACTCACCGGGAATATCTCCAGCTCTTCTGTGGCCCTCCCCCATGAGGCCTTCCTCTTCCTCCCCGATTGTGACGCATCTCCTCATAGTCCTCTCCTGTCATCACACCTGAGGATATATACGCACCCTCCTTTTGTTTCACATTCATTGCCTCCATAACACATTTATATATTAACAATAATCCTATTCAAATGTCAGGTATTGTGAAGAGTGAGAAGTCTCCAAACACAAAACAACGCTCTCCTCACCAACCTTCATTTCTCCTCTGTTGCTGTTGTCTCGGGGTGTAGTTGAACTGCAGGTCGATGTGGCGGTTCTGTCGAGCCTCGGCCCGGTTCTTGCTGTGGGCTGAAGCCTTGTGGGCCTTGTAGTCGATCTCAGAGCGGAATGCATGGGTGAACTGTTCGGAGGCACAGCGACCTTCCTCACACAGGTAGTGACTGTCTCTGAAGTGCTCGCTCAAGTACGGGTAATCACTGTCGGCCACAGGGTGAAAAGGTAAATTATAAATGAAACACTGGATTCCTGACCTAACAGGTTTCTGAAACAGCAATACACACCTGTAGTATTCCTGAGAACCGTCTGCATCACAGAAGTGGCAGAAGTAGTGGTCCCTGCGCAAGTGTTTCAGCAGCTCGTCATTATCAAGGTATCGGTCATCGCAGAACTTGCAGAGCGGGTGTCCTCGGTGACTGGTGTCGTCTGGGTCTCCATGTGCTCTGTGACGGGCCAGCTCCTTACGGTTGTACCACTTCCGTTCATGGGAGAAGATCTGGAGGGAAGGTTTAAAGAATAAGGGTCTGGCAGCGCTATAATGTTGATGTTCTGTCAAGAAAATTTCCTCGAGTTTTATATAAGAAAACAAACGTATTTGTTCCTATTTTATGTATGTATACATATGTTGGACCTGAAAAGACTAACCTTGAGATGCTTGGAGCAGAGCTTACAGCAGAAGAGCTCGTGCTGCTTCCTCATGTGCTGCTCCAGCTCCTCAAACCTGGCGAAATTCTTTGGCTCTGGACAGCGGACACACTCTGACAACATCAGATGCCTGAGAAAACACACAACATGTGATAAGAAGCCAATCCAAACCTAATCCAAATGTCCTGGTAGGGGGGTGTCATCAGGGCTAAAAAAGGCAGTTATATACAAGAACAAGACAAGTCAAACAATAAGTGTCCATTTTAATTTCTGAGAAAGTACAGATACAGGCTTTAGATACAGGAGGAGAGGTAGTAAAAGCAAGAGCATACTAGGGAATAGTATAATGGGAGACAATGCTGGAGCTATTGCTTAATTCACGCTCCTACTTTAAGTTGCCCTGTTTCTGTGTGTCATGTCAATCAGACTCCTGCATGGCTAATATGACAATGTGCTTTTCAGAATATAGGTGTGTGGCATTAGTCACTTTAAATACAGTTGTCTGTGTTGCCATTTTAAAGTTTACACATCATGATTAAAGAGATGTGGTTTTAGTAAGGCCTCCGGTAGAAAACCACATTATTTATTACTGTGCATATAAGTGTATATTTATTTAACTTTCAATGAAATTACATTGGGTAATTTGTTTAAATTTTGCATCCACCATGTTTAACATCAACACACCCACTCGCTCTCAGTGAACCTTCCAAAAATATCAATGGGAGGGTTGAGTTCTGGAAAATGTCAGGGGGCAATGGAATCTGACATTTGCCTTCTCGAATACATCCCCTCTGAAGAATAAGTCTGAACACAGTGGGGCAGAACATCACCTGTACTGAGCGTAGATCTTCTCATCTCCAAAGTAGATGTCGTGCTTCTTCTCACACGGGAACTGCTGGAAGGGCAGAGAGGAGAAGGCCGCCAGCTTCTTCACAAACACCACCTGAGAGCAACGTGACAGTCGGGGGAGAACATGAGAAAGGCTGCAATGCACTGCTGTGACAATCTCTCATATCCAAAGGCACAGTTTTATAATGGGAAGGTAAAGACCCTGCTCATGCACCACTGCTGTGTAATGTGTAGGGTACCCCGTGGAATTCTGGGAATGCACTGACTTTGCAAAGCCCAGAAGGGAATGACAGTCACAGACATGAACCATCAAATAAACCACAACAAGCAATACGCAGCTCTCGGTTTCGTTTTTAGTTTGGATGATCACAGATGGGAGTGGCACGGTGCGGCCCGTGTGACACGACACTGTCCACCTGGACTGGACACGAGCTAACGTCCACTTAACTGACGCTGAATGACACACGTCCGAGTCCCCGGAAGTAAAGGCCAGCTGACACACAGGTATCTTATGTACAGAGGCCGAGGAGGCACAGTTGAACCATGGGGCGTGCACGCGCTGGTTAGCATGACAGTTTGACAGCTGGCATCAACAGTTCATTCATTGACACGTTAAATAACTGCGATCACAGAAACACGCTATGGTCACGTGGTTATTAGAGCGACTTGGGCTTTAAAAAAGGGAGCTTGCTAGCTAGCCCCACATTTATGGGAACTATACGAGCTAGCAAAGCTAAGCTAAGCTAACGAAAGCGAGAGAAATCAGTGAGCACACGCCACTGTTTGTGAAAACATGTTTTAACCAGCAGTGGTTTCCATTCATAATAAAACCAGTTAAGACTGTATCCATCAAACTCTGCTGTATTCCCCCCTATAATCCCCACCAGCACCCGGGAGGAGGGAGGACGCGGCCTAGCTAGCACGAACCGGGCTCCATCCCCGGGCCACAGTGGTGGAGCGATGCCCACCTTGTCGAGCTCCTCGCGGCACACGGCGCAGTACTTCTGCTCGCACAGCGCCCTCATCTTGGTGGAGCAGCGGTAGCACACCGGGTGGTCGCACTTCCCCAGGGCGAAGATGTCGACCTCCTGGCAGCACAGGACGCAGTGCCTCTCCGTATCCTTGGCGGGTGTGGGAGCCATGTTGGTTGGAACAGGGGAACGAAGTCGACCTCGAAGTGTTTGTTATTGCGGAGAGAGACGCGGCGGCCGCTGGGATTCTTACGTAATGCTGAAAGGCTACTGCCGCTGCTGCTGCCGTTACGCACGTTACGTAAATGTCCGATGTGTAAATCATGTGGCTGGACACAGCACCGCGATTTAGACTCGTCCAGCTGCTTGTGAGTCTGTGAATCCGGGGTCCACGTGTGTAGCACTGTGAGAGCCGGGGCTTCACTGGATTTAGAGACACGTTAACTAACCAACACGCGCCTTTAAGTAAAGAGAAAAGATATATAAATATATGTGAATTATCTAGGTGTTAACATCGATGGAGATCATGCATGTGTAAATATTGTTTAATCCAGGATTCTCCTTTAATTCAACTCAGCCAATTACAATTAAACGAGGCTTTAATGACTTTAAAGCCTCCAAAGGATGGTTCACCCCAAAAATGAAAATTCATTGATTATCTACTCAACAACTATGCAGATGGGGGCGTGGCTGAAGACGTGTTTGAGTCCACAAAACACTTTTGGGGTGTCAGGGGGTAAACAGTGTCGCAGTGGAAATCTAATACTATTGAAGTAAATGGTGACCATTTCTTCACACGTACTAAACAGGAAAAATATAATAAAATGCCTCCATATTGCTCGACAAAGCAAATTCGACTCGAAACAGGGTCATTTAAACCATGGGTTTTTAGCCTAAATGTGATATCCTTGACTGCTCCAGGTATTTTCTCACTAGAACTGCAGCAGTAACTTTAAGAAGATATTAGACATTTAGGCTAAAAACATGGCGTAAATGATTTATGTTTGAAGAAGTGGTCGCCATTATTTAATTATTCTATAACAACACACACACAATAAACATGAAGGAGAGAGACTGATGCTGTATTTTGATGTAGTGATACAAGAATAACACATTTGATGTTATATATATACTGTAGCTTTTCTTACAATCATCAACCCTCTTTACATAGGTTCAAAAACAAGTGACACGATTGTGTCTGTGTTCACACACTCACTCACAATCTGAACTGACAGGAATAAAAAACAACTCAAAAATAAAAACTTGTGGTGTTAAAACCTCTGACTGCACCACATGCACACAGACAACCAAAAAATGAAGAATACTGTAAAATGTCTGAAGGTTCTCATGTTACATTCAGTGACATTAATTGATCCATAAATGACCACAGGCCAGTTCAGCAGGACACAAACTCCACCTGAACATTTTACAGATTTAGTAAAACTTGAGTAGATGTATTTAAAAGAAAATCCAGGTCCCAGGAAAATACATCAAAACACTGGAGCATTGAAGCAGCCCTTCACCTTCCTGTAGTGTAGACACATCTGACAAACTGTGTGTGAAGCCCCATCTACACGGTGGACAGCACTTCTTATCTGATCATGACTCAGATAATAACCGTAGTTTTTCCAGTGTCTGTGACAGATTTCCTCAACCTCATCATCATGGGGTCTATAAGTAGTGATTCATACATTTATACAATGCTCGAACGCAGTCGAGTGTTAGCGGCTGTGAAGCATCGTGCTAGCGTCTCTTGTAGTTGTTTTGGCTCAGTCCCATGGCGCTGAAGGTGCAGCTGGTGATCTTCTCATACAGAAGGAACATGAGGGCAGCGGTCAGCACCGTCTGCAGCAGCTTGGCCTCCAGGCCTTTAAACAGACCCAACATGCCGTACTTCCTGCAGCAGAGAATCAGTGTCACTGTCACAGGACGTTATCAGAAGGTCTTGAGGGCAAGTTGTACGCCGGATGTTCAGAGATGTGTTCTCTAGAACTGTGCTTCTCTCAGATAATGTTGAAAAAACTAGGTTAGTTCAGTGTGAAACCTGATGTAAGTGAAAATTTATGTTTTTATTTGTTTGTTTTCAGCCAGATCATCTGAAACCAAACTAAGTCAACTGTATGCTTCAATATTATATCATTAACTATATACAGGTCAAATAGAGTAATAAATAAAAGCAATAAATATGAAATCTACATGTGTATGTGTGTGTTTGCGTGTGTGTACCCACCTGATTCTGTTGACCAGTAGAAGCTTGATAGACCTTAAACTGGACAGGATTTTAGACTCGTCTGTTGACCTGCTATATTGTCCAAACTGTGGTAAATGAAAAAAAGTATGAAAAACTGTAAACGCTATATAACTGAATCTAAAAAAATCATCATCTCCACTTTCTCCTACTATCCAAAAATGAAGCCAAAGTATCGCAGACACGAACGCTGCCGTCTTGTGCATTTGGATCGAGGAACATTTGGATGGAGTCAATCATGACGTTTCAGCCCATTTTCATATAATCAGATAAGTAAAGCCAAACTTACGAGAAAATAAGCACTCGAACAAACGTCAGTGTGATTAAAAAAAACAAATAATAAAGATCTTTGAGAAAATGTATTTGATGACATTTTAGTCTGGTCCATGTCCCATCAACTAACATAGAGGAGCTTATGACCTACACTGCAGTCAGCCACAAGATGGCGATGGAGACCCTTTGGCTTCACTGCTGGGGATCTGTCATGTCGACCGTCATCATAAACATTCTATAACATGTACACAGACGTATAACACACAGAGCACCTACCCTGAGGATGGACTGTATAGTCTGCAGTGGGTATGTAGCAGTGGTGGCCACGGCTTTGGCCACGGCGCCGATAAAGAAGACTTCAATGGACGACAGCTTGGGAGGGAAAAAGAAAGCTCTTTACAGTTCTTGTTATAAATCTACGTAACATTATCAGAAGAACAGAGCTCAGATCAGCAGGTGATCATCAGATTCTCCTCTGCTGATGTATTTATTCACAAATGCGGCTCTACACAGTGAAAATGTCAAAATGTTATTGTCTCATTATAATTGTGCCAACATTCCCTCTCACCTCTGTTTTTAATCCAAAGAGAAAGTCATGTGAGAATCACCATGTCGACGCATAGCGAGCGTCTATTCATCCAGATAATGGGATGACCTGCAGTAACCTCTCTGCTTTTCCACAGGTGTTTATGTGCAGTTTTACAGACATCTCTTAAATATGAGCTTTATTATTATTATTCATTATTATAGTTTTACTTGTTTTATGTGGATTATTTCCTGTATTTGTGCACTTAAATATATATAATAAGTTATAAAAGCATTAAACTGTAGATATTTCCTCCTCCTTCCTGCATCTGGACTTTATTGGCCACCATTCCTTTTTCTAGCCCGCTTCTCTAATTTAGACACATTTCCCTTTCCTTTAGGGGTCTCTGTCCTCCTTCCCCTCTCTCGTCCGATTCTGTCCGTGTGTCTCTCACCTCCCTGGGAAGTCCTTTCTTCAGATGCCTCTTCAGCCCTTCATAAATCATGAACTGGATGGCAGGGTTCAGCACCAGCAGCAGGGATGGGAAGGTGCCGTTCCACAAAGCTCCAACACCCTCCTGGCGGACAATCTGCACAAACGCATCTGCAAGAGCAAAACAAACGCACAATTAGGTCATAATCATCATGTGTTTGCTGAATAAATGTGAATAAATTCTAAGAACGTATAGATGATATCCACTTACCCACAATGCCGGAGTAGTTGGTTGTCCGGATGTCTTCATTACGAAACTTGGAACCCTGAAGCTTCAGTCTGGTGTTGACCACCCACAGTGGCGTGGTCACGAGAACATTTACTATACCTGAAACACCAGAAACAGCTGTGGTTAATTTAAACATTTGTAAATCTTGCAATATTGAGTAAACTCAGTTTTCAATGTGGCTTACACAATGAGGACGGCTCACACTTTAATGTTGGGTGTTTCTTAACATCTTTGTTAATTACAAAAAAAATTATGATCTTCCTAAATCAGGCATATGTAGGTAATGGAGTGTCGAAAAAGCCTCTGCGGAGGGTTGTGGTGTCTGATTTGTTTTCTGCTCGTACATGCGAGGACCATCTCACCTGCAGTGATGCCTACGATTAAGTCGGTACTGGGTGCAGACGGTTTTCCCTTCAGCAATCTGGCCTTCAGGCTGTGGAAGCAGTAGAAGTAGACAAAGTTGGAGCAGCACAGGCTGCAGATGACGGGGAACCAGCCTCTGTAAGGAGCCAGACTAGAAAACACAGGAACACACCTCAGACAACCTCATAAACTCCACATAGGACATGGTTTCTGGTGTTGTGTGTCAGTTGCGTTGTGTGAAAACGATTTAAAAAGAAATCGCGATACCAAACCACTATGGACCTGAAATGGGAGCATATATACTCGAGTAGTATATAGAGTGTAAACAAAGACTGTGATTATTTCCACTCACAGTCCTTCTTCTTTGACAATTTCTGCCAGAATGGCTGGAGTGGATCTGGCCTTTCTGTTTTCATCCACTGAACACAAACAAAAAACAAGGGGTTTAGAGAAAATACAAAAGACTGCATTAAAGATACAATACAATAATCCTTTAATAGTCCCACTATGGGGAAATTTGCCATTATAACAATAAAGATCATAGAAAATAATACAATGTAAAGCAAATATAAATAGTGTGACAGGATTGCACAGATTGAAAATGGATATTTCCATTTCTGTTATCCTGCTCACCTTGCAGCCGCAGTCTGGCCGTGTCAAGAGGGAAGAATACTGTCATTGCTGTCACGCTTCCCTGGAACAGTCAACAGTTAGTTGTACAACACATCATATTTGCACATGTCATTTTGTTCCATATGAAATAAACACCAAATGTCCTATAAAAAAATCTCATAATTTAAAATAGATTAAAATATCTATAGCAGGACTCATGCACTAGAGCAGAATATAGCGGGTCTTCTCTTGTCAGGATATGTCACTGTTCAACTCGGCATTGGCAGATTCTACATAAGAGCTGCTGATAACAAATCAAAGGCTGATCTTCACGTCAGTATTTCAACACAACATATCACGCATAGTTTCCTAAATCCTCAGAATTCGCAGTATTTTGAATGGAGTTTGGTTTTGCAGATTTAAAAAAGAAGCGTGTGCGCACTGACAGCTGCTGTTTGCACCGAACATGGAGAAAGTTGATGTAAACTCACCACAGCTCCAGACACCGCGTGAACCAGACTCTCGTAGGAGAAGACCTCAGCAGCCATGTTCCCCTGGGTGAGTTTGATTTGGGTCTTTAAACTGTTTCCCTGACTCTTGACTCTGTCTCACTGCTGCTCTCCTCACTTCCTGGTGTCTGACTGAAGAGACGCGTGAGCCTATGGCCAATGCTCCTGTTGGATTGTGGGTAATGTAGTTCTCTTGACACCACTCTCTGTAAACACAGTGTAGTGTCCTCATACAAACTGACAGGGAATTTAAAGTTTTGGATTTTTAAAATTAATAAATTGTAATTACAGCAATAATGGATTAGTACTTACTGATAGATAGATAGATGCCACCTTGATGACAATAGAACACAAAGCCAACCTTCATACAGGACAAACACTACAAAGGGACAGTTGTGATCTGCATTGTGTTGCCACTTTATGCTGTGTTGAGCAATACAGTAGGTAGAAGCTGTACATGTCGCATCTTGTTCAATGTGTCACCATCTGGCAGTTAAACAAACCCATGATGTTCCTTGGAAAAATCAGATATGACACTGAAACATCACAGGTCCTAAGATACGTGTACAGAAATTTTTAATTTCTGGTCAGAAATAGTGTATTAAAATGTAAAAGACAAAAAACTTATCACAGATTTTTGTTTAGAACAGTTTTATTAACGCTTAGTTTGGTGAGATCTGTTTTTATAACATTGACACAAAATGCTTTTTATGTTTAATAGTCTACTCGAAAGCTGTAAAACAATAAAACAGGACAAAGACAGGGTCAGAGGTAGGAAACTAACATTTAGATTTTCACATGAATTTCTGTGAATCAGAGGCTCTGAACTTTGGCACATTGAGAGGATCTGAATGGCTTAATAAATCGACAGGAATAGGTTTATTGAAAACTATAAACTATAAAAGGTAAACTTGAGCAAGGCACTTATTTGTAAACTAGTGCAGAGGAGCTGGTCCAATCGTGGGCAGATCTCAGTGGTTTGAATAGTTAAAAGCAGATTACAGGCTCACACAAGTAATTTTTCAAACCTAATGTTTACAGCTGGTTTGTGAGGGAATTAAGGTTAAAAATAACACTGGTGGAGCTCATAAGTAAAAAGCTAAAATAAATTAGAATATATAACATCACAAAAGACTTGTTATCAGTCTCCAGCCCATTCACTCAGCCACTCCTGACACTGCCTCCTCTGCTCCTCGCTCTCCTTCTCAGTCCTCTGTTCCTTACGACGTTTCCTCCTCCTCTCCTCCTCTTTCCTTGCGCTCTCCTTCTCCTCCTCTTTAGTCTTCCTGTCCTCCTCCAACTTCCGCTCCAGCAGGGCCTCTACAGTGGCCACCACTGTACATAACGAGCGCTCCGGGAGCCACTTGGGATCCACCGCGGGGAGAAAGGGATCTCCGGCAGAGACCAACAGGGGCTGAGGTTCCAGGGGAATGTGGAGGAGGTGGGCGTGCAGCATCATGCGGTACGGGGCGTCGTCCGCTCCTGAGCTGTACGTGAAGTCACCGACGATGGGGTGGCCAATCGCGCTGCAGTGAACCCTTAACTGGTGGGTTCGGCCTGTGGAGGAAAGTAGTGGTGCGGTGGAACAGGGAAAAAGAGCCTTGTCATGAACACGTTATCTCAAGATGAAATTATATATTACTATGGTCTTAAATCATAATCACTCACGGAGGGTAGACAACACAACACTGCTTCTTGTGTAAGCTTGCTGTTGTGTCATTTGTTTCAGAATGAATCTTGAGATGAATTGATATGTACAGTATATATATGAAAGGAAACAAACAAGTGCTGTTACCAGTGAGCGGCTGCAGGAGCACCTTGGTCACAGGATCTCCATCATACAGCCCGTACTCCAGCACCGTCAGCCCGGTTTGGCACGGCTTGGGGTTTTCACAGCCTGACAAGAGAAGGACAGACTGAGCATGAGCAGGCAAAAGAAAGAAAAAAATGTCTGCAGTAATATTTACATTTGACAGAGAGAAAAATGAATGTATAAGTCATGTTTGTGTCAGCCTGGTGTAGTTTAATAAATAGTGAATCAATCACAATTCTATGAATCATTTCCAACTCTAACAAATTTGCTACAGAGGAAAACGACAGACACACACACAAACAGACACACAGTGCTAACCAGGCCCAATGTAGGTACCTTCTGTTCCCTCAATACACATCATGTGTGTTTTTCCCTCTGTGGAGTTCTTGCCGATGGAGAAGTCCAGAGTTTGCGTCTGTTCTTCCACGTAGCCCCGAACCTAAATAGGAAAAATGTGGAAGTAATTTAAACTTTACTGAAACTTTATATAAGAGAGTTTTATATGCATTTTGCAGCTTTGCAGACAATCAGATGCATGTGTGTGTGTTTGAATCCTCATGGTTTATAGTTCATACCAGGGCGAGGTATGCTTTAGTGACAGTGCGGTCCTTGAAGCAGCGGTAGGCGCGGCCGGCCGCAGCTTTATTGAGGGCGACACAAAGAGCCCCACTGGTGGAGAAATCCAACTGATGACAGAACCTGGAGGGGAAAGAAGAAAGATGATGAGACTGTAATGCCCTATGAGCACAATGTCCACGAGCTGAGTGAGGTGGCAGTGTGATTCGGACCTGAATCCGTAGTAGGTGCTCGGGTCCGCCAGCTGAGGGAAGCGGTGCCGGAGTTGAGACTGCACGGTGTGTTTCTCGTACCACATCTTGCTGTCGATGCGGATGTCCCAGTGCTTGTCCACCACAATGAAGTCATCGCTCTGGTAGAGCACACTGAGGCTCTCCAGGCTCTCCTGACTGTCCAGGCTCTCCTGACTGTCCAGGCTCTCCAGGCTCGTTGGCTCTGTGGTCATCATGTGCAGCGATGGACTGACACAACACCTGTAGCCCGGTGGAGAGAATATGGATGACCATGTTATTCCTCTATGTATTTATCCAACTATAAACCATATCTGGTAAAAACTTAGGCCCTGACTGAATCAGACACAACGTCTGGATCCTGCAATTCAATTTTACTTCACATGCGCTATTAGTATTTTAAACAAATGTTTTAGAAGTATTTATCATTGTGAATGACCCATTACATTCAGATATAACATTTTGTGCAGTGTGTTATTCTATTACCATTGTATTACTATTAGAATTACACAGGGTTTCTGCAGGTTTCAACAAGTTAAATTTAAGACCAATGTTAAGTACAACAGATGTAAAGAAAGAACAGAGTCCTAGAATATAATGTCAAGTTTTATGCACAAGTACAATACTCCTATTTGACATGTAGTAGATTACAAGCACAAATTACAAATACTGCAATAAACAGAAAAAGTACCTCATGTTAGTATTTCATAGTAGCAATGAATGGAGAGAACATTGGAAAACTGTCCATGACGAACATAGTTTGAACATCAGTGTTTAAACTGGTTTCAAACTGGTTGAATGTGTGGAACAGGTCAGTTTTTAACTTAACACTAATAAAGAGGTGATGTCTGCTCATCAGGGAGAAGCACAGACACAACAACCTGCTGCTAGCTGCCTGGTTAGCATGTTAGCTCCGCTGGTTTGCTAGGTGCTCCAAGCTAACAACGTCAGAAAACTAGATATCCTGCTGGTTGTCAAATAATCTGGATGATCACAACGGATTAAACAAACCGCAAATAACACGTGGGATGCTCTGACGTAACGAAAGTTTGCGGGAGTTTACGTGAAAACACAAATGTAAACAAACCCAGCATCAGGCTCGCTCCTTCCTCTTCTTCTTTGCTTTGTAATGGCGGAGGACAAACCGACGAACAGCGCCACCTACCGTCTGTGTAACATAATTAAAAACATGTTTAAATAGTTGACACTGTGTATAAGTCTTATTATTATACTATCAAGGATGAATGTGCAGTATATACAGTATATGAGTATAACACATATGATGACTGATGTTATAAATAAAAGTTCAGGTGATTATTATGAACCATTTATTATGCAATTTAAAGTTATATTCATAATTTTTGTCACAGTCAAATTTTGAGGGCCAGTGATGTTAAAGTACCAGTCAGTGTTTTTGGACAATCGCATTTCATAATTAGTTATTATAGCAAAAATTGCTACACATAATAACAAACATGAAAAACATACTGTAATTATGGCTATTTGGAGTTTCACATGGTTGCCCCTTATCACCAGTATGTTATACTAGAATATCTTAAGTCTAATTCAAGTTTAATTAAAAAATATAAATCCTTTTCCTAAAATAGTCACTGGGATTTTAGGAGCAGGATCTCTTCTTTATAATCTTGTGATTTGTCAGCATCCATATGTTCGGAGAAATCCTCTCTAACTACTCCCTCAGACATTTTAATCATATTCTGTGCTGTGGATATAAATTTCCTCATTTCTCCACGTCACACTGGATTATTATCAAAGTTCTGATTGTGAGGAACATACTGTGCTGAAACACACAGGTTGAATAAAGAGCAGGATCCTCCAATGATCCCTGAACGCAGCCAGGTATCAATGTGTTCTCAGCTAAGAAGATTAAGAATTATTATATAATTGACATTTCATAACCCAATCTGCGTCTCCTTGAGTTTGTGTGTGTGTTTGTGTGTGTGTGTGTGTGTGTGTGTGTGTGTGTGTGTGTGTGTGTGTGTGTGTGTGTGTGTGTCAGATGAAGCACCGTGTCTCTATAGTGTGTCTGAGGTTATTGTTGCAAAATATTTGAGAGAAAATAATCTCAAAGAGCTGAATGGCAGATTGGCATGTTTACCTGGGCTCGAACCATAACACAAAGGATATAAATAACAAACACACACACACACACACACACACACACACAAAGGCATTTGGCACTAAGCAGTTTTTCATCACAAACATTTCCGGCAGATGACAGAGGATCAAGAGGAGAGAGCCTCAAGCTCTCAGATATTAGAAACAGTTATGATGATCCCTCTCAATAACAAGCGTTTATTGTTGCTTATGATACAAAACTCGCTTTTCTTTGAACTGTAAATATCATCACAAGTCAGATTATGCATACGAGGGAAGCAGAGGACTAGTTTTCTGTTTTTCGTGAATGAAGACTTACCTGGATGCTGCTTTACCGTGGATTTAACTGACTCCAGGCCGACTCCCTGCCTTCTACTCTCTGGATTTTTGTTAGGAATTGAAACTATTGGATTGAGTCTGGAACGAGATGACCAGAACACCAGACTGCTTTGTTCTATTCCCTTCATCTTGATCCAGTACAGCAGAGTGAAACATGCTCATTTAAGGAATAATAATCCCTCAATTGATTTAAATTGATGATTCTTATTAATTAAGCCTTGGTCCTTGGAGGCATTTCTGTATTTGACCAAGCACCTCACACCTGCATCAGTCTTGTGACTTCTCCGTGCATCATGCAGAACAAGTCGTTTCTGCAGGCTCGCTGTGATGAGCCCATCATGACAACAGACTGGGGCCTGCCTCTGCTGCTGGCTCTGCTGCTGCTGGCTCTGCTCTACTCCTTCCTCTATCTGCCGGCCACAGCCCAGCGAGCCCTGCTGGAGCAGGCGCTCCGCAGCAACAACACCACCGCCGCAGTACCCACGGCCTCCGAGGACGACTGACCCCACACGTGAGGACAGATGAAGGATGGAGAAGAGCAGTCGGTTAATGGACAAGCAGACATGTGGCTGTGACACAGTCCCTGAGCCGGTGATGTGGATAAACCTGCTCTCAAGTGTTTTACCCACCAGAGGGAGAAAAGGATCATGAAACACATTGGTTGGGTCAAAAATATACTGATATTTACCTGATCAATAATCTGAATAACACGCTGCCTGACCTTAGTGGCATCATGTAGACATGGTTATTTCTTAATCACATAATAACATCCTATTTAACTGTTATTTCTTGCAGTAGTTATAAACAGACTAGGATCTGTAACATGTTGACATGAATATGATTAGAATATTCAACTAATGTAAACATCATAATACAAATAATGTCAGAATAAGGTCAATATCTTTGGTTTCAATAATAACCCTGGCAGAGGAGATATTATGCATTAGTATTTCTATGTTTCATTTACATGTCTTGGCAAAGGATTTAGAACTTAACTGTACATTTCATTATTGTAACATTTGATTTAATCCACATGTATAATGGATTTTAACATGTTGCGGTGTTCACATTTTAACATCATGTCAATAATGTGAGAAAACAGACAATAAAAAGAAAGATCTCTCTAAGTCTTTTCTGTCCTGTGATTTTCTTCTTATCTTAATCCTCTTCGTCCTTTGAGGAGCATGAGGCATCGACGATCTGCTTCCATCTACAGGCCTGTCCTGGGCTACGTGTTGTCAGACCCGTCTCTTTGAGCTCGGCCGTCACAGTTTGCCACCATATTGTTTTGGACTGACCTTTTTTTTGCGGGTTTGGTGTCCATCTTGGAGCGATGTTTGGTTTGATGTCTGATCTCTAGCACCACACTCTGGCTCTTAGTCGTCATGCAAAGTTCCTCATTTAAGAGGAGATGTGTTATGTGAGGCAGAAGCTGGATCTTCTTCATGTCACTTTTCACCACGTGCCACTGTTCTGTGTGAGTTACAGACTGGACATTCACGGGTTTATTTTAGTTGCCGTGTTGATTATTGGAACAAAGACATCAACAAACGTCACTGGTTGTTTGAATTGCCTTTATTAAAAGATACAGGATGCTCGATTTGACACCAATATTCGACGATGCAGCACTTAACTGTTGCAGCCTGGGTCGCAGAGCAGACTGCTGCTGCTATCTGTGCCTTCAAAATGTCCCATGTAAATACTGAATCTGCAGTATCTGGCAACAAGTGAGCTCTGGATATTGCATCAGCATCTTTTTTTTCTTTTCTTTTTAAACCACATCAAAGTTTTTACAGTTGAGTTGTTAAAAAAAAGGAAGAGAGAGAGAATCCGGTTACACCATGCAACACCCAACAAGCCAACATCTACAGTTAGTTTTAGATCACAACAGTTTCAAATGGTAGTTCAATGATCAATATGTTCAGTAACAATGATAATATCATATCCAAAGACTTGACACAATAATGATATTTCTTTTATATTTTAAGGGGGGAATCCGTTTGTCCCTTCTCTGACAGTACGTCACTGTTCTCCAGCTACCATCGTTTATTTGTATTCACATCATCGAGTCCTCGGAACAGGAGAGCGGTTCAGAAAGGGCGAAGTTTGTTTATTTTCACTGTGTGAATGGTATCAAATACTAAAGGACATACATGCATCTCTTTCTACAATATACACAGTTCAGGTTCCGTCTTTCATTGGTCTGCTCTTTCAAAAAGCTCCACAAAGAAAACTGCTGCTTCAAAAGCAAACAAAACTCCGAAGAAAGTTTGATAGAATAATCTAAGTGAGGTGAGTTAATTTTTCTTTTCATACCATATCTTTACAAACCACGTATGAATGGTTTGTTCATTTTATCGGGTCATTTTATCGAAGGACTCTAAAACACTCCTTTATATGTTGTATCAAAACTGAAGTTGAGGATTTATACCAATGTAAAATACATGACTGCAATAAAAAGTGAGAATCAGCGAGGACCCAATATTTAAATAAGATAGAAGATGGTTGAACCTCCTCCCTTAATCGATCTACAGACCAATAAAAACCCTGTGGTATGTAATTAAACATATGTTGAAACTAAATAAATACATTTTTAAATAAATTTCTGATGACATTTCAATAATTTTTTTTTCTAAACCATGAGTTTTCATCTCATTTGGCAAGTAATGATATCCTGGGTCTAGAAAATTAACTTATCCCATCCGTCTGACTGACTCAGAAAGAACGTAACGCAATGTTAAATTTACAGTGACATACTGCATCTCTGACCTCAGATCAGTTATTTCCACAACGGTCTTGACCTCACCTCATACATTTGCTATAGAAACAACGTGGGCGCTGATCACAAAAACAACAACTGCATCGGTTTGAAACTTTAGCGACACTTGCGTCACGCTTGGGTGCGAGATGTGGGGCCCTTCACCTGAAACAAGTCTTTCCAGTACTTAAAGGGATAGTTCGCTGAAAAATTTAAATTAACTCATCATCTGCTCATCACTGAGCTGATGGAGGGTTGGGTGAAGTGTTTGAGTCCACAAAACAATTTATAAGTCTCAGGGGTAAACAGTGTTTAGCCCAGACGACCTCGTCCTCAGACGTGTAAAAACAACAGAGAAAACACAACATGCCTCCATACTGCTCGTGTGGTGTCATCCAAGTGTCCACAAGCCCCGACATTCATATGCAACTTGAAACAAGGTAATTTCCACCAAGTTTTTAGCCTAAATATCCTCTGATATCTTCCTACGAGGTTCATCACGGACACCATCGGGTGGCTATGTCTGCTAGCTTAGCCATATCTAGTAATGGACTTTTAGGCTTAAAACATGTTGGAAATGACCTTGTTTCGAATTGAATATGACTGACTGGGCTTGCGGACACTTGGATGACACCACAATCGCAGTATGGAGACATGTTATGTATTTTCTGTTGTTTTTATTACGTCTGAAGACAAGGTCGCCTGGGCTAAAGGGTTTTATGGACTCAAATACTTCCCCCAATCCTCCATTGGCATAGTGGTGCATAGATAATGAGTGAATTTTCATTTTTCGGTGAACTATCCCTTAAATCGTGTGTATATTATTCTTCCCTTGTGCCTTAACTGATTTCCTTTAATCACCTGCTGCTGTATGAACATATGGAAACATGCAGGGGCGTTTTAAGGGACCTGAGGGGACCCTACATAAAACCAAAATGGACCCTCTCGCTAAGAAACACATGACACTTGATACAGTTTTCGTCTCCATCCAAACCTCTAAAATTACGAAGCTTTTGGCAGATAGAGGCAAGGGGCCTCGTCGAGTCTGACTACGGGGTAGTCGAAGTCTACTGTACATACCCATTATAGTACTTAAGGGGGTTCTTGAGGTCCCCCTCACTGCTCGGGCCCCTGGAAATATAACAGGATGAGGAGGAAGGAGATTGAAAGTTAAACTGAAGGAAGACTTCTTCATGTGGATAACTTTAAAATGCAGTTACAACCCCGGAGTTAATGGGGAAGAGAAAGGGAGGACTCTCTACTCTAAACGTCCCAGTTGCTCACAGGTTTCATGAGACCTGCATCAAACAGACAGGGAGACAAAGTAGAAGAGGAGAACATGGAGGAAGAGGAGGAGGCAGTGGTAGAGCCTCCAGTTTTGGGCGGTGTAAAGAAAAGAGGGAGGTGAAGAGTAGGAGTGAGAGGAGGGAGGAGAGCAGCGTCCTCCTCCTCTCTCTCTCCCCATCTATTCGTTCCAGTCCTTTAGGATGTCGAGGTTCCACTCCCAGGACAAGAAGACGTTCTTGTCGTCGTCAATGAAGTGGGACTTGATCTGATAGTGGCCACGTGACATCAGGCCTTTGGGTGCCTCCTCAGCCGGGGTGAGATACTCGTACTCCTCTGGCTTTGGGCCGTAACTTCCCACCATGTACGACACCTTGTCGACTGCAGGAAGATACAAAAGTCTCATTCTTAGAGGTCTGTTGACTATAGGCCCAAATTTCATAAAATGACTTCACTCACACTTTCTTGTTAAAGTCATATTCTTACTTGAAAAATAGGGCACAGACAAATATAAACTTTTAGGTATAAATAGGCACACTTAACGTTCATTAAACACACAATATGACTATGTACAATGATTGATGTTCATTTGGCTCCTTCTCAGTGTTGGGGTCATTTTCTATTTAGTCTTATTTCATCTTTATGAATTTACCTTTTACTCCTTTTCTGGAGGTCACATGATGGTACCTCAAGCCAGCAACAATTTCTCGGTTCACCTGTAGACAGACACACAGTTTCTTTAAATCTGTCCCGAGATCTCACGCATTACAGGCAATTTAAAGTCTATTCGACATTCAATAACCGCAGGTAGCCATGTATCTATCAACTGTTTTTTTTACTTTTTAATTGTAAATACAACAATTGTCTACAAAACACAATGGTTATACAGTGGAGGTGTTTGTCCAGCAGGAGTCCTCAGAGCACAGCAGAGTCACTCTCTAAGCTTTTTGTTTATTCTCAACACATCTAATTTCAACCATCGAAACCAGGACAAGTGAAAAAGACCACGGTTCCTCCTCTGGGCACAATGAATGTATGTACCAAATCAAAATGGAAATCCAGATGATAGTTGTTGAGCCTGTTGATGGTTCTAAAAACAGTCTGCTTCATCCCCTGGAAACAGTTTTAATTCCAGTTCATGTCATTCAATGTCCTCAACGGAGCCAAATGTTTGCTCTTCATAAAATTTAAAGTAACAAATTTATAATTTTAGAGATGATAATCCATCGTCAAACATGAGAAGCTAACTTACTGACATCAGGTTACTTATTGCTTGTTGAGCTTTAGCCTTTACTGGCACTCTACAATGGAACAGCACTGAAAAGGCTCATTAAATATGATAATGGTCCAGTTTGATATTGTGGTTTGATTGAACAGGACACAGAGGCTTACTCAGCATGGTCTCTCTTTGTTTATACACATCCGTCCACGTTTTAATGCACATGCTTTATTTAGCTCTGTGACCTCATCCATCCATCCTACCTTAAAGTGAATCTTTAGTCTGTATCTCGCTCCTTCCTGCACAGAGAAGTTCTTCTCCTTCAGAGAGTTCAGGTCTCCTGCGAATACACGAGAACAAAACAACAGTGAAGCATCACATATGGACAACATGGCCCTAATGACATCATCTTTTACATTACCACTGCAGACACGTGCTGGAAAATGACTCATTATACAACAAATATATTGTAATAAAGTAAGAGCACCAATAAAACCAGAGACTGCTTCCGGAGGAATTGAATTGACTTCCGCTGAAATCTATTCAGTTCTTCTCTGAGAACAAATAACGTCAACATTTTATGATATTGTGTTAAAGAGGCCACCGTGACTTTGACCTTTGACCATCCCAATGTAATCAGTAATGCCACGAGTCCAAGTGAATGTTCTCATCAAATTTGAAAAGATTTCCTGGAGGTGGTCCTAAGATATCATGTTCATAAGGTAAGAAAGTATAGTTTGCTAGGTCACAGTGACAATGATCTGTGACCTTTGACCACTAAATTCCTATCAGTTGATCCTTGAGTCCAAGTGAACGTTTGTACCAAATTTGAAGAAATTCCCTTTAAGCATTCTTGAGATATCGTGTTCACAACTCTGGACTAGATGGATATTCCGTACAAATACAGAATATGGCACGAAAGTCAGCTCAGTTAAATTTAATGCAGCAGCAAAATGTATTTCAAAACCAGAAATATCCTTCAACCTGGGGATTTGATTCATTTTCTTCTCCACTCTATAAGATGAACAGTCACTTGAAGGTCTGATGCTTTCTGTGCAACTCTGTCATAATACTGGTGATTTAGTGTTACTGCTAAAACCAAAACACCGTCTCTGCACAGCAACACTGCTGCTGCCGGGCTGTGGGGTTGAATGGGTTCATACTGAGGGGAAGAAGCATCCCGAGCCATTGTTAAAAGAAAATAAAAAACCCACACACAGCAATCAGAAATGCATCCAGCACCTAATCACTTTATATCTCAATTTAAACTTAACCATCCATCCTGAGTGCTTCCTAATGGACATGGAGAGAGAGGACGGACGAGATGAGGCCGAGATAGAGGGGGTGAATACGTACAGGCAGCAGTGGAGGGAGCGAGGAAGGAGACAGGAAGAGAAAGGAAGTGACCTACAGATAAAATTCACACACACAGTCACTGACTGCAGACAGTGCAATACTCAGTTTGGTGTCACGGGTTTGATTCCCACTGGTGTAAACCATATTAAAAAGAAACATATATATACCGTATATGCATTTTTTGTGGCGCATTCAGTCATTTTAGTGCCTCCAACAAAGCTTATAGGCTCCATCACTTCTACTTTATACAATTCTCCTAACGTTGCTCAGTTGAAGTTTCCCTCTCACTGAAAATAAAATATATTTCCCTCGTGATTTGACGTATATGTCAGGGACTTAATAAAGCTGCTCCTCAACAATTGACTTTTGGAGACTTTTATTTTTACTGCTCTGTATCTCTGTCGTATTTCTGTCAATCCATCCGCCTCCACACCTCTCCCCCCTCTGATTCTTCTCCCTCCCCTCCTCCTCCTCCTCCTCCTCTTCTCTCTCGAGAGAGGAAGAGATGCCGACCTCCTCCTGGGAGCGTCTGACTGAGAAAAATAGGTCAGTGTGGAGAGCTGTCTACCTGTTCTCTTTTCACACACACACACAAATACACACACACACACACACACACACACACACACACACACACAGTCGTGTCTCCTTTTATATATATATCGATTTCCTAACTTACTCTATCCTTAACCGTAGTTACTACACTAACTAACCATTCCTTAACCTAAGCCTAACATCAACTGTAAAACTAAACTTAAAACAAGTCTTCACATGAAAATGTATGTTTTACATTATGGGGACTTGGTTTTTGTCACCACAAGGGAGACAAGTCCCCATATGTGACTGTGTAAACTGGTTTTAGGTCCCCTTAAACCCACATCCCGTTCTTCTGAATGAACGTCCATACTTTCCATTCCTCCTTTTATCACACAAATTTTACAAGTGCAACATCCTTACAGAGGCTGTGTGTTACCGACATGATCCTCGACACAACACAAAATGCCCAGAGGTAGATAAGTGGCTGGCATGGAGAGGCTGCTCGTTGTGAGTGAGTAAATGTGCAGCACTATATGTAGCATGCTCAGCAAAACAACCCAGGGTGCATGAAAGTTTAACAAAGCCGGCGTGCTTGTATTTAGGGCAGCGGAGCACCGAAAAGTCACAGGAAAGGATATTGCTTTGTGTAGATTGGTCAGGCAGCAGGCCACAATATACACAATACAGTTTACTGCACCATAAATCCTAGTGCAGGTCGGGTTGTGCTTAATGTTATAGTGCAGACATATTGTTGTGTAGTGCATCATTAACTGAGGCATTTATGAGTATGGATATTTGGGTCATTTCAGAGGTAATACAGGACGGAGGTGGTAGTGAATGTTAAAATCCTCTTGAAACTTGATGTGTAACGTGTCCTTTAACCCGAAACTAGGTCACAGCTCTCGCACGGCTGACCGACCACATTGAATTTCTATCTCTGGTCCATCTTATTGCCGTATCCACTGAGACACTGAAATATATCACGAGTTGTTTTTCTGCTGCCAGCTCAGTCTGATGAAAATCGTTTTTCATATTTCAGTGCATAAACATTCGGGGCCATTGATCTAAACACAAGCCGCGGCGAGAGCTGGAATGACTGTCGGCTCTTTTGGAAGATTAATCTGAAAGCAAAGCAGCGGGCCTGCATTCACATGGAGTTAAAGAAGGTTGAGATGTAGTGAATGATATCTAAGGCAGAAAGTAAGTGATGGATTAAGACGAGGATCCTGTAAACAGACTGAATGAATTCTATTATTTCAAAGATATTTGGGTTTAGTCTCTTTCTTTATAAGTCAGGGGACAATTTGAAGTGAATCTTCCCCCCTGAATGATCATTATCCTGTTCAGGTATAAGTTTGACTGTCTGAGCCCCGAACGATCTCCTGCTGCCTTCTTCGAATGTGACAGTCGAGAAAATGTTCCAGACCCAATTTTTCCCGACATTTCCCAGAGTTCATGTCCGGCTGTCCTGAGAGCCCGAGGTCTGACGTGCTGCAGACAGATCACATCAGATTCAGGACTGAGAAAGTTAAGGTTGAGACTCTGACCCAAATAACATCTCAGAGGAGAAAGCATCTCCCTTCTCTTCTTCACTTAAACTCAAAGAGTGTAGAGCAGGTATAGTGCAGCTTCTCTCTGTCCACACACACACACACACAGACACACAGACACACATGCACAGCAGTAAATGCCTGTCATCAATTAGGGCACCGTGCTGCACTGGTAACAGCCTATAGTGTATAATGAGATCGCTAATGCATTCAGCCACGGACAGAAAGTCCATTTCACATGGAGCCTGGTGCCGGCTCGGCTATCTGTGTGTAACGTGATACACCAGCAGAAAAGATTATTACACTGCTGCTTACGCTGTAGATTTATGATGGGAGACGCTTTTTCTCTTGCAGCATGAGCCTATTTCTAATTTTCTCTCTAATTCCACAGCGTGAACGGCATAATTCAAGTCAATTATTATTCGACCTGCGTGTTCCCCCTTGTGTCTGCGTGGGTTTTTTTCTGCAGGTACCTCCAGCTTCCTCCCACAGTCCACAGACACGTAGACTAGATTAATTGGAGACTCTAAATTGGTCATAAGTGTGAACATGAGCGTGAATGGTCTTTATATCTGTCCCATTCCCCGTGAACTCCATATCTCGAGAATTCCATGGGGGATTTCCTCAAGTTTGGTACAAATATTAACTTGGAGTCAATGATCAACTGATTAGATTGGAGGTCTAAGGTCAAAGGTCAATGGTTTTCCAAGAAAATCTGATTTTCCATCTGCCTCTCATTTCCTCTATAACTTGCACCAAACCAGTGGGGTACTTTTCACATCTCTCTGTGTCTGAGATGGAGAAAAAAGGTAAAGTACAAAGTCAGTATTGCCTAGCAACCAGGTGGCCTTTCTTTTTATTCTTTGCAGTCTGTGATTGGTAGATGATACATTTTGTGTGTGATAGGCAGGAAAAAAAAATCAGAGCAACTTCAGAACACACACACAGACACACACAGATGGACATTTTCCTCAACTTTGTCCTCTGTCACATCATTTCTTGTAGCCCTGTGATTGCAATGCACTGCAGATGCACGCACACACACACACACACCACACACACACACACACACACACACCACACAGACACCTCACTCTCCTTCCCTGCCTGTCGCCTTCGCCTGCACCCGGGGGAAAATGTCAATACTGCCCACTAAGCAAACATTTAGCTGTGTCTCCTCTCTCAAGCGTGGACACACCCACTGCAGTCTTTCTGCACGCCAACTGCAGCACAGTGGGGTGGGATGCCTTGCTCCAGAGCATATCAGTAACATGAGAGGGGCAGAGCAGCATCACACCACATCCGCAAGTGCCCAGAGTTTGGGTGGAGAGGTAAAGCGAGACAGAGAAGCAACAGAATAAAGAACAGATCAACAATCAATGAGTACTCAGGAGTATTACTATTTAAATACATGAATAATACTATCTCCATCGTGACATGAATATTGGGTATTCAGGATTTGGACTATACCCATCATCCATCATTGAGATCTCACTTTTTATCCTGTGAGGTTTTATGAATCCTGCCTGTGACAGTGGCTGTGGGTGAATGTGCTGCGTACCTGTCAGGTCCATGGTGATGGGTCCAGGAGCCTGATCACATAACAGGGTCATCCTGGTCACACAGACATTCGGCCCAGAGGCGTCTGGAGAGAAAGAAAAACAAACAAATATGGTTGTTACAGATTTCGATTCACGTGTTTCTCACTGTGTTGCATGATCCTGTAGATGAGATGGAGTTACAGTCGTGAGGGAGTCAGAGCTATATACACAAACCTCCTGCCAGTGGTCCCATCCCCAGCAGGGTCTGCTTGTACTTGACCAGACTCTCGTCGTCCTTGTCCAGGTCCTGGATCTCCTGCAGGGTCTTCTGGGCCGGAGGATTATAGTTGAGGTTTCTCTCGTCCACTTCCTCCTCGATGGCTAAATCCTTCTTGTCAGCCACCAGACCTTCCAGATAAAGGAGGAGACGGAGGAAAAAGAGCGTCAACATGTCTCTGTTCCAGACCATTGTTTTTATTGGTCCCACACTCTATTCTCAATGGTGATCTCAATTCCCATTCAATAACATGGAGGAGATAGGGTTTATGAACTATGCTGCAGCCACACAACAGGTGGCGATTGAGACTCTTTTGGGAACCAGTGACCATTAACTGTCAGCCACAGTGAGAGGAAAGTCATTCATCTGCCTGTTAAGTGACGAGAGCTGACCTCAGTCTCCCAGTAAAATGAAACATGTTCAGCAAAGCACATCAGAAGTAAATATTTAGCTCCAGTCATCCGTTGTTCTGATTTCATCATCGACTTTGATTCAATACTGAGATTTATAGACATCCCATCATGTCTCCTGCAAGCTGAAAAAAATGGCTTCATAGCATCCAACCTCATCTGCACCTCCAAGGGAGAGAAAACAGGCAGACTGTGAATCGTTAGGAAATAATCAAATCAATCTTTTCTAGGAATCGTTTTCCGGGGACGTTTTCAGTGCTGATATAACTGATATGACAAAAAGGGCTTGTACCAAAGACTAAAGTGTTATCTGATTTAAAAGACTATTGTTATGATTTAATTATAACATCCGCTCTTACATGCTCACATACACACACACACCTGCAGATGTACAGATGTTCTATTGTCACTTTTACTTTCACTACTATCTCCTGTAACTCTTTTATTTTTCCTACCACCCATATAATGATATTTCCGTTTCTTTCATTGCATTTTATTTAGTGATTTTGGCAAAAGCCTTTGTGAAAAATTATTATTAATATTATTATTAATTTAAACCTGAATCCCTTTTTTCTTATGAATCATACAAACCATTGCTGTCTGAACACCAATAACACATATACAAATACAAAACTTTATATCCTAAATACATACTAAACTTGCAGTTATGTGTGATGTGCTCACTGATCATCTGATAAATCCGCAATGCATACCTCAAGACAACAGGAAACACACACACACACACACACACACTTTGTTGCAGACATCTATTTACCGAGCAGTAACAGCCTCATGTAATAGCCTCGGCTTCTGTTTTTATTCTTCGTAATGAGACAGCTCGGTGCCCATCAGTGAAGAGGTGTGTGTGTTTGTGTGTGTGTGTGTGTGTGTGTGTGTGGAGGTAATTGGATGACACAGAGAGTACACAAACACACATCCACGCTCAAATGTATACACACAAACATACCCAGCGAAAGCATAAAGATGTGTTCGATCCTTTAAACATCAAATATGTTAATGTGCCCCAATGCATGTCTTCACACAGACACACACAGACACACACACGTACCCATACACTCTTGTGTGTGTGTGTGTGTGTGTGTGTGTGTGTGTGTGTGTGTGTATCACGGAACCCCACCCAGTCAGGGCCAAACACGACTGCCTTCGCCTGTCACCATGGCAACCCTTTCAACTCCCCTCACAGTGACATCACCTTCGCTGTGAATCTGTTTTATACGACTGGAAATACACGGCGGAGCATTTACTTTCACTCGCAGCAAGAGAGACCGATGGTACACCAGTTTTAATACATTCACACACACACACACACACACACACAGACACACACCCACGAACAAATCTGTATTCAACAGGAAGTTTTCCCTCATGCTGGTTATAATCCCTTAGTTCTAGGTTTTATAATATACGGTATCTTTTAACTGCAGGAACATTTTTCTCATTTCCTAGATAAGGCCCTAACTCAACATAGTGTAATAAAGTTGGATTATCCCCATGTGTGTTCCCTCCCCCTTCAATATACCTCTAATTGGAAAAAATTGTCGAGATACAACTTCTTCTATGTAATTGGATCTAGTTCCACTTTCAGTCTTTCCTTGGCCCCGATCACAACACTGAGACTATAATACTTGAGTAATGATTTTTTTTTAAATGCAAGTCATCAATGCACACACTTGATATAGAGGAGTCCCACAAGGTTTGATTGTTGGGTCTCTGGTATTCAACATGTACAGGCTCCAGATCTATAAGATAAAGACTGTTTCAATCAGCATTTTACCATCTTTAACAAAGACTCATGTCCATGTGAGTTTTAATCTGACTCCCTCGTGCATTTCTTCATCTCAGTAAGCAATGCCACACACCTCATATCTTTCTTGCTGTAAGTAAGCAAGAAAGCACAGTACAACTTGCCAAACGTACTACTTTATCCACATATTATATTATAGATGAGTACTTTTCAAAACCATTTCCAAGCAAAGTAGCCTAATGTCTGATTTGAACAATTACCAAAGGTATCTAGAGCTGGTTTCTCTCTTTCCTTCCTACACACACACAAACATTAAACACTACAGTATGTAAAGAATGTATAGTATGTGAGTTCATACATGATTCAACCTTGTGCATTTACATATATCAAACTCTGTAGTCCACCCCCGCAGCAGTGTGCACGTGCCCACACACACACACACACACACACGCAAACACACAATGTAAACACGTTCCTGAGCTGCTATTCAAACCGGATTCCTCTCTCCAATCTGAGGGCGGCTCTCTGATCTCCAGTCTGCTGACCTGTCACGCTAACCGCATCAATTAACATTTATTTGATAAGGCAGGGTTCGTTCCACAGAGAGACGCTATCCTGTACAACAGTAGTATTTGAATATGGATTTTTCTTTTAAAGTTGTAGTGGCAAGCGCAGCAGAAATGTCTCCATTGTTTTCCCCGAGCTTAATTAGTGTGAACACAAGTTACAGTGACCCAGTAACAATGAATCTGCTCTGAAGATCGATTCTTTTTCTGTTGATTAGAAAAAGAAGGTAAAATAAAAATCAAAGTTGCCATTTATTAGTTACTTTCACTGCTGGCAGAAACATGAAATGTCGCTGAATCAAGTCTGAACATGCATGGATGAAACCGTCCATATCTTCTACCACTAAAAACAAGCTAACAGTGGCCGACAGCCAGTAGCAGACGTCCATGTATGTGCATGTGTGTGTCTGATCTTGTGAACATATGTGTGTGTTTGGGCCCCATCTGCGATGTGTATTAACTGGTGGATTTTCTTTGACGCCCCATAAACCGCCTCATTACCCCGGTAGATTCTCCAACCATCTTCTGCACCATTACACTCGTGCCTGTGGTAAAATAAATCAGCACTTTGAAAATATTTATTTACCTTTTAAAGGTTTTACTACAAGGAAGAGTGAGAAGGAGCATGTCTGCAACTGGGAGAGACACTTGACACCACTAAAAGAAACTTGCTGTGTTACTGGGTTATTATTTATTATTGATGTGGATTCGGAGGCGTCTCAAGAGCGAAAACCTAATAATCACATAATTATGGATTCATTTATCTTCATTTTGCTTTTGCTCCATTAAATTCAAAGTGATTTATCTTCTTTGTCTGTATATAAAAAAAACCACTTCACATTTCTGCATCAGACTTGTATCTATCATCGGCTGCGTTTTTAAGCTGTTGCCAAATCAAACTGCTCCGAGGATCAGCAGCGTGCGGGGGGGCTCCATGTTCCACAAGACGCAGACTCAGCGCTCATCTGCTCACATTTACAGATAAACCCACACGTTAAGTGGAAATCAACAAGGCCGTCTGTTTGGCAGGGGAGCTGTGGCTTCAGGGGAGGAAGGAGAAGGCGGGGGGGTTCGACGAGGACGGCTCGCATGAGACCTCACACAATCAAACAAACACACACACAACACAACAGTTGCTTATCTTTGTTTTTTCTTGACACACACCTTTCACTAACGTCTATATGCGATTTAATCAATTGTTGCAGAATCAGACATGAACATTTAAACCACATCTCTGGAAAAATATGAAAAACAAATGTACAAAAACGTCAATTTGCTTTTTAAAATATTTAGAGTTATGCATCACAGGTGACTTCCTGCCATCTCTGCTTGTTACCTGGCAACTGCAAATGGTCCCATGAATTGAGGTTTTCACACAAACACATTTAACTTGTTGCTTCTTGGTTGTTTAGGTTCTCACGGCGCCTAGTCAGCGGTTTGTACCAGTTTCCCTTTACTGTGACGAGCAGTATAGATTTATATTTAACCGATAGATGAAAGAGGGGTTTTGATATTCTCATCATCTCCTCCAACGTCTGTGATTTTGTTTATTTAAACATTAAATGCTGTTTGAGATAATGCATTGTAATCTTACTGAGTTTCATTTGGACTTGACTTAACTTCTCAAAGTGAAGCTGCTCTGCTTCTGTCTCAGTGATCTTCCTCCTAATCACTTCCTGTCTGCCTCCTCGTTCCTTAACCCACATACTGTTCACTCTGTCAGGAAATCACTCTCTCCCTGTGTGTGTGTGTGTGTGTGTGTGTGTGTGTGTGTGTGTGTGTGTGATCCAAGCCTTGATTTGCTGTACTTTTTAAATTCCTCTGAGGCCTGCTGTCACTGCTGTGTTCTTTAATCCTATAACAAGACCTCTGGGATACTGAAAACATACACACACACACACAAACACACACACACACACACACACACACACACACACACACACACACACACACACACACACACACACACACACACACACACACACACACACAGGATTGCACAGCTATCCTTATTAGCCTTTGCATTAATTGTGGACAACCTAACAACTTACTTTAACCCTATGACCTTAACCAGGACCTCAGAAATTAGGTTTTGCCTCATTAGGACTGGGATTTGGTCCCATGAGGTCTACTGGTCCACACAAGGTCAGATTTTATGCTGGGAAGTGTGGTGGAACGCTTGTATAATAAAGGGAAAAGCAGTAAAGGAGGAATGGTGATGTCACAGTCACCTTTTGTGCCACAACATGACCAAGATCAATCTGAGACTCACAACAACAACAAGAACAAACAAGTCGTCAAAATCTAAATGTCCATGTTTTCCTGTTTGATGAAAGGTCTCGATGACGAAGCAGTGATGCCAGCGGCCGAGTCCGGTGATGTCACCTCGTGCTCATCACTGACGCTGCAGCTTCTGTTTAGATTTTTAGCGGATTTGTCTTCTGCAGACCGGTCACCATGAAACATCCGATATGCTTCGACCGGTATCGTGACAGTCGTCCATACTGTAAGTTCTTCAGACGATAGCTGATGAACTCCGAGGTTGAACTCTGCTTTTTCTCTGATTTGTACTTGTATTTTATTTTGTCAAGCACCTTGTAAACGAGGCGCTATACAAATACAGTTTATAATTATTACCTTTGAAACCTTTTCAATGGTTTACAACAAAGTAGAACAACACGTTAACGGGGAAAATATGGAAATTCAATGTGTCAGAGGTGGAATTACAACTTGTAGCTGCTGATATATTGTTCTACCTTTGCACAGCCTTGGTTTCAGCCTGTTTACCATATCCCTTTTTAACTGTGTACTTCTATAGAGCAACTTAACTTCTCCATAGAAGAAATGAATTCAGAATCCTCACATCACCACGCTGCTGCCTCGAAGGTGACTTTGCCCAGAAAGCTCCGAGTCAAAGTGTCCCGGGGAACAAACATTATGGATTTTCTCACAGACGTTGGGGCACTAATAGCATTAATGCTAACTAATGAGAGCGAATCAGCCTCAATAGCAAAGGGTTATTGTGCATGTAAATGAGTGTATCGGTGTGTGGTGGTGAGTGGTAATTCTGCACACGCACACACACACACACAGTCTGGATGAGACAGCAGATTGTCTAATTGACTGACTTGATTGGTCTCGTATTTGTCGGCTCAACCTCACTTGTCGTCACTCGGGACGGAGAGAGGTGGGTTATCTGACAAACTGACATATCAAGGGTCGTGTTATTTAAACCGACAGTGGGAGCAGGGAGAGAGGGAGGTTTAAGATAAAAGTGAGGAGAAGAAGAAAGAGGAGGAGGAGGAGGAGACTGAGGGCCGTCGATTTAGAAATGAAAGAACGGAGGGGGAGAAGGTAGAAGGGAGGGATGGATGAGGACAAAAAGAGATGAAATGAGGATAGAGAGAGAAAAGGAGGAGGAAGGAAAAAGAGCGAGATTTCAATTAGCCTATTTCAACGCTGGCTGCTCGGTGCCTGGGCTGGTGTTTGCTGATTGACAGCTCATGAGGAGTGTTCTGCCACATGGGCCTCACCCTCCGAGCCTAACACACACACACACAGACACACACACCAAAACAGACACACACACACGCACGCAATCTCTTTGTTGTCGATCACAACATTTCCCTTTGTTTCCTTTTATTTAACCCCTCTATCCTCCTCTGCTCCTCTTCCTCATGTCCCCCCTCCTTTCTTCTTCTCCTCCTCAGCCTCCCTCTTCCTCCGAACCTCTTAAGCTCCGTGGCCCTTCCCTTGCTTTATCATTTTGCTCGCTACTCTCGCCACTCATCCTCCACTCAGTCACCTCCCACGTTCCTCTATCAAAAATCTCCTCCTCCTCGTTTTTCAAAATTCAATCCAAGTCGAGTTTTCCACAAGATTTGATGAGTCACATCCTCAAAAAACTGCCAAGAAAGTTCCATTCAATTTCTCAAATACAGTTTAAATTTTTTTTCAAACGATAACAATATGTTGGTGTGACATTGGGGTGATTTCTTCAGGGTGGCATCGAGGCAGCGGGTCAGAAATATTTGCCCAAACAATTGATTCTGGTTGTGTGTAAATCACAGCAGCAGCACAAGGATCAGGGTTTCATGATTCAAGAAAAAACTTGGTTGAAATTTCATTGAGGAAATGGAATATTCCACTCATGGATATTCTTAGATCTCAAATATCACACTCTAAAGAGATTCACTGGAAGAGGACCTTCTCTTCTCCTCTCTCGTCATTGTGGTTTCACTTCTTCTCTTCTCTCCATCTCTCTTTTGTCAAATAGCACTTCACTCATTTTCTCTTTTTTTGCATCCATCTCCCTCCGTCTTTTTTTAACTCACAAAGCACAGACTTGTGAGGGGATACCCCACCATCTGTAACTATTCAGCAATACTGCAGTGTAGTGATCACACACAGACACAAACACACACACAACACACAGACACAGAGAGAGAGAGAGAGAGAGAGAGAGAGAGAGGCTGACTGACACTGCAAATATATTACTGTTGTAAATACAAAAGCAATAAAATACTGTTAGAAGTAACAGCAGGCGTTGGTGACACCCTCTGACTCCTGCATAAGCTGTGTCATCACACTAACACACACGCACACACACACACTTTTGTGTGTATTTATGAATCTATATGTGAGCAGAAACATAATTAGAAAAGCAACACACAAACTCACGCACACGCTCACATATGCACACACACACACACACACACACACACACAAGATAGTTTAGCATGTGATCAATAGCTATTGATCAGCAACCTTTGGTGTGTCTTGCCAGCGCTTCATGTTAGACATAAAAATGTCCACACCCACAAGGATAAAGACATATGACACAGACACACAGACACACACACACACACACACACACACACACACAGATTAACACCCTTTAAGCACACACACACATGATTTACATTTCACATCACCTCACCTCTGTAGCACATAGTCAGCCACAGCAGCTCCAGCACCTGACCCCCAAACTCACACACATCCACTCCCAGCATGGTGCCTCTCAGTGGGGCTGCGGATGAACCAGAAGGGACCAGGGAACCTCCACAGGTAGCCAGCAACAAAGTACCAGAGCCGGGAGGAATCAGATATTAGAGCATCCACCAAAAAAAGAAGTGTCAGAGCTGGAAAGGAAACGGGGTCAGACGAGCATCCCCACCCCAGAGGAAAGGAAAAACTGGGTTGAGGGGGTTTGAGGAGAAGGAGTGGTGTGAGAGAGAGAGAGCAAGAGAGAGAGAGAGAGAGAGGGGAGAGAGAGAGGGAGAGACAGAGGTGGAGAGGCAGGGAGGGGATCCTTGGGTGTGGATGAGATGAGGATTTGTGTGAGGCAGAGAGAGAGAGAGAGAGAGAGAGAGAGAGAGAGAGAGAGAGAGAGAGGAGGGAGGGTGAGGAGAAAGGAGCAGACAGGAGAGGCAGCCGGCTTCCTGCACTTCCTCCTCCTCGTCTTCTTCTTCTTCTCTTTCTGATGAGTGCAGCTCAGTGAAAAGGGAAATAAAAATGCAAAGGCTTTAAAAACGTTTTTTTTTATGAATGCAGGAGGGGATTCTGGGAGCTGACGGTGGACGGTGGCGTGGCTGCAGCAGCGTGTGTGTGTCCGTGTGTGTGTGTGTGTGTGTGTGTGTGTGTGTGTGTGTTTGTGTGTGTGTGTGTGTGTGTGTGATACTCAGATGCTGGCTATCGATTCGCAGACGAGCAGTGAACCCCCCCCCACCCACCTCCACCCTGCATCCCTCCCTCCCCCCCTCCGCCTCATGTCATCAGCCCAGAGACTGCAATGAGCTCATCCTTTACCCCCCCCCTCACTCCCCTCCTCTCTCTCTCTCTCTGCTCCCCTCCCTCATTCACTCTTCCCTGCCTCACCCTCCCTCTCTCTCTCTCTCTCTCCTTCCACACCTCATTCCCTCTCACGAATCCGCCTCCCAACTCTTTCATGCTTTTATTTTTCCCCTTCTTCATTTTTCATCACTTCAGCACAAATCCTCACATGGTGTCCACTCTCTCCCTCCACCCATTCATCACCGTGTCACGACATCCCTCTCTCCGTGCCCCTGTTTATCTTATTTCCAGCCCTCCTCCCCACCTCTTCTTCTTCTTCCTCCTCTTCTTCTTCTTTCTTTATTTCCCTGTGTCTTGTAGTGACCACACCCTGTCAGCAGCGTGGTTCGATCGTGACTCTCACTCTCATCCTTCTCCCCCCCCTTTCATCACCATTTGGTCTTTTTGTCTCACACTCTCCTTTTCTAGTTTGATTTGGCTTCGGTGTTGTCGTACTGTAGAATACAAAAGGGGCTTCATCTCCCACTTGACAAGCAGACACATTCCCTCTCTCTCACACACACACACACACACCACCCACACACACACACCTCGTTAAACTGTCATTCAGAGGTTGTTCGGCTGTCATGTCGGATGTTGTGGGAGACAACTTCTCTCCGTCTCTGTCTCTCACTCTCTCAAGACTCCAGCCAACCTTTGGATGATAATGTTCTACAACCACAAATATACTTATATATAATAAACCAAAAAATTCACCCAGATTTGTTTACGTCTCTGCTCTGTCCATACGAATGAAGATATTTAGCTAAACTAACTTTTCCCTCATGTTCTTGCCTCTCATCCACACGCAAACACAGTTGAAGTCACTAAAAACTTTTGTGTCTTGTGTCCATGTGTAGATGTCTCGGAAACGATGACACGTTGTTGTTGTTTGTGTATATCATAGCACTTTGGACCCACAGGGGTTTTGCATGAGGAGACGAAACAGATGTAAAACGAGCACAAGCTAAGATATATGTTAAAATGATGAGCTACTCTTGTTTTGGCTGGAAAGTAATTATACCCTCCAGACTCGCTCACACTGTTCTTCTCCTGTGTTTTACGAATCGTTGAATCCATCGTTCCGGTTAATGAGGGAGTTGTTTCTCTGCACAGTCGCCAAAGTGCTCATTGTCTATCATTCTAAAGGTCTGGACTTTCTATGTAAAGTGCCTTGAGATACTATATAATATGATTTGGTGCTATACAAATAAACCACAGTAAGACAAGACCCACAATTCATCCTTCACCTCAAGACAAACGCACCTGAAATGCAGGTTTCATAAGAACGTTATGGTTCAAATCCACATTCTGAACCTGTTAATCATCATCATCATTGCCGTTTCCCACCAATCAGCCCTGTCAGTGTCGGCAGTGGGTCGCTCTCATGTCTGTCCCAAAGCAAGCGGTGCTATAAACCCATTATATTCATATTGCCTTCATGGAAATATAAATCAGCAGCAGCAGTGGTCCCCAGTGGGGCGAGTGGCATCTATAAAATGTGTGCTTGAACAAGGCAGCCATGAATGGTGTCATAAAGAGTGTCTCAGTATAAGGAGCCCCCAGGGTGCAGCCATGCATTGCCACTCTGATAAAATGCTCTGCGGCTACTGGCCCCGACTGTACTGAGGTGTTATCTCCTTGACAACATGGTTTTAAGATATAGCCTATATATTAAAAGGGACAATTTTGAAAAATCTTGACTACAACCTCAATGTTTTCTTTGTAATTTACAGCTACTCGCAATTTTTTTTTAAAAATCCTGATACTTAAGATTAATGGTGATATTATTTGCGAATATGTGTATTTTACCTTGACATGTGGATGGGGGATCTGGAGACGGTAACACAACAACTAAGAATACGAGCAAATGAGAGTTGACTTTTTAATTATATGTTTTTACTTTCCAGCTACATGTAACGACAAACAATTATCAAACAGTAACACAACTCAAATTAAATTCATGCACTGATATCACACGGATTTGCAAATGTAATCTGCATTGACATGGGAAGTTATTCTGTTAAACTGTGGAGACATGAGCTGTGGTAATTGCCTTCTCCTTCTGTAACACATACACACACAGACACACAAAGATACTGGATGTAAACTATGTTTTTTCCGACAGCTTACTGGGTGGGAGTCATTAACGACTGCTTAGTGTAGACAGAATTACCCGAGTCGTGCAGAGACCATTCATCCATAACCGCCTGAAAACCACCATGCTAATTCTCAGAGGGGAAAGCGTAATAATTCAATGAGGTAAAAGATAGTCCGAAGTAATGATGAATAAATACAAAGGTGTCTTTTAATAAAACCAGGGATGGTATTAGAGGGATGGAGGAATGAGATGATTGTGTATTACTATAAATATTTAGCTCAGTTTAAATAAAGGAGGGGGGGGGCAGTAGGGCGGCCATCTTGCCCTGAAGAGAGATGGAATGTCCTGTGATCTTGACCCAGAACCATTTTCTGAAATACCATCATCATAGTCAAGTCATTAACAAAACACAACTCTCAGAAAACCAACTTGCTCTCATGATCTTTATTTTTCAGGGTTTCCACCATAGGTAACTACGTAAAAATACAAAAAAGGTTTTCAAATGTGATGAGAGTTTTTAGTTTGGTCCTTATTCCATCTGCTAACATGGAGGATGCATCTTCACACAGTCCACTCATTAGTTTCTACACCTATCCAAGGTATTATCATTTGCATCACTTACTATCCCAGGTTTGTTTGTGTCACCAATGTGTTACAGTTCCCAACACCGTTCATGAGCATATTATTATGATACATTTTTTTAGGTCAAACTGCAACACCCGGCAAAAAACCTTATCAAACACCCTCAAGAAATATACTCAATATTATAAATATTATAGATTAATATAGTCTCCTCATTCTGAGCAGTGTGGAGAGATCAAGTCTGGGTTTTTCAGCCTTAGCCGACTCATCCAGCTCGCTGCCGCTGGCCGACACAAACGGACGACACACGGGGCAGGTCTGCTGAGGTTGTGTGATTCTCGTTCCCTCGTTGTTTGAGCTGTTGGTGAAGTTAGTTTTGGGAAGTGTATTCCTGGAAAGTTTGGGCAGTGGGTGCTTCGTATTGGCAGAGGGAGTCCTGAGGGCCACAGACCCTTCCCTGTTCGAACGCCTTGTCGGGACGAGGGACATCGCAGCCATCTCCTCCTTCTTCTTCTTGTGCTGCTCTGCCAGTTTTGCCTCCTTCGCAGCCTTCGCCAACCTCCAGTCCTCCCACAGGGCTGCAACGGCAGACCTCTCCTCCTTCTCGCCCGTCTCTTTGTCCCAAACAATCTCCTCGGGCGTCTGCGGCCTCTCCTCCACGTCTTTGGGTTTGCCATCGTCGGGTATCATGGATCTTAACATCAACTTCCTTCCGGTCCTCTTCTTGACGTCGCTCATCAACCTCTTCAGACACTTCTCCTTCGTTTCCAGATCTCTCAGCTGTTGATGCTTCAGGTTCTCCTCGGTGTTCTTCTTGACCCGGTCAGCCAGGATGAGCCTCCTCAGGGTCTTCAGTGCGTCTTGAGGGAGGCCTTCCAGTTGATCGAGCAGCACCAAGACATGGCCCTCAATTTTACAGAGCATTTCAGTGGCGTTGCAGACATGGTTCCTTCCCATGCAGGACTCGTACACTCCTGTCACCTTCCTGCTAAGAGTATCCCACTCTATATCCTCGTCGACCATGGACAACAACGGAGTGAATGCGACCAGACGTTTGAGTTTGGAGAGTCTCCCCTCGTCTTTGGTGATCATCTGCTCCAACCTGGTCAACTCCAAATTGTGTATGTGATCGTTTCCCTGCTCTTGTATTTTCTTCAGATTGGTCTGGCGCTCGTCCAGTGTTTCCTTCCTTCTCTCTGTGGTGTGGACCTGCAACAGATTCTGGTCGGACAGATTCCTCACCAGATCCATTAGCTCCTCTGAGGCACTAACGTCCACCCCCTCCTCGCTGTTGTGTGTCAGCGACTGGACGAAAGCGTCTTCCTCTATCTGCATCAGAGACGCCATCTTGAACAAAATGTCTCTGAATCTTTTACACTTGTTCAAATGCGTCTCTCTCTCCGCGACTTCCCTTTGGATGTCCCCCAGTTTAGTCTCTGACATCCTAACTTCACGAGCGTTCTTCTGATTGTGCCTCAGCTCTTTTGCGAGAATCCTGTTGGCCTCCATCAAGTGTAACTCCATCAAACTGAGGGACTGTTCATACATGGCCCTTTCCTTCTTCCTGAGATCCTCAAGCTGAATGATGTGTCGCTCCTTGGCTGTGACGGCCTGGTCCAGATCCGCAATTTTTGAATCACAATCATCCACATTCTTGGCGTACTGTGCCGTGGTCACCAAGTAGGATTTAGTTTCCTCGATTATGGCACGCCGGAGCAAATCCAGTTCAAGCGCAGACATCTTGTGGTTAGGGCTCAATTAACAATACACTGCAAGAATGTCATCAGCTTTGCTCAGATGGCAACCAACATCAAAGTGCATAACCGCCATTAACCGATTTTTGATATTGCTTTCAGATATAAGTCATATTTGAGGCCCTTAAGGCCGCGATGCCTTTTATGCCATACTCTAATGCTGTGCTTTGATGCTGAGCACCTACGCCTTTAATTAAGGAATCTACTGTGTTGGTGCAGCGGAGTGGACAGAGATTTTATGGTCTTGTTGATCCAAAATCTATTTATATATATATGTATATATGTTTGTCCTAACACTGCTACAAAAGTTCCCATAAATGTTTTACACATGCAGTTTCCATATAATAGAAGCCTTTTTTTTATAATGTGTTATATGTTAATTATATATAATAATATGTATATAACACTGTGTGATTGGTAAAAGGTGAAATTAACACCTGATACACGAGATATGGTACATTTAAAAACTAGACTTTTACTGACACCTAGTGGAGATGGAGGGAAGAGCTGTAGAGTTTGGATTGGTGTGTGCGAGTGGAAATTAAAAGGTCTGACATTTCCAAGACACAAAACTCGAATAATAATAGATAAATTTCAACTTTATTAATTCACAAAAGGCTTATCCAGTGGTTATAAAATAGAGCGTAGTCAAAAGACCAAAGTCAGGACCAAGAAAAAGAAAAAGACAACAAAGCAACAAAAGTGTGACAAAGATGAAGGGAAACGCAAAGAACAACACTGGCAGTTGAAATGTTGGACGCACAAATTGATAAAATAATTATGAAATCAGAATATTTTGTGCCGTACAATGACCAGGTAACGCAAGGATTAATTGAAGAGTTCAAAGAGAAGATGTGTGGTAAACAAAGTTTTACATTCATCGATATGCAGATCTTCATCAGGGACACTTGGAAGTATTTTTTTGCCAATACAATTTTTCAGTAGGAGGTGCAAACATTTGTGGGAGACGACAAAAAAAAACATTTTCGTACCTCTGAGTACCAATCGATTTTTACCGTCAATAATTCACACATATCATTTTATATTTGTGGGAGCTCAGTGAAGAAGAACGAGGAGGATCCACATTTAATAACAGAACCATCTCTTGTAAATCTGCTTCATTAACCAATCAGACAATTGCTCCTCTCCCTTCTGTGATGTAAAACCTAAACATCCTTCCGAACTAAAAAATAAAACAAGTATTCAACGTCAACAATAAATAACATTTTTTTTTCAGTGCAAAACTAAACAAAGTAATTGGGAAAATACTAAATTTGCGAATATTGTCACAAAAAAAAACCCCAAATGCGGACGAGGACGTTGCCCAAATCAGGTTTTTCTTCTAAAGCAAACCAGTTTCAATGTCCTGCTCAGTTCAACGGCAAGACAAGTCACATGTGAATCATTTAAAAAATATAATTAATGAATGTTTAGATGTCACTGTTCCAGAACAATATTACCTCATGAGCGGTCGAACATTCAGCTGTTTGTGATGTTGAGGAGTAAGAACAAAGAGAACACAAGGTTTTCCATTTACCAGTTAGCTGAGATGAAACAGACTTCCCTCAACTGGCTTTGCTCAAATTTATTGTCATTATTATTCATTTTATCTTATACGGTTATGATTAAGAGCTGTTTTTTATTATTGATTGGATCTATTTGACTCTGCTGATAAAAGGCCTTGAATCTTCTTTGCTTTCATGGAGGAGCTCCCCTTGTGTTCTCATGGTGACCACTTTGGCATCAAAAGAATGTAAGTGATCTCTTTGCCCTCAGAGATGCATAGCTGGTGGTCAACAGCTTCAGGCATCAGGTGATAACAGTTCATGGGTGTGTGTGTGTTTGTGAGTTTGTGTGTGTGTGTGTGTGTGTGTGTGTACTATGTCTGGGCCAGCTGAAGTTCCTCTAGCCCATGTTTGCCGAGGTGATACCTGGCCAAGTCTTTCCTGGTCACCAGTCCTACCACCTGCACAGGGGAACAAGGATGTGATCATTGAACATAAAGAAGAGTAAAGTTTAACTCAGTCACTGAAACAGACATTCGAGAACAGACGGGGACACAGAGACACTCTTACCCTGTTTTCATCATCCGCAACCACCAGGTGTCTGAGTCCCAGGGCTCTGAACAACTTGAACACACGAGGCAGAGACGTTTCCTGAGAAAACAAAAACAAAGAGAGACATGAAAGTTGGTTTTGAATATTTTAAACCTGGAAAAAAAAGATTTTGATTTGTAGAATTGTAGATGCCTTACCTGTGGTACTGTGTAGGGTGTTGCGTTCATGAACTCTGTGAGGTCCATCATACACTCCCTCTCGTCCTGGGAGACGTGGATGCTCTGGATCGGGGGGAAGCGGGGGTAGGCGTCCCTGAAGTCCTTCAGCTGGAGCTTCCTGTGGGTCAGCCGGGACCGGGCCAACTCCACAAACACCTGCCGGGACAGAACGGGAGAACACGGTGAGGGATCCTATCTAAAATATCATATATAGACTTACTGTTGAGGATGTTACCTTGTGCTTGAGGAGAACGATGAGCTGAGAGCGGAGGATGAGCCCACAGAGCTTGGCTGGCTGATCAGGGGAGAGAAGAGCAAATGAGGGTTTGACTCTGCGCCACATGTTTCTTTCCTGCGCTCATTTTACATTGTTGGACTTTCCTACAGAATAGAAACTTGGTAGTGGACTCAGCATGAGGAGGAAGTGAGCAGAGGCAGACAATCCAACTTCCTCAAACACGGAGAGAACCATCACCATGTTTTCATAGAGGAGGTGGTGGCGGCTTTGGGTTATAGTCACTCTCCACCTCTTTCTATAATCTGGTTGATTTGGTGTCATGTTTACATCACTGCCGGTTGGAGCTGGAGCTGTTAATAACAAAGCTAATGTTTCCTGCGGTGTAGAATCAGTGATGCCTGACAGAAGACACATCTTCACCGGTGCACCGTCCAATAATAATATATTCTGTGTTGTACAAAGATTTTTTGCCAGGTGCAGATAAACGTATTCCGTGTTGTGTGAACTCATTTTGAAAAGGCTTGAATATCACAGATTGTGCATATAAAAGTAAAAGTATCTCCAAATAAATATCTGTCCATGGAGCCTTCATTTTACAAAATATCTTGAGAACAAAAAACACTAAATGCTAAAACAAGCATGCCAGGCCAGTAGGTGGCAATAAACGTGATATAATCCATCAAATAGCAGAGAAGGAACACTGTGGTTCAAGTAATATTGGACGAGGAAATGAATTTGTGTTGACAGGGCGTCAGATATTGTCTTCTTCATTGGTCCTTTGAGTGAATTTCCAAAACAACGATTGTACCTCATCAGTCCCAGAAACCTGCACGACGACGGGGAAGCCGTTGTGATTGGTGGATGTGTTGCTCAGGGTGTCCACGATGGTTCCCACCTTCTCTATCCTGTTCAAGCAGGTGACTGGAGCACTCATCACCTCCCTGGATGGGGGGGGGACAAGAGGCGGTGAAATGAAAAGGAGAACGACTGAAAACTTACACACACATGAACCAATTGGACGGGAGCTCACCTCGCAGTCAGCCAGTGGGACGTAGCAGGAGCATCCCAGTGGAGGAAGGGAACGCTCTGCAGCTTGATGTGGATGTCGTACAGACCCTGAACAGGAACAGACCGATTACAGACGCTTCCCGTGTCTCAATTCATGAAAAGAAGCAAACCGTCATGCTGGATCAGACGCGCTGAGGTCAACCGCTTTACTCACCTCGACAAAATAATCTCCCACTATCTTGGCGGTCATGAGGACGAGCATGATGGGAAGGCCGTACGTGACATTCCCAGTAGCCTCCACCATGATGACGGTCAGACTCAGAGTCATTCTCACGATGCCGCCTGAGGAGAGATGTTCGTTAGATAAGAAAACTTAAACACATGTATAGAAGTATTGGATATAAAGATTTCTATAAGTTTGTGTTACAGTAGTTTCTTAGTATTTACTCACCTAACTGAGCTGCAGCTCCAATTAAGGCGTATTTACCAGGGTCGGCCCAGATCTAACAAAACACACACACACACACACACACACAGCAGAGTCTAAACAGTCGGTTGGATCATCTGGATCATTAGTTCAGTTCCAGAGGAAGACATTGACTCATCCGTTTCATCCTGAAACCTAAAATCTACTTCACATACATGTATATATTTCTTGTTTGTATTATTTGTATTATGATTACTGACATACTGTAATAAAGTTCTGGTACTTTGAAATGCATTCCTTTTCAGTTTTATAGAGGGGAGGTTAAAGTGAAGTTTTCTAAACTGTTTTCTCTGATGAAGATGAAGATGACAGAGCCTGAAAAGACAGCAGGTAAATTCGAAGCTACGACTTCCTCATTCAGCCCCGATTCAATACAAGGAACTGAAAGATGTCGTCTAGAACTACACTGACCGAATCTTTGGAGGGAATGGAGGCCAGCAGGATTCCAAACAGTCTCCCCCAGGCGGCCCCGATTAGCAGAGACGGGATGAAAACGCCGGCCGACACTGCCAGGCCGTACGTCCAACAGGCCAAGAAGAAATAGGTCAGAGTGAACAAGCCCAGAGTCAAAGGATTGTAGCTTCCTGGAAAAAAACAAATTTAAAAAAAGTTATGTAAGAGAATAATAAGCAAACAAAACAGTGTTTCAGGCTTGAATCAATCCGGTCATGCTTCCCTGCACATTAACCCAGTTACACAGTGAAAAACCAACACGTGCTTGAAATAGACTAGTTTAACCTGCTTCCTTTACTTTAGCACAGCTTTACCTGGCTGGTTGTGAAAGAGACTGCGGACACTTTTCTCAGGAGTGTTGAAGAAGGCTGTTGCCATGGAGTTGTACTCTCCATCTGCACAGAACAACTAGAAAAAGAGAGAGGGACACAACATGGTATTTGGACCAGAGTCAACATCAAGGTTCTCAACTCTGTGAGGCAAACATCCTGTTGCAAAGACATTTCCCTCAGAATAACAATGTCAAACTGTTTTGGTTTCATCCTCTGGGGACAAACAACGACCAACAGTCTACTCATCATTACAGCTGGAGAAGCTCATTGAACTCAAACTGGACTGTCTGGAAAATAAAACACAAAGAGGAAGTAACAAGATTCACTGAGAAGGGTGTTTCTGATCTGAATCTGCACTTGTGTGTGTCTAACTTGCCAAAAACATGCACGTTAAACATATAGTTCACCGACAACTAGTATAATACATGATTGTGACTGAGCAGGTAACTGCCACTTCCCTATTTTCACCATTATGACAGATCATTGTCTCCGTCTAGAGAAGAAGATAAGAAACTATAGAAAAAAAAGGTGAAAACACATGTCCGAGATGTGTGAGTGCGAGTGTGAATGTGTATGTGTGAATGTGCGTGAGTGACAATGTGTGTGAGTGTGTGTGTGTGTGTGTACCTGCAGTGGGTACTCCTCATTGTGCTCTGGCCCCAGAGGCTGACAGTCGTTGGAGAAGTAGATCATAGTGAATGACACCGCCGCGGTCACCGCAGCAACCAACATGGCCTCCATCACTTGCAAACACGGGCGATGGACGTACCTAAAACACACACACACGCGCACACACACACACACACACACACGCACACACACACACACACGCAAAACTGTCAACGTAATCAGCAGTGACGAGTCAGTCTGTACATTTAAACTTGTAAAACTTGCTACACAGCACATAACCATGACCACACAGTTAAGACATTTGTCTTCATGTTCAAGTTCCACTTCAGTGAATGTACCTGTTCTTACAATGTGACTATTTTTAAACCCGTCAATCACGAGAGGTTGATATTCCGAGAAACTGTTTTCATTGCTCTCTTTAAAACTTCCCCATCTTTCACCCGTCTTGTTAACAGCAAAGCATTCAGGCCGCCGTGTGTTGTTTTTGTTGGCACACCACAAATGCAACACAATTGACAGGGGAATTACATTTTATTTTTATGCTTGTAAGCAATTAAATCTTTTCTTACCGGATCCTGAAGATGGTCAACCAGTAGTTGAGGATATTGAACAGAGCTCCGAGCAAACCACCTGCACAGGAGAGGGAGGAAAGCCACAAAATAATTAATTTGGATTTTTAAACTTGAAAAGAAACTTGGTCATTGGGAAATGTCAATATTTCATATATTTACACTAACGTCTCCCTACAAAGAATCAATCATACTTCAAAAACCAAAAAGGTGTTTTTACCTATAGCTCCCATGGCGATGAACAATGGAATCTCATAGAGATTATAGGCCACACTCTGACAAAGAAAAAAAAATACAATGTCAACTTTTTACATAACCACCCAGAGCTGGAAGAAAAACCATGATTTACCAAACAAGTTCCTTACGTCAGCCTGGAAGCGACCGAAGTTGATGAGACCAGGGCTGGAAAGGTCTCCGGTTTTGTTGTGATAGATGCTGAGGAAGAAGTTCAGTGTGAAGGTGGAAATCATGGAGGCAAAAAACTGTAGAAGAGAAAAGGTTTACGTGAGGAAGGAAATAAAAACAACATGCAATCATTTATCATGGGTTTAAAATACAGATGCACTTACTATCCTCCATGTCAGCATCTGGTTCCAGAAGGAAGCTCCCTCCTCCAGGGAGAACAGAACGCCACCTATTGACCAATGAAACAAAAATCATAATGGAAACTAGATAAGGGGGCACTGGGAGTACACACACCACCACCGAGGCTAATGCTGAAGCAATGTTTCCCATCAATTATCCAGGATGTGGCACCTGGCCATATCCTCCTTTGTCCTGCCACAGTTTCATAATGACCAAATATTGTTTTTGCCCACGACTTGTGATAACATGAGAATTAAGTTAAGTTGTTACTGTGCACGCAGACAGTCTGACCACATAGTTTCAGAATGCAGATTTCTCTCTCTCTTTCTCACACTCACACGAGAACTTCTCTTTCACTCGGCAGATTCTTCTTTCTCAAGTTTTAGCTTAGCATTTTTTACACATTTTTCATAAATCGTATAAAATCGTCATCTAACAAAATTTACAGATTCATAATAAAGCACGTGTTGATACTGTGCTCCTGAGTCGGCTGTCTTTTTACCGACTGGGGCCCCGAAAGCAGCTGAAACTCCGGCGGCCGCTCCGGCAGAAACAAAGTCTCTTTTTTCTGTGTCTCTCCGGAAGTATTCAAATATCTGCAAACATACACACACACCAACGATTAATATTTCAAATTACTCAGTAATCATTTGTAATATTTCAAATGGGGAGAACTGTTATTTGTCAGCTGATGACAAAGAAAAGACAAATATCACCGGCGCACACACACTGACCTTGAAGTCTCTCTTCAGAGACGTACTCCTGCCCTGGGAGACGCCTGCAGCTACAACAGCACCCGAATGAATCATGGGCCCTTCCTGAGGGATTGTGGGTAAACAAACAAGACACATATGGAAGCAAATTCTCAGGAGGCATTAAATGTTAATGTATGTAATGTCAAATTTTCACCTTTCCGACAGCGAGGCCGCCGACCACAGAACAAATAACTCCGAGGACTTTCACCACCAAGGTCTGTCGAGGACAAACACACAAAATGTAAGGATAAAAACAAAAAAGGATTGTTTCAAGTACATTTATTACACTGTCTCTTGTGTGTTTGTGTGCGTACCTTGAGTCGTACCACCCTGGGAATCTTGATGCCATTCAGGTAACATTTTATCTGGGGTATACCACTTCCTGCCGCTATGGGCTGGATCACACAGAGGAGACGGGGGGGAAGAGGAAGGGGTAGTCAGAGTGAAAGAGGTTAGTTATATCATAGGAGGGTATTTTTGACCTCAACACTCCAAGCTGGCTTTGCAAATGTCTGGGAATTATAAAAAAAATACACAATTGAGCAACTTCAGACTGGAGGAAGGAACAACAATGTTATAATGTCCCTGATCACAAGCTCACAAACTGTGGTTTATTAGACTATTAGGCAGGAATAAAGAATGACCACACATTCCGCACTGTTAGTTTTCTCTTCCACAGTTAAGACCGAGACATGTACATTTTAATACAAAAACTACTCACACTCGAAAACTACTTAATGAAACAAAAGAGGAAGAAAAAAAGCACATCAAAATAGGAACCGCATCTCCGAAGTTACGTTTATAACCAAAATGTCAAATTATTTCCCCTTTTCAGTCTTACCTCAAAAAACGCAACTATGATGGCCCCCACCATGACGATGGCAGAGTTGAGGAAGGCCCAGAGCAGGAGGGAGATGGACAGGCCGCCTGCCTCTGTAAACTTCTCGATGTCTGTGTGGTCAGAGGTCAAGGAACGACTCTGGGTCACAGCAGGTGATTGATAGTAAAGACCAGGACGATGGATACTTACTGTTATTAAAATATTTTATTTTAACAAGATATATTATGACTTAGGGAGCCCAGTAGAGCGCTAAGTCAGCTAACACCTTTTGAGGATACTTGTTTTGACCACTTGGTATTTGACCCCAGCCAGCTGCTCCACCGCAATGTCTATGAAACAGGCAATGAGGCCGGTGAGGAAGCCGATGAGGCCGCAGACCACCCAGCGACTGATCTCCAGACAACGGAAACCCTGAAGGAACAAGAGCATGAAGAGATGGAGCAAAACTGGAGCAGATAAAAGAACGAGCACCGCCGAATCGAGGTAATGCATCGTATTTTCAGCGGGTTTTGTTTCACCCAACTCACCATGTAACTCATCCTTCTCTCCTCCTCCAGAAACAGCTGGTTTTCAATGTTATCATAGTCCAGACTCTGGAATAACAAACACATATTAATGACAATGATGTTTCGAGATATTCTTCAATGCGTCACGATAAACCTGGATCCTGAAAATGTGGCAAAGCTGACGTGATGCAGAGCAGATTATATCAACTGCTGCCAGTTTCCAGCATTTTTAATGAGATTAATGTCCTGTGTGTTGATGTGGTTTGTATTTCGTGGCCTGAATGGTATTTTCTTTACCCGTGTTATTGACTAATTTGACTGTTTTTATCATTTCTATGTAGATTCATCTAATAATCGGCTCTCTGGTTACCTCATATTTAAGAGATAGTAGCTTCTCAGTGTGAGGGATCTCTTTGGGCCGCCCTCTTAGAGACTCCTGCAGGATACAAAATAAAAAAAACATGAAAAGCAGCAATTCACAAATCAGGAAGATGTTTTCACACTCAAAAGTCACCTCAATAGACAAAGAAATGAAAAGTTTGACAGAATGAAACATTACATACTGTTAACATGGACAATAAAGCATGCGTAAGAGGGGGGAACACTTAATACAGGAATATTAAATCTATGTTTAGGAAAGAATGAGTTCTTGTTGGTGCAGATTGTTGTACTCGTGCAAAAACTTATCAACACATGCAAACAAGCCGGCTACAGACAATTACCAACATGCAGTGTCACTGTCGCACAACGGACAGCAACTGGAGCAATTGTGGTAGCCGACATGCACACAGCAAACAACAATCAGACAGATCACATGCATGTCGTGACATATCTCATCTGTCACGGAGCCATTTCTCTCCATCCTTATGAACTACGTCACTAAGCATTAGTCATGCGGCCCTGTACTGGGTTGCAGCTAACAGGAGCCTGAAGCAGTGACTTTCAGTTCTTTGTTTGATCAAAGAGAACGTGTCTGACTTATGGGAGTTTACGGAAGTAATGCAAACATATTTACACGTCTTCGGCTTCATATTTTCACATTTTTGGAGGAGTTTTGATAAAGGGATAAAATAATAAACGCTGAACTTCATCTGTTTCCATCACAGGCAAAGAATCCCAGTGGAAACCGACAGACAGATGACTCAACTGTCGCTGGGTTAATTTAGATCATTATCAGGCAGCTTTCCCACAGTTATAAGGAAGCTACTGATCTAAAATTAAATACGTTACCTATATTAGGAACGCTATGGTCCTACCCCTCAACTCTATGGGAAGTTGTACCTTCTAAATCAGGCCCTGAGGCTGCATGAGTAGACACATTCAGCCAGACACACACGTAAACACATGAGTGTGAGGCCAAATAACATTACATCAACTATCAATGTACCCTCACATGTCGCTAGTGGTTTAATATGTCATTTTAAGACAGAGGCAGATGGGTTTTCAAAGTGGTTGGTAGAAAGGTGAGGTTTCTATTGTTACAGGTGGATGAACTAACTACATTTCTACAGGTTGAAGGCGAAGTGGCTGCTACGGGTCTCGATGGGTTGTCTATCTACAGGAGCGACAGACACAGATGGACGACAAGAGAGCGGTGACGTTTTCGAACACGGACTTTACCTCGTCGGACGTTATCTCCTCCTCCAAATCCACTGTGCTGAGTCTGCCTATCTGAAATACACTGGCCCCTTCAGACGGCTGGACACCAGAGACAGCAACACAAATAAACATATGGATGTAGGGACGCAACACTCTTATGATCACTTGTGTACTAGAATGCCCCGGAGGAGGGGCCACTGTGGCTCAGAGCGGGTCGTCCACAACACAGAGAGTCAGTGGTTCGATCTCTCTGGCACGATACTGCACCCCGAGTTTCCCCTGATAGCTGCCGACATTGTGTGAATGGTGTGTGATAGAATAAACTCAGCATAAAGTAGTGCTGCATGAATGTGTGTACAAATGTGTGAGTTCTGCTTGTACTGTAAAGCCCTTTGAATGACTGATATAGAATCTGTTTTTAATACATTTAAATGTTAAGTTGTTGGTGTGATATTTGTGAATTCAATAAGCTGAAAGAAAAGGGCTAAGGGAAAAGATATGAATTAAAAGCATATGTATTTTCAGAAACAAACACAAAAAAACTTTGCTTGCTATAAATGAAGTTGTATTTTCTAATTCTTATTGTGAAAGACACACAGCACAGTGTATTGTCTTGAATTAACTTTAAGATAAAGTTAGTTTGCCTCCACCTTTCGGGGAGTAACTGACTAATCACGGCTGCATTTACAGGAAGAGAAGGAAGTTGCATTTTCCAGAAGTTTTTCTATAAATTGCCCAACAGCTTGATTCAGGCTGCAGTCGGCTGTCTAACATGATACTGTCATTGAGTGACACCAGGGCTGCATGCTAAAAAAAACATTAACAATTATCACAATGCAATTTCAAATCAAAAGCAATACAAGAAAAGTCCAAATTCAATCAATATAACTCTTATGCAATGTGCAGGTCACAGTCACATGGTGGATCTACCTCGAAGTTGTAAAACGTTTATCACATGATGTTATTCTCTGCACATAAATAAAAGTTTAAAACCCCAAATTCTTTAAATTTCAAAGAGATAATAACTCTTTATCTTGATATGATTTTTAACCAGCTATACTTGATATATCATTCTAAATGTTCAGTGTGTAAGATATAGGTTAAAAAGGGATCTATTGTCCGAAATGATATATAAAACAATCCTTGTGATGTTTTCACTTGTGCGTTTCATCTAAAGTTGTACAAATGTTTATTTACTTTACCCTTGAATGGGCCCTTTGTTTTAAATACTTTATATTTACATCGGGAGTGGGTCTTCTCTACGGAGGCGGCCATGTTTTGTATTTGACAGTAGCCCAGACTGGACCAACTATACAGCAGCAAAGTGCAACTCCACCACTAGGTGTCACTACATTCTACACACTGAACCTTTAACTCATCAGAACTCTAACTTGTGCAGGATTAGAAGTATTTTCGTAAAAGACACACATGACAATACATGTCATCACCATGAGACTTTTACCGTCTCAATCAAATCCCTGTGACCTCATCATTTTCTACAGATAACAGAATCTCCCCAGTTGCATCCGGTCAGTAATTGAACCCACACTGATTGAATTAGTCACAGTTCAGACACTTTCCGGCCTCACACAAAGCAAAACGTTGCGTCTGTTTCTCGGCTGCACACGTTAAAAAATGCAAAAGAAACACACACTGATGATGGAGTCGAACAGTTTCCATGACACATGCCTCGCAGTGACCTAACGGGGGGGGGACGCAGCATCTGGAGGAGAGGAGGGGGGAGAAACACCTGTTAGCCGTTAGCCGCTATGCTAGCTGTACCTGTCTGGAGAGCGAGTTCTGCTGCTCGGAGCCGTTGAGCAGCGGGGTTCTCTCCCCGGTGGCCCCGGACTCGTCGGCCCGGCTGGACCACGACACTTTCTTGGTGATGTTGGCCATGGCGGCGCCTCCCCCCCACCACCCCAGGAGTTCACTTCATTAATGTCCTGCTGCTGCTGCTGCTGCTGTTGTTATCCTCCTCCAGCTGATCAGTCACTCCTGCAACTCGTGACGCTTTGGACGGCGAGCGAGGAGGGGACAAAATTAAGAGCGAGGCGAGGCCCTTTGGATTGTGGGACTTGTAGTTGTTGGTTTGTGGCGCTGTTGAAACCGAAAGATATATGTGGAAACTTGCAGAGGTGGAAGAAGTGTGCAGGTCATTTGATTGTGTAAAAGTAATAATAATAATACAACCACACGTCCATAACTTATTGTTTTACTGTATATATTGTTGTTTTATGTCCGATTGTTGTTTTATGTGCCACACCAAGGCATTTTCCTGTATGTGCAAGTATACAGAATAAAAACATTCTAATTCTGACAAATATTAATATGAATAACTATAATAATCATAATAATAATAAACTAAGGTGGCCGACACATGCGCTGCAAAAAGTCACAACACATGCAAATACAGAAACTGCAATGTTGCCAAAACGACAACAGAAGTGTTTCCAGTGTAAAAAGTGATGAACCCAGCTGTGATTCAATATTTTTTGAAGTTCCACCACATCTGACGAGTATGGTACTTCAATAACTTAAGCCAGGTTCCTCACTTTTTTGGGTCCAAACCCTTTTTTGGGGTTAGAACCAAACTCCAAAAATTGTCCCACTCACTCACACAGTCACTCATTCACTTATAGGGGTATAATATGCTTTTGAAAATATGCACTTTTGAAAATATACACCAAAAGGACGAAAAAAATGCCATATTAGTTTATTCATATACAGTTTATATAAAAAAATACATACAGATGCTGCATCTGTCGGCTGTCATATACCAGCTTTGCCCCTGCTACAGTGAATCTGAGCGAGACACGTTTCCTCCTGCCTCCACTTGGGTCAAACGCAGAGCGTGGGTGTTCAGGGATTCCTTCAACCCTTTCAGCCCCGATAGCAGCAGATCGTGCTGGGCTTGAACGGCAGCCAGCCGGCCCTCTTGGCTCTGGAGCTCCAGGGTAAGGCTGGACAAATCCTGACCAGGATCAGGCTTCTTCTCCTGGGTTAGTCGGCGAGTCTCCCTCAGGTGTCTCTCCAACAGAACCATCCGAGCCTCTATCTGATTGCTCTTCTCCTCAAGCTTGGTGCTCCACCTCCTGGGAGGATAAACATCATGAGAATGTTTAAGTTAAATGAATGCATTACTTGTTAATAACAATTCACCCAATAATACAAAATATATTTTTTATCATATATACATTTTTTGACTGAAATCGATTTTTTCCCCAGGGCCCACAGTGTATTCTTCAACTAACCTGAGACCCAGTATCTCCTGTGCTGTGCTCTGGTCCAGTTGTATGAGGTTCTGTGACAATTGGTTGTATTGGAGAGTTAGGGCCTGAAAACGTCGATCCACCCCTTGAGCGGCGTTCCTGTTCTGGTTCAGGGCCAACGTGTCCAAACGGGTATTGGTCAATGCCTGGAACTGTTGAAACTATTACAGAGAAAACGGGTATTACACAAGTATCTCAACAGCTTTTTATTAAATTGCTTGACTACTTAAAATCTCCAGACAGAAAAAAAACTTGTTGGCCCAAACAACAACTTTTCCTGCAGCCAGCGATACTTTCAAAATGACTACATATCTGAAGACAGTACAGAAACACTGATTTTCTGAACGTTAACCAGAGTCAATGAAAACACATATTTATTCAGATTCTAGCAAACCTGTCCGTTGAGCCACTGTAGCCTCTGGGCCACATCGAATTGCTGCACCTTCACAGACTGAAGCTGCAGCAGGAGAACCAGGACCAGGGTCCAGCAGCCGGGATCGAGGCTGCTCATGGTGCAGTGGAGCTGGGATATATGCTGCTCGGTGCTCAGGGTTAGGGACAAATGGGAGAGAGAGAAAGAGATGTTTACATTATGAACACCCACGGATTGGAAGCAGATTTTTTCCATTACATCATTGGGGAGCGGGGGAGGAAACGCTAATCTATCTCTGTTTCTCCCTCTCTCTATCTCTCTCGCTCTCTCTTCTGCACGAATGGATAAAAATGGATAAAAACAGTTTAAAACAATCCACCAGCTTATTGTTGATCAAAATGTAGAACATTGAAAGCTAAACTCTTTCTAGGGAAGTAAGACAGAAAGTGATAGTTTTCAATAATGTGTGTTCTGTTAGTCCTCTACCGCAACACCACATTGTTCTGATTTGATTTGTTAAATGACCTCCCCAGTCTGATAAACAATTTCCTTCAATTCAATAAATTATTTTTGTGTCCCAACAGGGGATATGGGAGTCTTCTCATTCTTCCACTTCTTCTTCTTCTTCTGCTTTTCCCCTGAATGGCCCAATCCAGGAATGCATGGTATCCATCCCTCTTCTGCTTTCGCTCCATGCCTGGGTTGCAACACTGGACTTTATAAAGTCACCACCAAGGGCTGATTTGATGTCTTTTACATGAATGAATTACACCAAGAATTTGTCTTGCACTCTCAAAACAAATCCTCCTTGGCAGAGTACATCAATTATTGAGATGACATTAAGACTACAATAAAACAGAAACAGGAGCAAAAGCAAAAACAGAAATTTAAAACTCAATTTGAGGCAAAAGCTACTAAAACTCTACCCAGCTATACTGGGCAGATTAAATGAATTAATACGTGATCATTTATTAAAAAAGAGGAGAAAAGACAAATGTTAAAACCTCATGAAATCAAATTCAAAGTCTACTGTTTCCAGTTTCCTGTTTCATTTTCACCATGAGCACTTGACTGGTCAGGTTACCCTCTGTGTCTTTGTCAGCCTGGAAAACCCTGAGCTGCACTTTGTCCACAGGAGGATCATCGCTTTGCTTTGCACTTTTCTTCAGAGCTTCCCTGGGACAGGACACACTTAGATTGCCTTTCATCTGGTTACCCTCTAGATACTTTGGTTTATTTTAGAATTTTTTTAATTAAGAGAAACAAAGTAAAAGGATCAGACTCGTTTGATAAAAGCTGCTGTCACCATGTCAGCAGACACGAATGAAGAGACTCCTCTGCTGAAGAGAAGACTCACAGCATCTGAATCCAAGGTGGGAGAACTTTGTGTAATTTGTGTTGAAAGTCTCAGCTTGTTGATCCAGTGTTTGATTGTTTGTGGTTTTGTGTTAGAAGCACAACTCAGGGTCTGTCTCACAGAGTTAAAGGCTGGTCTGTTGCGTTAGGACAGTTTTAGTGTCACAAAGATTACAACTTTTAACCAAGATACATTTTCTGTATCCTGCAAAGCAATTACACTAAATAATGAAAGCTCTAAAGTTTTTCATCCATGTGGGAGGTACTCTTCTTCTTCAAGTAAAGTGCCTTAGTAGAAGCTCTCATTATATAATTAAGTTTTCCCCTATTCCCCAATATTAATGCAGTTTTCTTTAAATGTCTAATTCATCCATATCCCTTCATCCCCAGATCCATAACTGTAAGCTGTTCCTGGCAGTGTTCTCGGCCGTCCTGGGGAACTTCAGCTTCGGTTATTCGATGGTCTTCTCGTCCCCGGTCCTGCCACAGCTCACGAGCCCCGATGCCGACCCTCGACTCCGGATGGACACGGAGCAGGCCGCCTGGTTCGGCTCCATCTACACACTGGGCGCAGCGGCCGGCGGGCTGGGGGCCATGCTGCTCAACGACATGATAGGACGGAAGCTGAGCATCATGATGTCAGCAGTGCCATCGATGATTGGGTGAGTCTCAGGAAAGGTCATTAACCTGCAAGTCCTTTAGTTCAGTGGACAGATTAGGGTTTCTTTATCATTTTACTGCATTTCAGAGGGAAACCACAGTCAATTTTTTTTCTGTATTGTGTAGTTGAGACAAATCTAAACCTACAAAGGACTTTTTAATGACTAAACAGCTTAAGTCACACTAACACTATTCTGGGAATAACCCGTCACATTTACACAATCCTGGGTCTCGTGACAATCACATCTAACAGTGATAGTCTCTAAAGTAAATGATGTATCATCACATCCCAGACAGGATTTAAACTTCATATTTGAAACCAGCCTGCTTCGTGTGTGCAGTCAAATATTATTGTTATGTCATTATTTTTATTTATTTACTGGGGAAAGCCAGTTTGCCTGCTGTTCCTGTTTAATTCCTAAGGGTGGCAGCAGAGAGCATTCCGTTAACCCCTTTAACGTATAGGAATCTGTTCTAGATTGGATATAAAACCGTAGATATTGATTTTAAAGTTGTTGAGTAATTGGTGTTGTAGAAAGTCCTTCATTTAGTTTCCTCGTATGTTTATTTCATTAATATTATATCACTATAGGATCAAATTTTGATAAGATAACTGATAACTGAGATGATGCTCTAGACTGGGGACAAATAGAAGTTGAATTACTGGTGTAAATCAATATTTAAAAGGTCCATTCTATTCTATTTAATGTCATGTTATTATTATTGGTTGTATTCATCAATTAATGATTGAGGACAAGAGTGTGTTCTATAAACTGCGTTATCTATTTGTTATCGATAATTGTTGAGTTTACATTCTTGTTCATAAAAGGTAAAGTGCAGATCACATTGTATTTCCCTGTCGATAAGGCTTCATGTGTATCTGGGATTGAATTCACATCTCTGTGTGCGTCTCAGATACCTGCTGATGGGGGGGGCAGTGAATATATGGATGCTCCATCTGGGTCGTTTCCTGACTGGAGTCGCCGGTGGGATGACAGCAGCTTCCATTCCTGTAAGGTCATTATGAAAAAAAAAGACGTTTATAACTTTATAATTTGTCCCAGATGGGCTGAGGTCATTGTGCATGTGCCTCTTCTGTGTGTCCGCCATAGGTTTACATCTCGGAGATATCCCACAGAGGAGTGAGAGGAGCTCTGGGCTCCTGCCCTCAGATCACTGCTGTGTTCGGGACCCTGTCCCTCTACGCTCTGAGTAAGAAAACACCAACGCTGCTGCAGAAACACACTTACTGAAAGTAGCAGTTAATGAACACAATCTTGCTTTCCTATTATTTTGCCTGTTGATGGTGGAATAGTGACATATATGCTCTGATGTTTTTGACAACTTTTACAATAACCTCCTGATGTGCAGGTCTGGTGGTACCGTGGCGGTGGCTGGCTATAGCGGGGGAGCTGCCGCCTCTGCTGATGGTGGTGTTGCTTGTGTTCATGCCCTCCTCGCCCAGGAGGCTGCTCTCCATGGGCCAAGAGGAGAAGGCCAAGAAAGTGCTCCTGTGGCTCAGGGGAAGTCGCTACGACACACACATCGAGCTCAGAGCCATTCAGGTAAGACACCGGTATATGTACAGATACTTTGTTTATCTACTGAAGTTCATTTTTCAAGTGGGTGTACTTCATTTGGGTAAGGGTTTTATTTTACTTTCTATAAAACAGAGGGGGATGGGTCCATTGGTCCAATCAGAGAAGGCAGGTAACATTAAACCCTGCCTCTTACAGCAGGATTAAGCATTAATATAACAGAGTCTGTGTTATTCTGGGGTTAAACAAAATATACAGTTAGCTAAAGGTTAAAGGTCCAGTGTGTAAGATTTATGGGACAGGGATCTATTGGCAGAAATTGAATATAAAATATAGAATATGTAAATAGTGTTTCTAAATTGTATGAAAGACACCTTTCGAGTTTTTATGTCAACGGAAGCTACCACAGGTTCTCTCTCATGTTTGTAAGAAGAGGTTGAGGTGAGGGATGTTCAGCTGCAACATGCAGTACTTATCCTTCAGTAAAATGTGTGCGTGCTTCTACCACTACCTGTCAGTCTGATAGTTGAGACAGTAAAGTGGACCTTTTCAGTTAGAGAGATCTACTAGATAGGATTGCACAGATGTAAGTAAAGTAAGCAAATCATGTGTTTCCAGTGCTCACACATTAACTTCAGTGGTAAACACGTCAGAGGAGGTTTCAAGTTAATATAAAATGCAACTTTAATGCCTTATTTTTCTGCCAATGCAGCACAGCATCAGCATGCAGACCAAGGTCACATGGTCCCAGCTCGGCACGCCCGTCTTCTACAAGCCCATCCTCATCTCGGTGGTGATGCGTTTCCTGCAGCAGATGACGGGCATCACGCCCATCCTGGTCTACCTGCAGCCCATCTTCGCCAAGAGCAACGTGTCCCTGGAGCCCAAGTAGGAAACATATCCTATTCATCCGTACTTATGTCTGATCTATGTAGTATTAACCTCTTCAATCATTTTGTGTTTGTCAGGTACGATGCTGCCATTGTGGGCGTCGTCCGCCTCTTCTCTGTCGCCGTGGCAGCCTGTTTGATGGACAGGGCGGGACGCAAAGCCCTGCTGTACACGTCGAGCATGTTGATGTTCCTCTCGAGTCTGACCCTGACCATGATCTCCCACACCACACCCTGCCCCCCGGGCCCCTCTCCTCCGAAACATCACTTTGAGTTCAGACTACGGCCTCGGAAGTGACATCGGACACACTTTAGCTGCCGGTCACCAAGGCCCAGCAAGCGTCCTTCCTCTCATCGCCACCATGGTGTTTATCTTTGGTGAGTTCCGGGAGCAGATTGTCGACTTTTGCTCAAAACCAAATCACAAACTTGTTTTTTAACGATTGAATCCGCGAAGTCCAATAGATGGTTGTTGTGAAGATGGTCGAGAGGACTGCACCTAAAAATTGTAAAGCCACAGCTGGCTGCAGTATGGGTCATAAATCCCGCCTCCTCTAGGTTAGTGGGTGGGATAAGGGCCAAACAAAAAAGGTCAAGATACACATCAAATTTATTATTCTCTAAGATGTATTTCTGGAAAAGTAGGTAATTCTGTTGACACTGGTGTGTGTTCGACAGTTTATTTTCCTGATAAGTTTGATTTAAAAAAAGTTATTTGATGCTATAAAAATGGGCCGAAACTTCATGATTGGCAGCTTAGACTGACTCGCGATTGGTTGGCTCTGTCCCCTTGATCGCTACCGGGCAGATTCTGGGACCAGATCAAAAGATGGCGGCGTTCAGATAAAGGATATTTTGGGTTTCATGTCTGGACAGTGGGAGGAAGTGGAAGTCATCCATCTTTGTATACAGTCTGTGGAAGGTCCTGATAGAACTATCTCAACAGCTACTGGATGGATTGTCACTAGATTTGATCCATTAAACACTTGATCCCTGATAATGTGTAGTATTAACTTTGATCCACTTAGTTTTCCTTCACTTATTTTAGAAGCCTTGAGACACCAGACATTTTTTAGCTCATGCCAGTAGCAGATCACAACTGGAAATTGTCGGCCTCCCTCCACACACTGGGTAAGCCGGGTGGAGATTATTAACCTGTCATGCATGAGTCCCTGTAACAAAGTCGTGTGCTTCTTGCTGCAATTTACCTTTTGTCTTCATCCGACCATTCAAGACCTGCCGCCTCCTCAGGACATTTTGTTAAACTGAACACGATTAACCGTTGTTCCACCTCCACTTAGTCATACAACCCTGAGTTTATGGTGATTGTGTTGGATTTAATTACCTTCTCACGCCTTATGCAATTAGGAAAACATTCAAACGTCACATTGTGGTGATGTGGCCTTTACATTCAAGAGTCACGTGTCCAGAATCCAAGCTACAGGAGCAGACAACTCATTTTATTTGATTTTTTGGGGGGGTTATTTTGATCCGTTAATCAAATGTACCACAGCTAGACGAACCTCTAAATAAGTTCCGTGTCCGATTGTGCCATGACATCACCTTCTCTCACATGGGCTGTTTGCCTTGTCTCCTAGGATATGCCATGGGATGGGGCCCAATCACGTGGCTGCTGATGTCAGAGGTGCTGCCGCTGGTTGCCAGGGGCGTGGCGTCAGGTCTTTGTGTGGCCGTCAGCTGGTTGACGGCCTTCATGCTCACACACACCTTCACACACCTGGTGGAGGCGTACGGCCTCTACGTGCCCTACCTGGGCTTCACCGTGGTGTGTGTCGTCTGCCTGCTGTTCAACGCCGTGTGCATCCCGGAGACTCGCAGCCGCTCACTGGAGGAAATCGAGAACTACTTCAGGACAGGCCGGACGTTCACCATCAGGCGGAGTCCATCCACGATACAGTCCACCTGAACCCTAACCCTAACCCTAACCCTAAGTATAGAGGGTGTATTATCCACAGGGTCTAAAACCCGCTACTGGAATAAGGACTTCCCAGGAAGCTGTTCTCGGTCAAAGGTCACTGAGGCAGAGTTCAGCAGAATGAAACACACTGTTTTTACAATAATCATCTTACAATAATACTAGGTATGCAAATGTATGTTTTCTCACACTCCCATAAGTACTGTAACACAATATTAAATCGACACACTAGTTGTTTTTAATCAGCCAACCCACTTTGGGATGATTTAACCACTAATGTGTTGACTGGGTGAAAACAGGACAGCGACACTTGTGCCTCACAGTTTAAAGCAGCTAACACAATAATACACAACTAATGTGGCTACATAACAATATGTTGGAAGCAGTGGTGGAGGAATTACTCACACATATTACTCAAGTAAAAGTACAAATACAGACTACTTGCCATTAAATATACCTAAAAAGTAAAAGTACTTGTCGGGTGTAGACAATTCCCTGATGCGATGGTCTACTACATCATTAACTGAGCCCACTGAATATTTTGACTTTCTGTATTGGTTTCTTCCAAATAAAGCAGAGTCTAAATCTAATTAATTACTTTGAAAAATACTAAAAAGCCATTTAACACTAGGCAGCATCATTAAATGCAGACGGGTAGAAAGTACAGGTATTTGCTGATATATGTAGTTTAAAAATAAAAGGTTCATGAGAGTAAATCTACTTTAGTGAAGTACAATCATGAAAATGAAAGTTTATGTTTGTCACATTCCACCACTAAGTTTCCCTTCCTGTTCCCTGGTGAGAGATTGTGGTGAAAACACGATACGTCTGCTTGTAAAAATAATACTCTTCTTTCATCATTTCTACAGTAGTAAACCATGTGTTCTCCCCTCACTACTATGGGAAATGTATTCAGATGCACTATGTTCAACAAAGTTCTGTTTGAATCTGTTGGAGGAACAATTGACTATTAAATACTTTTCTAACTTTTGCTCATAAGATTGTTTGCTCTCAGAATTAAAATATCCCTCTGTGAATGTGGATTTAATGTTCATCAGGGCTCATAAATGAAGAGTCTATAAACACGAGGGATGAGTGAACACGGGGGAAACAGGAAAGATGCAGACGATCACAAGGAACCAGGACAGAGACAGAAAGTGAAGCCGGAGGAACTGAAGAACTGAGAGAGAAACGAATAACCAAGCACAGATCACAAGTCCAGGAAACCAAGGCAACCGTACAAAACATTACAAAAATCTTTCATAAACGTCCATAGATAGACACAACTGTCCCCATAGATAGATAGATAGATAGATAGATAGATAGATAGATAGATAGATAGATAGATAGATAGATAGATAGATAGATAGATAGATAGATAGATAGATAGATAGATAGATAGATAGATAGATAGATAGATAGATAGATAGATAGATAGATAGATAGATCGATCGATCTTTGGGAGGTTTGGTTGTTCCCACGTTGTCACAGTTTCTTCCATTATCATTTCCATCATACTGTGATATTTAACAGACTGAATTTGGATCCTGTTTGTACTGTAAACAATCACAGATCAAATTCCCTTTGTACAGTCGGTACACAGAGCGACTGAGGAGCTTCTCGGTGGAGCTGCTGATCTGTTATTATTCGTTTGCGCTGCAGTCGTCAATTACAGAGGCAGTGAAAAAATCATAAACACAAATCTGAAAGTATATAATGCAAATAAACACAACCTTAGAGAGGCTCTGGGGCTAATTGAGATAATGAGGAAATGACTGTGTGAGCACACTGAAGAGCTGCTCCTCGGATGGGACTGGTCTGTCTATAATCATTGTAGTATATGCAGCTAAGAGACCTTTTGAGCAAGGTTATATAACATAATGACATTTACATCTATGACCCCTTATGCGCAGACTTTTAAATACTATTCCAGATGTGTTCTGTTAGTTTCCTCCCTTCTCTGAACTATCTTTGACAGCCTATGGATGAGTAAAATAAGTCATGTTCTTCAACAGGTCCTTAAATCTTAGGTACGACTCATTCCAAAAATAAGTCAGAGACCCTATGTGTGACTAGAGCTCGTCCTGACCTGTGAAACTTCTTGTAATAAACACTGTATACATGTAAGTACTGGGTCCGCGGTTTCCTTCTTTCAACAACATCGACAACTCTTTGCTGCTTGAAAGACACAACATCATCTTCAGTCTTATTCACATCATATTCCCCCTGATCACAGAGCCCATTGGCTGTCATCTGATCTTATCTACAAGACGCCATCTTCTGTTTCCTGCACACTGTTTAAACTCCGACTAAATACCGTGAGACTTGAGAATGTAGCCGGAGTTCTCGGCTACAAAGAGAACTCCACCATCATCTCACTACAGAAGCAGTGTTGACGTGACCACAGAACACTGATCAATAGTTTACTGAGATTGAGTTTTGTGATTCTGTGACACAAGCACAACAGCAGATTGGAAAGGAACCCGACGCCATAACAACGGATTTATTTTATTGGCCTTTCTAATTGATGATGTTTAATCAAACTAGAGTAACCGCCCTGCTGGTAAGTGCAGTTTCAGTTCCTCTGGGAGTTCCCAGTACGTTGCAGACACAACAATCGCGAGTCTGAATGAACATTTGTGACAGATTTGAATGGATTCTCTCGGGGCGTTGGCAGCATGTTCATGACCTTGATCTTTGGACAACCATAGAACTGCCTGGAATAAAAACAGGACACTACATATATCAAATCTATACTATATAGTGGTGGATGATAATAATTTCTCTCAAATAATTGACCCATCTCTGACTCAGGCCTTCCCAACAGGGAGCATTGCAAAGTTTTAGTTTGTGCACTGTCAGCAGATATTCTTTGTATTTCAGAGATATGAAGGGTCCCAGGTCGAAAACCTCTCAGCCACTGTCTCTGTGTTTGATTGACAATAGAGGAAGTAGAGTTAATACACTACAGGCTTTGGGTGTGTCCTGGTTTGTGTGTGTGTGCGTGTGTGTTTCAGTGTGTCCGTGTTTGTGTGTCTGTGTGTGTGTGTGTTTGTGTTTGAGAGAGAGAGAGAGAGAGAGAGAATTTGGTCTTTCTAGCCACACCTTGTTAAATCAAAGCAGAGGCTTCATTGATTCCTTCATTGGCTGCAGAAAAACTTCAGAGAAAAATAGTTTAATGTCGATTCAGGTCGACAGGACACGTTCATTCCTGTCATATTTAGTAAGTTGTGATATTTCCGCCTCGTACACGCAGATAAAAGATAAATGCTGCTGATGTGCATCAAGACGTCTGGAACGTGTGTACATGCTTGTGTGCTTGTGTGTGTCACAATCATTTTGATGGATTACCATTTTTAATTATAAAATAAATATAAAAATAATACAATATACACAGTATACACACACACACACATAATGTTCTGGAGATTGAAACAGGTCTTCACGTTTAAATTAATGTTTAATGATTTACATTATATACGTCCCCATGAGATAAAATATGTTTTATCTTTATTCTTCTCTACAACATGAATAGCCTATAACTAAGACCACACACACACACACACACACACACACACACACACACACCTCAGCTGCTCAGTCTTGCCAGATATAAAACTCTGCAGGGATTGGTCTATACTCTGGAATGTTGTTCATCAGGCCCATCGAAACACACATCACTCACCCCCTTCACCGCACATTCACACACACACACGCACACACACACACACACACACACACACACATACACACCATCATCAGCACTACCCCACCCATCTGGAATCGGGGGAACACCCCAACATCTCAAACACACCTTGACGAGCTTCCAACTGATGTGTTTGTGGGTGAAGGAGCGCTTGATTCTATTTTCATAAATGAGTTTGTCAAAGATGAAGCTGTGAATCTGTGACCTCCACCACCGACACACAAGAAGAGGAGGCGGTCGACACCCAGCTGTGCTCGGAGATCCAGTGACCAGCAGCGGAAAAATGTGGTTGAACTGGCCTGCTCCCAGCTGAGTGACAGAAACATCCCCGGCAGCTTCTCAACTAAATTGTGACACTAGCATGACAAAGGGGAAACACAGGCCGGCTTTTATGTTGCAAATAAAAAAATGAAATGAATGTTACGATTATTGTCAGATCATTTTTTTCTTTTGATCACAAACATTATCGTGACTGGGATTTTAAACTTTAAACTTCATGACAAACACTCGATAAACAGAGAAACCTTTTCATAAATCTGAGGTGGATTCATTATACATTATAGCCTACTTCCTCATTGTACTTATACAATACACAATGTATGAGCCTCATATTAATATATATATTGTTATATTCCTATAGATGAATAATAAAAATGCGATAATTATCATTTTATCTCCCATTTCCCACTCTTTGTTTATTTATCTCTGGCCCTTGGACAGGTGGAAGGTTGGAGCCGCCATTATCCAATTTCTACACCTTGTCTTTATATTGTTATATTGTTTGTTTGTTTGTTTTTAGTGTTTTTGCACAGATTAAACCAACAAAGTAAAACTTTTTATTTGTGTTGATCAGAGTTAGCTTGTTTCCAGCTGTATCTCCATCAGGGAATTGGCCTTAGCCTTATTTTCAACAGACAGATAAGAGCTGGTTCCAAGTTATCGTGTATAATTTCCAGAATGTCAAAATCTTGCTTTTAATTAGCAGTTTTTAATTCAAGCACTGATTAGTCAAAACACATATAGAAATTGACTTTACATGATCAGCTGTACAAATAAAGTCTAATTGGATTGCACTGAAAAAGATACGTCAGGTTGAGTCGGTCCAGGAGGTCGACGTGGAATTCTTGTCATATTTTGGAGGAGGGTTTGAGTTAAAGGTGTGTGTGTGTATGTGTGTGTGTGTGTGTGTGTGTTAGCATGTATAGCTTATGTTCCTCTACGTCGTCTATGCAGCCACATTCCAGGACAAAATAAACAACTTATGATCACCTGAAGTCACAGCAGAGACACACACTCCCTCGGTAATCTCAGAGAAACAAAGAACAGGTTCGAGAGGAGGGCCGCTTCTGTGTTGGGTAGCAACACCTCGAACCAGAGTGTGAGTCATTCCATCAGGGCGGGGCGTGTGGGCGGGGCCCTGGCCGTGGGTGTGTCCAGGGAGAGGTGCAAGGGATACAGGTGGATCTCTCACCTGCAGTCTGGATCTACATCAGCAGCAAACCACACACGTCTCTGAGTACAGCCGCCGACTAATCGCCGACACATCGACCAAGGTGAGAGCATCACAAATCAATATGTATCAGGAGAGAGAGGATTTCATTTCACACTGATCACTTCAACTTTAAACTCTCTGGCACTAAAACGAAGGTTCGATGACAGAGAAAGAAAGTTTGGTTCTGATTCGCTGCTAACTCTAACCCATTCTGCACAAAGACAATAATCTGAGATGCAAATCAACAACAAGTTACATGTTCTGGCAGAAAAGGATGTTTACCGATAAACCTTAGAGATAAAACATCAGAACAAAGCCTGTAGCTGAATAATCATTTGTCTCCTATGGGTTGAATATGTATCTCTGGCCTTCTGTTAATTGTAGCTCTAGGCATTTGAAAGAGGAAGTATCTTCAATTTGGTTCTTTACTCTTCATCATTTGTCCCATTTGTTAATCATTTGGTGATGGTTGATTTGTGATGTTTGAATTTGAGGTTTTAATCAAAGATCTGGCTTTATTTTTTTCTTTGATGGACTTTCGCTGGGTTTAGGGATTCACCCAAACCCACCACTTTAACTTAAATATTATATATAGTGTATTTTTAAAGACAATGGGTGTGTCTATTGTGAACACATTTAAATGAAACCACTTTCTCTAAGCACAAATTAATATATTTAACATGAAAGGACCTGATCTAATGTTTTTCTGTACGTGTCGGTGTTGCTGTGATGTAAAGGTTCATGTTTCCGGCTCTGAGCAGTTTCTCGGGAGGATCAGTGAATAGAAGAGATTTAGGTAGCTACAGAAGCAGGTCACATAGAAGAGTTTAAATCTGAGTGAGACTTTCCCTCCTCCCGAGTCAGAATCTAATAAATACCTCAGTACAAACCTCGGCAGAAAAATACTATTATTTAGTGTCTGAAGATTTGAAAGATATATAATCATGTCCTCGTTGGCATCTGGTAGAATTTGAGTGAAACCTAACTAAGGTGGGGTGAGAGTGACAGTGTCAGACATTTATATCCTCTGCCTGAGGCGTTTCACGTTTTGATGGGTGGAAAGAAAAAGTTGCAGAACTACCTGTAAATTAACTGAGCTCCAGATGTAGATACTTCTAATACACAGTTGTGAGTCTTTTGCTATTTGTAAGAATAATATGATGTTGTGGTATATTTTTCTGAGTGAGTCGAGATTCAGATTAAAAACTGACGTCACACTGAGATTCCCAGGTACCGAAGTAATCACTTGGGTATTTTTACTCATTTTAATACTAATAATATTAATAATAATAGTAAAAATTATCACAATTAAATTGTCAAAACACAGAGAGAAGTACATAAACAATAATGGCTATGATAATATGAGGTAAAAGACCAATAATGACCTGGCTCCCAGAGTATAACTAAAATAAATGACCTTTCATCTGTCAGATGAGGATTAAAGACATGAAAAGCATCTTTATCACACAATCACGTACACACATACACACACACACACACACACACACACACACACACAGAGTCGAAGGCAGGTGTGACAGTGAGGCCACACCTGTGTCTAAATGAAAAATCCTCCTGCTTCACTTGGAAATCACCTGACAGCTTCAGGAAGCAGAGCCGTCCCCGTCTGAGCTGAGGTCACGGGCCCTCGGCCCCGCGGGGGGGAGGGGTTTGCTTAATTGTCGGCTTCCAACTTTCCCCGACTTTTAAAGTATCTGAGCAATGTGGCCCGTGGATGTTTCGGAAGCCGCACCCAGTTCCTGCCTCATCGGCCTGACGACAGGAACCTCAGCACGGCGACTCGTTTTTCATCTCAGTTCTTTCTAGGTTTCTTATCCTCTGTTAAATCAAGGCCTCTCTTCCTTTGACAGCTCTTGAAAGCACCATGACACGACCAAGCTTTTATTTTCACTTATTGAATCTACAGAGAAAGAAAAAGGCCATTTTAGACAATAACACTCCTCAGGAAGAAGCAAATCAACAGTCGACTGTGAAGCTGCTGGAAACAACAGATCACGAACAAACCCCAACACGCCCAGTTTCTCCAGTTAAAGTCACACCAGTTGTTGACAGCACAGTGGAATGGACCAACCAGTTTATCATAGAGACGATTAGACAGAATCGACCAGAACTGAGACACATTAACGTTCAAGTGTGTGTAAATGAATCTTGTCGTTCACACAACACGGTGTCAGGATGTTCTCCTTTAGAGGAACAGGCTCCACTTCAAGTTCAGACTTATTGATGTGAGGCTGCGACATGTGAGATCATCACCAGCTTGGTCGACACACCCTCAGTCTGTGACACCAGGAGAATAAGCATGCAGCCCGGGGGCATTCCTGCACCAGCATATGGGTGTGTGTGGGACTGTGTGTGTGTGTGTGTGTGTGTGTGTTTGTCCAAGATGCATATGCTGCAATGATGTTATACAATAGACAGGTGAAGGGTTTTGGTTCAATCTCCAAGAAATGAACGACTGAGTTGATGAATACTGAATGAACGTGTGTGTGTGTGTGTGTGTGTGTGTGTGTGTGTGTGTGATGTTATTTCATTTGTTTGTATGAAAGGAAGAAGGGAATAAAAAGGACAGAACAGCAGAGTTTACTTTACTTTACATCACACAGGTGTTTGATCGTTTGTTGGTCGGATTGCTGTCAAAGGAAGAGAGTTGATCTCATGTCAGGTCCCACAGTGATGTTCTTGTGGTTTTTCTCGGAAAGTTCTCTTCCTCATGGCTCGAATTCTTCTTCAGCTCAGTCACTGGTGTATTAATTCACATGAAGAAGCATCACATAGGAGACGGAGCAGGAAGCAATCAGTCATGACAGACGATGACAGATTGAGAACTACATTTTATTTATGTGATTTATTATTTTGGATTTCTGTACCTGAGTCGAGATGAGGCAGCTTCTTCAGGGAAAAAACACAGTATTCACATATTCTGTTGATATCTGTTGATATGATTGTAATTTATTTCCTTTAGAATTAACGAAGATCATTCTGTGAATCTTCGGTTTAAACTAGAACAATAATTCACTGTTTCCTCTTCTAACCTCCAATCGGAGCTCTCTTCTTACTGCTGCTGCCTCATAAAAGAATTAATAATAATAATAATAACCTGTATTTATGCGGGACTTTCCAAAACAAAGTTACAAGACAAAATGATAAAAGCAACTAAACCAGTTTAAATGTCTCGTAATCATAAATTAAAAGACTCAAAGTAGAATTGGTACATTCTCAGGGCGTGGAAGACAAGCAACCTCCACACAATGCAGTTTATATGTTTTTATACCCTGAGCTAATTCTTAGGTTTGGGCTTGATAAGTGAAACCCTTAAAGTTCCTTGTGTTGGACTCTGGCTCCATCTACACAGCAGTGTATTTGTCACTGAGAAAGATCCTGGACGTGTCTCTTCTAATGACGTCTGTCCTCACACTCTGTTTCTGTCTTTGCAGCACAATGAGTGCAGAAGGAAAGACGGATCCCCCTCCCTACCTGATACCAGGTGAGCCCCCCCGCCGAACACACACACACACACACACACACACAGACACACACCATCAATGTCATCATCAGATTGGCTCATTGTCTGTCCCTCCTCCCTCTGTGTCTCTCTGTCCTGGTCCAGTGGAGGGTCAGAACGATGGCGTGACGGTCTACCATCTGCATTCACCTTTCACCCCTCCCTCCTCGCAGTCGGCCAGTGTCGCCACTCCAGGTAAACCCCCGCCTCAGGTCACTGTTTCACGTCCCACACCTCCAACACCAGTTTCCTCTGGAGTGATGTTGACTCCTTGTTTCCTCCCGTCTCTCCTCCTCAGTGTACACGAGCGGCGGAGGAGGCAGCCTCGCTGCGGCCCCCGAATCCGGCAAAAGAAAGTTTGTGAGCACCGAAACTAACCTGGAAGAGAACGCCGGCATGACCACCTGCACCTCCTGTCAGCAGCAGGTCATGACCAACGTGACCTACAAGGCAGGGACGTACGCCTGGCTGATGTGTCTACTCTTCATCTGCTGTGGGTGAGTGGGACCCGGACCAGAGCACAGACCCACACCCACAAAGAGTTTGAACAAAAAACTAAAAACACTGTGTCAGTCCAGACCAGCTCTTTTCTTAAACCCTCACACCAGCTGCCAGAAAGCCACAGGAGTGATTTTACATCTCTTCTAAACACACAAGCAACAGACATGATAATCCACTGCAGCCCTGCAGGAGCCCAGTGGTCACTGGGGACTGGTCTTCTGGTGGGACCCAGTGAACAGGGGGGAGCAGCTTTCAGTCACTGTGCACGAGGCACTGGTCTTAGGGAAAACGCTTTTTAAAACCAGATTGAAAACCTTTTGAAGTTAAGGGCCTTTAACTGGAAGTTGTTTTATTTATTTTACCTTGTTAAATCTCTATTTTGCCCTTTTTAATCACTTGTATTTTGATGGATTTCCAGTTTATTTGTGTTGTTTTTAACGTCCCTGCACAGAAGCTTGAATCTACCTCAGTGTGAAATGTGCTTTGCCTGAATTTCCTTTGGGATCCATCTCTCTATCCGTCTGTCATTCTGTCTGTATCATTACAGTCCAAAGACCAGGCTGCATCATTGATTAAATGATGATGATGCTACAGATGACACGGTTCTTCACTCTTTTACTTGTGTGTGTTACACTAGAGTTGTGTGAGGCCTCGTTCAGACCTGACATTAACATCTGTGTGTGTGTGTGTGTGTGTGTGTTTCAGGTTAGTGCTGTGCTGCTGCCTGATTCCCTTCTTCATGAAAAACTTCAAGGACGCGTACCACACATGCCCGCGCTGCAACCGGATCCTGCACGTGCACAAGAAGCAGTGCTGCAAATGACCAGGTCCCACGGAAATAAGGAATGACATCACATCCTGCTCCGTCTGTCCGTGTTCTCTCTTTTCTATGAAACCGAAAGGTCACAGCTCAGATGCAGCTTATTTCTACGGACGAGCTAAATCTATAATGAATGTCTGTCACATTACACAATATTATTATTAGTCAGACTCGGAGTGATCACACTGTCACTTTAAAAAAAAACCTCTGGTGAGCAAACCAAACACACCCCATGCACCTTTATCTTTGGGAGCCGTTACCTTTTTTGTCCCATTTCCAGTAGAACATTTTACATTCTCTAGTTTTCCACCTCAGGTAAAATGAAGGCTTGTACATAGACTTTATCAAATACTTCACGTGTACTTCAGGACTCACACAGTCCGGTTGTGTACTTGAAGCTATCGTCACGACTTCTGACTAAACAACAGCAGCGTAAACACAAGCCAACACAACTTATCTCTTGCAGTAATTTTTCACAATAAGTTTGCGTTGACGTTGTTTTGTTACAAGTGTAACACTTCCAAAGAATAAAATGTGACTCACTTGTGTTGCATTCAGATTTTCTTCTGCCATTAATAAACTTGTATAACTCTTAAAGGGATGAGGGGCAATCTGAGCGAGCGTGAAGTTCGGGGCATCTGCAAATATCAATTTTCCTTTTTTTTCTTTTTCGATTCTTTGAAGCTTTTCCCCCGAGCGACGCTTTGTTCACGTGTTTTTGTTAGAATGTCGAAAGCAGAGTTAAAACTGAAGATGACGTTATGATGTGATGTGATGAGGTTTTTGTCCCAATCTAACGGTGGCATTTATGAAAGTATTGCAATATTTACACATTTGCAGATTTATGAACTGGTGACTTAAGAAAATAATCAAGGTAAAGATGTGATTGAAGTCAAATTCACCGTCGCCAAATCCACCAGGACGGAAATCTTCTAGATTTGTCATTTTAAAACGCTTTTTTCATCTTCCTGCATAAAATGTCTGATTTAACAATGTGAGAACGAGAGCGGAGGGATATTGTTGTGAAGGATGTGACTTTTCACGTTGACTGCTGGAGGAAGAGAGGACTATTGTTATTTTGACATTATTTCTCTAATAAAAATAGACTTGTATGGATATTTCATATTGTTTCTGATTATTTTCTTTCCCTTGTCTTGCCTTCAAGAGAAGCGAGGGTTTAATTCTTATTTGCAGAGATTGGAAGTCAAGATTTGCCACTGAAACATTTGTGTATTGGGCTCTTAATAATTGTCTTCTAACTTTTCATCTTGCACCATAATCAGGTAAAATTACTTTAATTTAATGACTTAATAACAACTGAGTGATCTGTACTGTATATTTAAATAATTAACAAATGTTGACAGTGACTTTTTCACCAGCTAAACCTTTCCGCCTGGTCTTTGTGATCATGTTTTCAAGCAGCCGATATGGGTTTTTGTTTTTATAGAAAATTTTATTCAACATACATTTTCCAGCAAAAAGGCAATATACAGGAATAGTTGTCGTACACTGCTGCTACACTGAGGAGTTTTAAACTGGAAAAGATCAAATTAAGGTGTGATTCTGCAGGTCATCTTTGTACTGCACTTTTTTTTTAAACAAGACAAAACCAGTTTTGAAAAGAAAAAACCCAAATGTAACAAAAAAGAAAATCATAAGTCATCAATGGTACATCAGGAACGCAAAATAAAGAAAAAGAAAAAACCTACACACAAGAAATATGAACACCTGGCTCCTTCTGTACCCAACAACAAAGGTGTGTTTCTCTTAAATTTTACACGTTCATATTTTTTAAATATACAATTCTTAAATGTTGTCTTTACAGAGCCAGCTATACGCTATTAGGGGAGCATTCCATCTGTGCTTTAAAAGAAACCCAAAAAATAAAGAAAAACCAACAAAGAAAAAATAAATTCGCAGGACTTAAAGTGTTTCTTACAATGCTGGTTTTTTGTCTCTACACAATCCTCAAACCGTGGGGGGGCTCTAAGTGTCTGCAGCTCCCTACCAAGCACAGCGCAGTTACTGCTCCCAACCACGTGGGGGCGACAGTTTCGACCAAGGGTGAAGAACGGGCAGGGGGTGGGGGGGGAGAAGGTGAAGCTTGCTTGTGTGTGTTCAGAGGAATGACTGAGAAAGACATGAAACACTTTTGCACCACAAAAAAGAAAAACAAAGGAAACAAGAAGCCGAGGAGGTTGTCTGTGCGTGTGTGTGTTTGAACAAATCGATTGTGTACATTTTTTTCTTTCCAGTCCTGAGAAACCTCTGACGCTAAGTGCCAACAACGTGCAAAAGATGAAATACAGACAAATTTCTCCTTTTTCGTTTTTCCCCCCAATTTATTTTTCAAACAGATGCTGTGGATTCTTCTTATGTTATTATACAAGCTCTGCAGAAAGAAACAAAAAAGAAATTGAACTTTTTCCTCCAACCGAACTCGGTAACATAGAAAGTGTGTGTAAACCTAGAAATACTTGTTTCTGTAGCACAAAAAAAAAGAGAAGGGAGCAGGAAATAAAAAGAACCACATCAGGGCAACTAGTGAATCTCAGGATGGACGTCAGGTCGCAGCAGGGTCGTTTTTTTTTAGTTTTTTTTGCAAAAAGATTCTTCCGCAGAATGAACTTCGGACCTTTCCCTCTTTTTTGTAATTTTTTTTGTTTTTTAACTGTCAGTTAGTCCTTGCAAACATCCTGTTTATCAAACTCTACACACAGCAGCGTGATGCCTCTTCAAACACGTCTTTATTTAAAAACAGCCCCCCCAAAAAAACTGATGTGTGGGGGGGGATACCGGGGAAAAAAGCCTGTGAGTGAGGTGGGATCAGGAAAAGAAAAACATTGAGTCTAGAAGATCATAGCATGAGTGTGTATATTATTTATATCATATCACACCTCCACACACTCAAACTCACTATGTTCCACTTCCTCTCCCCTCTCCGCTTATATCATATTAAAATCTATTTCCCCTACTTCCAGACAGGCAACACAAAAAGCAGGCGGTCAACAGGTGGAGAAGCCAGAAGAAAAACAACCAAACGGTCTCGAACGGAGACGATTTTTAAAAAAAAAGAAAAGGGAAAGAAACTAAAACAAACAACCAAATAAACAGTCGGGAGGTGGTTGGTGCAGTTTATTTTGTGGCTGGAGAATAATCCGTCAGTTGCAGCAAGATCCGATTCGCTGAAGACATAGTGCCGGTGTAGAGCTGTAGGTGTCCAGGCAGGGTGTTAAAAGTGATAAACACACACAAACACACGCGCACGCACACACACACACACACACGCGCCCAAAGTCTCTCGCACACGGTTGGTTACAGTCTGTGGTTATGGTGTGTTAAAGAACGGTAGGGGAGAAGGCGGAGCAGGAGGAGGATGAGGAGGACAAAGAGGAAGGGGGCGGGCTGCTTTAGTTGTGGATCTTGATTGCTTTCTCCAGGTAGGTGTAGCGACCTCTCTTTGGAGCTTTGTTGAAATGATCCAACCCGAGCCAGGGGCGCGGCTGGGACATGTTACCTGCGAGGGAGGAGACGCGGCGGAGAAACGGTTACACAACGAGCTTCACGTCGGGAAAAGTGCGACAGCAGAGATAGTGACACATGGACAGTTTGAGCAGCAGTTATAAGATGTCAGGACAATTTTGTATCTGAAGCAATGAAAATATGACGCCTGATCTTTGAGTTGTTACAGATAGAACTACGATTTCTAGTTGAGAATGACTTGAGCCTTCACTCGAGTCAGGCTTGTACATAAGAGGCAGAGCTAGGAAACCAAATGGCATCATTGTCTAGCCTGGTGCTGTGGGATCGGCCTTTACGACAACAATCGCAGTTTCATGTTCAGGACGCACAACTTAATCACTTAGAAGTAGACGATTATAGGCAGCTACGTCCGCTGCTGTATGAAAAGACGCACTCTGCCTGACTTCTACAGGACAAATGATTTCAGCCCAGTCAAAATAAATGAGCAGCTTATCAGTTGAGGCCTCTGACGCATACGTGTGTGTGTGTGTGTGTGTGTGTGTGTGTCCTGCATAAATGAGGGATTGTGGCTGATGCATTTCTACACTTTATATATCACATAAAGTCCCTGCCATCAGTGCAGTAGCAGTAAACCAGCAGTGCCTGGCCAGCCGCCCACAGAGCAGCAGATGCAGTAAATACCTGGCTGTTCAAAGTCCTTCAGGTTGACCTCGTACTCGTCTTCAGTGATGTACTGATGCCGGCCCATCATCACAATCGCAAACTTGAACTGAGACAAAACAAAAACACACACAAAGACACGTTACACTCCAGCTTAACACTTTGTGGTGATACTGGCAGCAAACAAAAAGCTAAATATTCAGTAGAAAACTATAAGAATACATTAAAGAGGATGCTGTGAGGTGAATTATTACCTTCTCAAATTCTTTCTCCTGGATGTCCAGCATGGTCTGGATCCTCCTCATCACGTCCCGAAAGGACTCGCCCTGTGGGGTGAGGGGGGGGGGACCAGCAGTGTGAGTTTGGGAAACAGGGGAGCAACACATTATGTTAAAAACAAATAAGAGCCCGCACCTGTCTGATCTTCAGCAAGAAGGGAATCCCAAAGGTCCCAAAGACCTCTTTGTGGAAGTGAGCGACCGGGATTAACATTTCACTGTCCTTGTCCAAGTCCACCTGGTCCATAGGAAGCTCCTGGGCGGGGGAAGGAAATGAAAGAGAGAGAGGAGGGTCAAGAGTGGAAGCTCCCAACAGGTTTCACAGTGCGTGTTCAGCCAAACTGTGGTTTCTGCTGACCTCCAGTGGCCGACGCTCTCACTGTGCTGCAGTGATGCAGAGTTGCACTCGGGGTGTGGTCAGTACAACTCCACATCACTGTCAGGTGCAGTTCAGAAGCAACAGACTGGAAAAGGTTCAGCCAGAGGTGCTCGTCCCCTTCAGCTCAGTGAATTGTTCATATGTGAAGCGTATTACTTTGAAAGGGCCGAACGCCGGCTGCAAAGTGGCCGCTTGTGTAAATAAAGTTATAAAAAGCCCGTCAGTGTCAGGCTGAAGGGTTGAGAAGTGGCTGAGCGACAAATGGAGGAAAAATGGCTAAAAATACAACTTAAAGAGGGGAGTGCGACAGACACAGGAAACGCCTCACACACACACACAAACACACACACTCACCTCTATTCTGAAGGTGCGGCTGGCAGCCGGAGATAAACATTCTAGCAGCTCGTCCTCCTGGTGAACCCCGATGATTTTATAGCTTACTATCTCTAACAGCCTGGGGGGGGGCACAGAGAGACAGGCAGGATTAAGACTCTACAGCATCTTCACAAAGAATGATTTGAAGAGTGTAAAAATCATATTAAAATACAGGATAATGTAAATTAGTGAAGCAAAATTATGACGAGAGGCAGAACTTTAAAATCCCAGTCTTGCTATGTATAGCATTTCTACAAAAAAATTAGATGATGCCGTACATTTCTGATGGAGGGGTTGTGTCAGTGAAATCACATTTATTATACGCTGATTGTCCCGGAACATATTTTACAAGATAACTTTGGCCGAATATATGACAAGGTTCACAACTTGCAGTTCAAACTAAACCTTGAGTCACGACAGGTTTTCAAAAAGATCTGATTTGCAAAGAGTTTCATTCATAAACACTGTAGATTGGAAAAGGAGAGGATGAGAGTTGAGATCTCTGTCTGAGCCTCAACCCTTTGGCAAGTGTTTCTTTACTTCAGGGCCCTTTTGCTGCCACGTTACAGTCACGCACATTGAAACACATACCTGAGCTTGTCGGAGCCCTTTTCGGAGAGCTCCACTGCTTTTTTACATTCTTCCAAAAGATCCCGCACGCAGCCATGCTTGTCAGGGTAGAGAGTGATCTCCTGCAGCAAACACACACACAGTCGCATTTCAACTGTCTGCCGAAATCACACTAAACATGTCGGTGAGAGGAAATGCATCGCGTCGCTGTTGAAAGTGTGCGTCTGTGTTTTACCTCCTCTCTGAACGCGGTGTTGAGCCATATGGATTTAAAACTCCTCCTGTTCTCAAAGTCAGTGATCTTCATCTTCAACTGTGGACAAACAAGAGAGCGGAGAGACAGAGACGTTAGATATGATTCACGTGTTTTTGTAATGAGCAAAAATGTGTTTTCATGTTGCACATTTCATTGTTAAATAAAGGAAGTGGAATTGACTGCGTGAAACAACACATGTTCTACAGTCAGGTTCATCTTTTGAGTTTGTTTTAAATGTCAATATGAATAAAAGTATAATTTGCTTATTATTTAAAAAGGCTATTTTTGAAGGTTACAATGAATTATGTATCTTTCTGGAGGGTAGCTTTATTGATACGAATATAGGCAGGCATATATACATATTTAGCTTTTATCCAAATCTGTTCATTCTCTATTTAATACAAAGATGTTTTCACTATATAGGTTTTATTTTTTATACTTATTGTACAATGTGTGATGACTGAATAAAATCAATTTGCAATTCATCACACACGAGACTCAATCTAACAGGTCTGAATTATTCTTTCGAAATGTGTACTAATGCATAAACTATAAGATCAAAACATTTTTCGATAAGAAAAATTATTTACACTTTAAAAGCCATGTTTTAACAGAAGCGTCCATACTTTACTTTAAAAATCACTGTCATAAGCGGAGAAAAGAAAAAAAACACCCAGAAGGCCGAGCGTTGTCAACCGTTCCCACCTGCTGGTAGTAGAGTTTCTTGGGCTGTCTAGGCTTGAAGAATTGCAGCAGGTCCCGCAGCGTTCCCTCATAGTTGTGTCTGAGAGGATTCCCTGGACCGTCCCTGTACCTGGCCACCACACCACCAGGCAGGGGGGGAGGATGATGAAGGGGAGGAAAGCAGGATGATGGGGAAAAGGGAATGGGTGGAAAAGAAAGAAGAGGAGGAGGAATAAAAAAGGCAGAGGACAAAAAGTGGACAGAGGTAAAGGGAGGTAAACAAGAGGCAAGGACGAGGATATACAGAGAGGAGGCAGAGGGAGAGGAGGAGAGAAGAGAAGAGGAGGAGAAGAAGAAGAGGGAGACAGGTGGAGAGGAAGAAGCCGGAGTGGGAGGAGTAAGGAAAACAACAAAGACAGGTGGGGGGGACAGGTTACGCAACATTTCTACCAACAACTGCAAGTTATCAAATTGAAAGCAAACATTGCACAAGCTGTGAGAATGATGACACGTTTCTTTATCAAACAAACCATAAGATTTGAATCATCATTTTGAAATTGCAATTCAACTTTAAAATTTCACAATGTCAGCCTGAGAAAATGTAATATTCTCATGTAATCTCTTACTCTTATGAAACAGGAATAATGACTGAACTGCAAATGTACAATCAGTCATTTTGGAACAAAGCAAGAGCTTAACTTCCCTCTCGTGTCTTTTACTTTTTATAAACTACTCTTTCATTTCTAAATCCTTGACGTCAGAATACCTGCAGAGGTTTCTACATTTATACTTTGCTTTCAAATAAAAAAGCTTAATTTTCTGACATTTGAGCAAATATTTGACGTTTGTGAAATGATCGATATCATCCCACATAATCATTATCTGTGTGTGTGTGGATGAGCGAAGCCTCCTACCCCTGTGACTTGAAGAACTGCAGCAGCATCGGATCTGTGTTCAACCTCTGCGCTACCGTCTTGGCCACCTGACAAATACACAACTCAAATGTTACCAAAAGCAGCAGTCACCAGGGACCGGTCAGATTTCTTCCTCGTCAGTTAGCACTCAGGGAAAGAATTGCGATCGACCATACCTGAAAGTAGTTCATGCGGTTGGACAGTGTGACCACGAAGCCTGGGTCGTTGTGGATGGTCTTGTCACAGAAAATGACGTCCACCCGGTGGTACAGATCCCGGAAGTAGTCCTTGGCTGTGGGCAGCTCACTGCTGTCGTTCTCTGGGTCGTCCCTGAGTGATGGGAGGAAGGTGGAAACATTAGTGAATTGAGAGTAGACAGAAAAGACGAGTGAGTATGCGCAGGTTTTATTAAATGTCGGTAAATCTGCCAAAAAGTTAGATTCCTATTGTCAGTAGAGGAGTTTGCCTTTCTGCCGTGCTTTATATGTACACTTTACGTAAAAAAACAAACGTACTAGAGCTCAACTCAAGCTGTGCATCTTACTCAAAAAATATAAATATACTGTGATATTAGCTCACACTGCTCAGAGTTAAATGCACAAACACAAACAAGTCTTACTTCTGGAAGACAATGATGTCCCCATCCATGAGCTCGTCCAGGGCCTTGTCCAGAGAGACATCATAGTCCTGTATCCGCTCCGTTAGATTGGGCTTTACTTCCTGTAACAGAAAAAAAGGAAAGAATGGGAAATGTAGTCAGAAGTAGTGAAGACATATGGAAATACACAAGATGCAATGTAAACATGCAGAGCTAGAAAACAGGAAAGTGTGAGAAGAAGAGAGAGTGTTGGATAGAGGAGCCTGGGAATGTGAAGACTGAAGGAGCGGATGAGGAGGTAGAACAAGAAAAAAGATGGGACTCTGCCAAGAAGTGAGTGGAACATAAATAGATCACCTCATAGAGGATAAGGCTTGTTTCCTGCTGAAAACCTGCTCTCTCACACATGACTGGCAGTAGGTCTCCTGGTTACAGAGGGAAGAGCAGCACAAACACAATTTAATCTTTTAGTTCAACAGTTTTTTAACTGCGATCAGTGGACTCAATGTTTCTATTACATAAACTCTCTTAAATAGGACCCGGACGTTTCTGCTACTTACTTATTTTGCAGGATATAGGTGTGTAGATATGTCCACAATAATTTAAGCTTCTGGTTTTGGGGTCATACATCTTCAAGAATAACATGACATCATCTAAAAACATAAAGGGAAAATCTCACTTTAGATACAAACAGGTTAACAATAGAGGGGACAGCTTGAAGAATATTCAGAAATAAAACTGTTTCAAGTATTTCAGATTTAAAATCTGTGCAACACAAACTGAATGTTGTCAGTTTGTAAGTTTAACGAATGATTCATTTGTTAGATTCTCCCGTCATTGGCTCAAACTAGAACAGTTTCAACATTACATGATATTGACAAAGGAAAGTAACAGAACACATGAACCACTGAGCAGGATAACGGTTGATCTGTCGAACTTACGGTCTTTATCAAACTTGGGTAACGTGGCTCCGCTGGCGGCCATCTCCGGATCCACCGTCTCTAGAAATATTGTCCAGGGGTTCTCGTTGTCGCTCAAGTCGATCATCTGAAATACAGACAGGAAATTATTCAACAACCATTTCATTTAACTGGGAACAGGGTGAGACAACAAACTTTAATATAAACACAAACCCGTCCCTGGGACACGAACACTTACCGACTTGTTGCAGTCGGCCTCGTAGTCGAGCATGGCAGGTCGCTTGGTTCCATTGCTCCGGGCCTGCATGGGCCACAGCCTCATCTGGTCCTGTGGGAAACCCTGCAGCACATCAATATGTGAGATTCTAGCCAACAGTTTTTATTCTAATGTTGATGTCGCTTGAGAGCAAACATTAAGACAGGATTTGCCTCGCAGACAGGCAGCACATTATATCTAATGAGATCGCTGAAGTGGGAGGAATACAAAGAGCAGAGAGTGGGGGTGGGGTTCAGTAGGATGTCATCAAATGCTGGAGGCCCTCACCATTGTCTGGGAGAGGTTCTGGACGAACTCCTGCAGCGTGGAGCTCTTCAGGACCTTGAAGACGGTGTACTTCACTTTCTCCTCGTCGTACATGTCATTGCCCTGATGACCACAGAACTGGTCTTCTGTCACCATCTGCCACGGAGGGGGAGGAGCACAGGAAAAACACAGCCTTAGTCACCGGCACTTTAGACTTCATTAAGATGTGAAGCGTGACGAGGGAGAGAATCAGAAGCTTAAAATATAAGCAAACAGAAAACAAATTAATTTAAATATGTGATCTGACTTGTTATTGGCCAATACACAAGATATAGACTCAGAGTGGGGCAAGAAACATAATTAGACTGTGGAACTACAGCACGTGTTTGCGCCTGGCTGTCAACAACATGCACAGCATTGACTGTCAACCATCTGCTTAGACTACTCTTGTCATGTAACTGCTGCTGAGTGGATTTTAACAGCACACACTTTTTTAAACTACAGGAACAATGTGCGTGTCTTGATGTTATGATTTGCTAACAAGGTGCACACAACAGTCTTTGTGACACATTTTGTGACAGACAATTCCACATGATTCAAGACAAAATGCATATTGAAAGTGAACACTCATCCTCTTTCTAACATTTCCCCCAATTACCAGAGACAAGCAATGAAAGAAATAAGCACCAAGTGATATAATAAAAGGCCAAATAATCTTCAAACTCATAATAGATGAGGTCCCATCGCAGTTTCTTAACAGTCCTGCACCCTTGCATTCTTTAAAGTATTAGCACCACTTATCACAGTATGTAACTCTGCTGGGTTCACACTCTGAATCACTGCTTATTATTACTTTTCTACCTGTAAAAGCTCAACAAAGCGTTGATTTCCAACTGCTTCTGTCCAATGTGTAAAGCTTTAGTGAAACACAAAGATGGCAGGTTTCTATTAATTTCTAAAAGTGTTGAGTCGCCTGGTTCCTTACCTGGACCTGCATGTAGAGGTGGGCCTCCTGACGCTCCTTTCTCTTCTGGGCCTCGACCCTTTTCTCCTCCTGCAGACGCTCCACCAGCTGCTGGGGGATGTCCACGTCAGTCATCGGCGAGAGCACCTCACCTAAAATCACAGGGTAGGACCGGGTGTAATCAATTTGTGTTTAGAGCCACTGTGACAGTAATTGTGGAGAAGTCAGTGATCAGATGACAAAATGGAAACAGAGATCTTACTTTTCCACATCCCTCATTAATGCCTCATATACATTCATGCCTCAAGCTGAGGGAATGAGTCACTTACTGAGCTTGGACTCCCGGATGTAGACCAACATGTACGCATTGGTGCAGTGGCGCACTGAGAGGTCATCATCGTGTCCGCCATAGTTGTGTTCTATGGCTTCCTCCTTGGTGCATCGTGACACCACGTCATCGTCAAACTTGCACCACTGCAGACAGAGAGAATGATAGACAAGAGGGGGCAGGGGGGTTGTGAAAGTAGGAGGTCAAGTATGAGAGAGGGGGGAGGGCAGAGGAGACGGGGCAGAAGTAGGGCAGAAAGGGAGGTTTTCACCAGAGGAGGGGATGTGAAGGAAAAGAGAAAAGCAGAGTGAGTTAAGACAAACGTTTACATCAGATCGTCCTGATATGCTTTCAATCCAGCCCTACACAAATAATCATTCCAACAATTTACCCTTCCCTCATCTTAAATTATAATATCCAAACAAACGTTCCATCCTCCTCTTTAAAAAGGAATGATTTGCACACGGATGCTCAACCAGTCCACCTTGTTTATAGACAACACAGCAATGCACTAATAAATGTGCGAGTCAGGAGCATAGCAGGTGAGTGGGAGTGGCTGAGGGTGTGTAAATGTTTTTTGCTACACCTTCAGATTTACAGTTTTAACATGCCGTGTGAAAAACAGACGACAGAGGAGACGAGATGTCAGCAACCGAAGCCGAACTCTTGTCTTTTATATTCAGTTTCTGAAAGGCACTTTGTTTTATTGTTGTGTAGCTGATTCCAAAGTGTATTTTAGGTGAATCTAAGTCGTCACCTGGTTTTTAACATCTCGCTCGTTTCTCATGTCCTGCTCATTTAATAGAATGATCTCTGGGCAAATAGTAATTATAGCTCCTAGCAGTCCTTATAATGGTGTCATTTTTAGACCAATTAACTTAATAGCTCCTGTTAAATGTCCGCTCTACAGCAGAGCAGTGTAGTCAGTATCAACTGTATAAGTTGAACACCTGTGGCTTATAAAGACAAAAACAGACCAGTGCTTTTCAAAGTCATAGCTATCTAGATGGTATAAATCACATCAACCCGATTAAACCCCACAGAATTTTGGGTGAAAGGTGTATTAAAAAAAATTGTCCTCACTATTGGTTCCTTGACGCTAACTTTGCCGTCTCCTTTGGGATTGAGATAGACGACGTAGTGCCCGCCATGGTTGTCCCCGCTGTGGACCAGCACTGCATGAAGGATGTAGTTGGCCGGGTCCTTAGAGTCCGTCTTCTGAAGGAACTCATCCAGAGGTAACTGATCTGGAAACTCGAACCTAGTGAGGAGAAGCGGAGGCAGAGAGGATGGATGTTAGGAGAGATTGAGATGAAGAGTGATAGGATGGAGAGAAAGAAAGAAGATTGGATATTAAAGAATGACCGAGAGGAGAAAATGGGAGAGAAAGGTAAATGGAGAATAAATATAGATAAAAAGAATTGATGGGTAGAATAAAAAAAGATTGGAAAGAGAAGGGGCCACTTTTAACACAATGCAACCAATACATGTAGGAGAGGACGTATGATTGTGGGCTGTGGCAGTATCATACAGATGGCTCAAAGCTTGAGGGAGAGGCCAGAGGAAAATGTTCTATCCTAGATGACTGGCTCAAAGTGTCATTATCCTGGTGGATTGTTAAAACACCATTAGCCTCCACAATGCATTACACGTCCCACAGGAAACACTAAGTGACTCACTTTCTCAGTCGCTCCGTGCAGAAGGTCAGTGCATGCTGTTCAGAGATTGAAGACTCGAGCACCATTTCCGAAAATACTCCTCTCCTTTAACCCCGTGTTAATATGAACCAGACCTTCTCTAAATTATGTTACCAGCACGAAGCGACTGACGCACTGAGTGAGTGTGAGTGGGGACTGATCTACTTTAATCAGGCCTGTTTGTGTGCGAGCACAACTAGAATTACTCCCCTGCAGTTATTAGCCTTTGTGCATCCACACTTCAAAAAGTCTGACACGTGAACAAAAGGCCTGATCTGTTACCTGTCATTGATCTTGATGTTCTGGTCGGTCTGTGGGTCATACATGAACCTCATCAGCTGCAGATGAAGGATCGGAGGGAACGTGAGGAACTTCACTCCTTTTTCTGCTTCCTGCAGAGCAAACACAAACATGTCAGGTATCTGATCCAGACGGCTCATTTATATTCATGCTTTAACCACAAGGTCAGCGTTAATCAACTTGATCGGTCTTAGATGCACTTGTTGAGACGACAACTCTATCCAGGTCTTTCTGTTATTATTGCAATGACATGTCCTCTATCTTAACACTTTACGATTGGTTAGGATCTGACTTCAGATCATAACACTAAATAAAATGAAAATAAAGATAGTTTCCGGTACTGTCTCAAATTCATATTGCACATTGTCAACAGGGCCTTGCTTTAAAGTATAATAATAAATATTGTCTTTAACATATTTTACATTCCACTTTAGATATTAAAAACAAAATACACAAAAAATGACTCGATAAAAAGGAACAAACAACATAAATAAAGTAGATCCAGTCAGTGCGAAGACTCACCTGCAGGCCATGCTCTCCTGCGTCGTATTTGTTGTCCCCGTCTAACTGTTCGGTCGCAACATAATCTTTGAACGACTCAAAGACTGGAAGAAACAAAGCAGAGAGCACTGATGAGACTCGGGGAAACAACCGTGATGCTAATGATGGCCAAGTGCCAGGTCAGCCAAGACGCTGCGTCAACGCTGCTACTCACTGTTCTTCTTTCCTTTAATGCTTAGCTGGATGTCATAGTAGTCCTCTATCCGCTCTGACCGGTAGTCCACATGTTTACACTGGATATATGACTGCAGAGCGAGAACAAACACACACAGGGATCAGACAATGACTCAGCTAGTGAATAACAAACATGACTTCTAAGGAGAACCACTTCTTGATTCACCCTCCTCCTTTTCTTAAGAGGTTACATCAACAGCTGACCTTGCTCCAGGCAACAGCCAGTGTTAAGACAGACCACTTTATTTTATGTGTGTGCAAAAGCCTCTAGCATCAACAAATACATCTGTCTTTTTGAACAGTATCTCAATAACGCTTCTCATATACAATAAACAAAAGTGACTAAAAGCATGAGGAGGAGGAGAGGAGGAAACATACCACCATCTTTCCTCTGAAGAGCTTGGGGATGGTTCCCTCAACACAGGTGCCTTTCATTTTATTCTCCACATTGTCCAGGAGCTGGAAGAGACACATGCAGATGCTGTAGTACGTCAGGTATTCAGCACACATACATATTCATCCAAGACACTGTGAAAGGACTCACCACTCTGCACAGCTCCTGCACGTCATGTTGCATGAAGCTATCTAGTGTTTCCCATCTTCATATAAAAAAAAGCAAGGAATTAGATATAAGAAAAACCACATAACTGAAACTAGTTTAAATACAAACAGAAGAAAAGCATCAAAGCATCAAAACAACAAACATCAGTGGAGCATTTGTTTCACTGTTATTTCCTCTTTCTATTCCACCTCCAGTTAACATCCAACATTTTAATATTCATTGACACAAACAAAGAAGATCAGCTTTTCTAAGATGACAGGTTTGCCTTGCAGAAGATGCTTCTTTTATATTGAGCAGACAAAACAATATTTGATGTTTTGAGCGTAAGGAAATACAAAGCACCACGAGCCACAAAACTATTTATTGATGTTAACATCTTATTTTACTCTTGATTTATCAACTATTTAAAAGAGTCTGACCTACCCAAAAGACTTGGTGAGTTTCTTGGTGCCGACGGGTTTGTCGCTGTGTTGCAGCTCGTAGAAAACCCTCTGCAGTGCAAGGGGGACACTCTTGGACGAGTCGTCTCCCTCTGTGGGCATCATGTACACCGCCTGCAAGGATTCACACCAGGATTTGTCCATTAGCCGTTTTTTATAAGGTAATATTCAGAATGAAGTTACTGATTTTGACTGTGGAGACTTAAACCATATTCAAATTATCTTGCATTGAAAAAATTAAAGTGGCCTTTAATTTAAAAAAGAAGGGCCTTGATGATAGTGTTAGCAGGGGTGCAAGAATCAGCAGCAGCTATAGAATAACATTAATACACAGTATGTACTTGTACTTATTGATAAAACATACAGAGTACACACATACAATAAACACAGTGCAGTCAGAGAGTTATCAGACCATTTACTTCAGTATAATGATACAACATATCAAAATGTAAAAACTAGAGTCATCAGGAGAAGACATGTCAATCCAGTAAACCCTAAATAAATCACCATTTCACTACCTGATTGATATAATCTAATAGGTTTCATCAGGGTTTCCGCGATGCACACTTTGCAGTGGAAGCCCAGAGTACTTGAAGTTTACTTGTGGTTGTTTGATTCTCTTTCAAATGTATGAAATACACTTTCCATTAACATCGAAATAACTAAATGATTATTGGTGAGGGGGAACAGACGTCTGTCCCCACCGCTGAACAAGTACTAGAGGAAACATTGTTCATGACAAACTCAAATTGGTTTTCGAGTTCAGCTCCAGAAACAAATGATTACAGACATATTCATCACTATAATATTCCTCAAACTCATACATAAAAAGATACACAAAGATAAAAGCATACCCGTCGTAGTTGGTTGGTGAAGAAGAGTGTCTGTAGCAGGCTGTTCATGTAGCAAGTCGCTCCCTGGTTCTTCAGTCCAACATAGCCTGTGTGTTTCTTAGAGTCCCAGCTGTTTATAGAGAGAAAGAGGATTTTAGGTTCATAATTCATAAAACCAAAATAGAGAAAATTAAACCCAGTCCAGAGAGAATGGAAAGCTACATACGCCACTCCGTGGGGTGCGTCTGCCTGGACGTAAACTTCAAAGGTCACTTTGTCGTCATCGACGAAGCCCCTCTCTGGATCGGTCACATCCTGAAACGCACAATCACCAAACACATTCATATCAATAGGAAAAGGTTTAAGCTAAAACAGGCAATAACTTAACATCATAAACTTACTTATGACAAAGACCAACAGATACATATGTGCAAATGGTATTTTGTTGCACAGAAATAAAACAGCTCTGTCAGCACAGCCTACTTTATTCAATAAATAAAAATTACGTTTTTGCAGAATCTTCTGAGTGTCGTCTCTACCAGTCTGTGAAGAATAAGAATTTTGGTGGTTCGTTTCTGCCTTCCAGTTCTGTCTGTTTCTGTACTTACACTCCAGGACATGAAGTTGGAGAAGCCCCAGTCATTCTCTTTGTGGAAGAACAGGTGACTGATCCTGCGGCTGAAAGACTTCTCATCGTCTTTGTAGTTGATGATCTTCAACATGGCCTGCGCATGGCAAGACCACGACCTGGAACACCAAGAACAGCATCCACAACACAGTAAATCAAACATGTCATGTTCACTCATAAACAACTGCCTTTCCATTGAATTTAAATGGTATATGTAGCTCAAGGTGTGTGAATTTTTGGTGCAATTATTACATTAACAATTGTAGAACATTGTGCAGGCTACAACACAATGTCAGTGAACTTCTGTGATCTGAGCTTAGAAGGCCAGTTAACATAGTACACAAATTATAAAAAAGCATGAAAGAATGTCAGAAATTGCAAGATAACAAGGATTTTAGTTATATTTAAAAATTCCTTCATCATTGGTGCAGGCAGGTGCTTTTGCAAATTGCATTATAAATTGAATAGAGATCACCTGGGACATGCGGTGATGTCTGCATCTAACATTTCAGTGTTTTGGCCAAAACTACATCAGGAAGGAAAAGGAGCAAATAAGATTACAGTAAGTAAGCAAAACCAGGGAGCTTAGAAGAGCAGTTGACTTTTTCTGTCAAATGTACACGCGTTAAAGACACCAGCAAGGTTAGACACCAAGAAGAGCGTAATAGCAATTTTGAAGGAGCTGCAGGAAATCATGATCTAAACTACTGACACACTGGTTATAGCTTTGTAATGGTTCTAGCTTTGTAATGGAGCAGCAGACAAACTCATAAGACATTCTGGCATGAAAAAGACAAACTGGAGGATGATTTGATGGTCTAATGAGAACAAAGATTTGCAAATCATACAATAAACTATCAAAACACTGAAGCATGATGGCACAACATCATGCTAGGAGATCAATTACCAGCCCTGTAAGTAAATGTATCTGTAAAAAAATAAGAAACCAGGACCACCAAATATCTTTGTTTTGCCTAAAGCTACTCGATCCCCCGCCCGACCAAGACACCTACGTTGAGTCGGACTCTGCGTTACACTGTAGGAAGAAGCCCACGCTCTTCTGGTGTGGCCGGTCTGGATAGAAGCGCGGCATCACCATTATCTTCCATGGAAGGTTCCGGACAAAGCAGGACGGGCTGAGCACTGACTCGCTCAGGCGGCTGAAACGCTCGACCACAAAGCGGAAAGTCGCCTCTGACCGCCAGCTAGTGTCTGTAGGGAGACGAGGAGAGAGAGGGAACGATTATACGGGTTAATAGGGGATAAGATAAGATGGTGAATATAAAACAGCTTTAGATATCAGTGATTTCACACCCAAACCTGGGGCTTATAACTTCACAGCCAATTAAATCAAGCCATTTGTAGGATTATGGTAAACCTGGATCATTTTGTTTACTGATCAAGCAAAGTTTCCTTCCTGCTCATCCTACACACCGTCTTCCATGTCGTCCTCTGTGTTGTTGTGTCCGTCTGCCATGGCCACGTTACCATTGATCACAGGGTTGGCTGGCAGTCTTGGAGGATCGTCTGTGTCCCCAGCTATAAAATGAGAGACAAAATGTTAAGACATTATATCAAGGTTCTAGTGGAGATAACAGTATAGAGACGTCCTCCCTTTCTACAGCCAGTGCCTTGCTATCTGCTCAGTCAGAAACAACGGGTCCAAAGAAGGTTTATCTCATCAAGACCAATTAAATACGAGCACAAGTTCTCCCTCACTGAACGAAAGCAACAAGCAAATAAAAGCACATTAAACACAATCTCCTACACTATTAAACATAACGTGCAGATTCTGTATTAAGAAAGTAGGCTGTTCCATTCTTTGGTTGTGTAGAGGCGGGCAATATGATGTGAGATTATTTTGCTAAGCTTCTATGAATATACGTGTCCACTTAAGAGCAGAAGAGACTGACCATTCTGTCAATAATTTAAACCATACAATAAAAACAGCATCAACAAGGACTGGACTCCTCCATCTTTATCCCCTGCATTGTTACTGGGAAAACCCTGCTGAGACAGCATGACAAGTCTTCTTCCCCCGTCTGTGTGTCAGAGCGAGGGCAAAAAGAGAATTTGTGTGTGTGCACACAACAAAGACAGTGCAACATTACAGTAGGCTGGGTAATTATGGACACAATGCAGGATTAAGCGGCAAGTCATCACTCAAACAAAAACACACGAGCGCAGAGGACAACAATTATGCAGGCTGGATAATGAGACGACTCGATGCACAGTCACGTCGATCAAAACACTCTGATGAAAGAACCGGGGAGCGTTAAGCAGACTTCTAGGAGCGAGTGAAATCTGCCTGGATGCTGAGATGATGACAATGATGCTACAGAAAAGAAAAAGAGAACCCAGAGTTGCGTCGGCAACGCAGGCACGTCTGCTAATGTGCTGCTGTGGTAACCTGTGTCTTACAGTGTTTCATACGCATCTGCTCCTCATCTTCCTCTAAGCTTACATGCACAGCGGTGCCTCCAGGTAACGTTACTGATCGAGTCCTCTAGGAGACTGACCTTGTTTCCTCAAGTGGATTACACCCTGCTAATGGGACCTGTCACTCAACTCCATGACAACTTCTTTTCCCACCTACTGCACTGGCCCAACTTGAAAATCTGTACGTTTGTACAACCATTAGTCACAGACATCTGACTAAAGGGCAATGTGGGAATTCATATTAGTCCAAAAAGCCCTAAATTATAATTCATTTCACAGTAAATTATCTGAATCTCTCCAGTGGCTGCACTACAACATTACCTGTTAATAAAAAGGCACAGACAGTTTGTCTTTTCAATGACTGAGTCCTAAAAACTTCCTAAATCCATCACTGTTCGGACAATTTAAGTTGGACAACCAGAGACACCAGGACAGATGTGTGTTTAACCAACAACAACAAGGTGGTCAGAGCACAGCTGATCCTGTTACAGTGATGGCGCCGAGAGGCTGAAATGCTGTTTGATGCATCAGACCACATCCACGATGTCTCTATCAATCTATCAACAAGTGCAAATATCCCTAATTGAATCCATGGCTTGAAAAAGACAAAAAAAACGGTTCATGATAGACATAAGTCCTGTTCTATTAGTATATAATGTGCAGATGATGGTGCAGCCAAACAGCATGTGGGCCCCCTAAGGAATAAGGAGTTGTGACGCATGTGTTTCTATCAGCACTAAGACATAAAGTTGAACACATCAACTTGTTCCCACTGTCCTTGCGAGGCTGCAGTGAACTGGGAGAGAACCCAAGAGGCATGAGCCTGCAAATCCTGTCTGAGGAAGTCTGCTGAGTGCACCTGCTGCTAGGGAAACAAGTACTCCAAAAAAACCGAACGAGTGAAAATGAGCAAATGCCATCTGGAGCCCTTTCTCCCTAATGGCCTCTTGTCATTAGATAAGATAAGCCCTATTATGTGCTGCGGAACAACAAGCAACAAGGCGCGTGTGGCCGGACACTGGGATCCCTGGGAGTGAATGACGCAGTGATGCTGAGGGCTCCCAGCGGCCGATGCCTCCTCGAAAGTTGACATTAGCACAAACTGAACAAAAACACACACGCAGCGCGGAGGTCCTGCGTGTGCCCGGCGGTTAACATCAGCAGAAAGAGCCCCCCCCCCATCTCTCCTCGACCGCACATCGGAACAAACAAAAACACAGATCATTAAAAATGGCGAGCTCCATGCCTTTTGCTTTCCCCATACAATGAAGCAGCAAATCCCCCGCTCTGCCCCTGGTGCCGGGGCCCAGCTACCGCAGCGGCGACTACCGTTACTTTCCAGCACTGCCACACGGCTCACGTTACAACGCTGTCAAACGTCAACAACACAAAAGTAGCACACAACCGGACCGTCGTGTGATCCACAGTCGCCGTGCAGGATTTGCGGTGATCAAGCACGTGAATCCCGCAGCTCGTCCTCCCCCCACGGTCAATTTAGCCAAATCGGGGGATTGACGCATCTGCGTTAGCATTAGCTACGTTGCTAGCTAGCCACTAGCTACACACCATCGTATGCGGAGCCGTTATTGGCTACCGTTAGCTAGTATCACAATAACCACGGAACATGCGGGAATTAACGCAAAGAGAAAACCATCACCGAGGTGGAGCGCGTCGCATCGCCGTTAGAGGCCGGTGGGAAATGATGAAATTACGCCAAGCAGACGTTCGGGGCCCAGCATTCGTGCAGAAGCCCAATCGGACGTTGCAAAATACAAGCCACCATTTTGGAACGCTTACACACCCCCTCCGTGAGCATTAGCCGATCGGCTAGCTAGCATGCTAGTCAGCGAACGCACGCAACGAAGCGGGCCTCGGAGCTAATTCGCCAGTTTGCAATTAGCTGCCCCCTGCTAGCGGTGTTTGCCGTGTTTTTTTTACCCGCTTGGGATAAAGGAGACGCGGCTCCGCATCCGGACGAATCCATTTACACCGAAGCCACATTCACCAGCTTCTCCTTCGAGCAGCCACACTAGCAGGTTCCCCCCCGGAGGTAGACGTTGGCGTGCAGGCCCCACGTTCAATTTACACGCCAATCGGACACGATGCAAACACGCACAATTCTGAGAGGATGTAGTACAGTTAGCATGTGGACCAGTTACTGACAACCTGTATTAAAACCGTTATTTTTTAAAAAGGGAGCTTGTTGCTTTATTTAACGTGTCGCTAACGTTAATGAGAAAAACCGGTAACTGCCTAAATCTACCCCCAAAGCCTGCAGTGAAGTCGAAGGAGCCAGATGAATTAACCTAGTGATGGATCCATGTTAATTGCAGGAACCACCACGTTGTCTGCAAACATTTAGATGCTCGGCGATCCGCGGGCCTGCAGCCCGGTGGGAGCATGTGGAAGCGGCGATGATTTGGCAAACTGCATCTGAGCCGTTTTGTTATTGAGTTAAATCCTGAGCCGTTCGCTCAGGAAGAAAAGACAGTGACCGAATGTGAATGAATGGTTTCTGGGGGCTGATCTCCAGCCGTGTGGGTAGATGTCTTCCCCCGGGCTCGTGTACACGCAACGGGATAACATGGGCACACGAACTGGAGCAGGGGAAACACAAGCTCCGCTGGCTAATAACGCAAAATGAGGTCAGCTCCGCACAAGTCTGCTGCATCGGACGCACAATCAGCAGAATGCAAGCCGGCTACCCTGGCTAGCTCCGGGCCTTCGTGTTTACTATAAAGTGCGACTCATCCTGCACAAATAAACTACCGCGCCGCTGTGAAATTTAACATTAGAACGGGGTAAATTTCCCTGTATCCCTTCACGGCACCAGGACCCACCTTCCATCTCCATGTCCTCCGGCTCACTGAGCTGCTGCTCGCCGGCTTTCTGCTGCTGCTGCTGCGTGGTGTGGTGATGGTTCATGTTGGCAGCTGTTGTTGTTGTTGTGGTCGTGGTGCGGGGCTCCCTGCTATCTCTGTTCCCCTCGACCTTGTCCAGGGTCGGTTCGGCGGGGACCCGGGTTCTGGACTGCTGGCGAGGCGCGGTAGGATGCGGAGGTGGGGTGGACAGGTCGAGCCTCGGCGGCCGGGCCTGCTCTGCTGCGACCTCGGCCTTGTCCGCTGTCAGCGCCGGGGAGTGAGGAGGGGAGGTCGGCGGGGGAGCGGGTAGAGAAACGCGGACGTATTTGCTCGCTATTCGCCCAATCTCGGCGCCTGTGGTGGGTGCGAGTCGCTGGCTTGACGGCGGGGGTGGGATGGATGGAACCGGGGCTCCGAGGAGGGAGGCCCGCGGACACAAAAAAAAATTAGCTAAATCAATCCCGTCTTTACCCCGGGAAATGTGGGGCAGAAAGAGGACTCACAGCGCGACCTGCAGCCCGACGAACAAATACCCTGGTGGTGGCTAGCGTGGAGCTACCTGACACTGGGCAGCCAGCGAGTGATAAAGGTGCAACAACAATGAAAACAAAGGCTCATTTGCAATAGACACACGCTCAACAACTTTCCTGGCGATGTCCCCAGTCCGTGTGCTCCTCCGATTGTCCCTCGTCTGGGGGAGAGCGGAGGGAGAAGCTATCCATTCAAACCAGTTTCCAATACGGCGAATAGCACTGCTGTTAATTTGGAAGTTAGCGGAGACAGAGTTGCCGCGGCCCCGACATGAACCGAGATATCCTGCCTGAACCGCCGCAGAAAAAAAAGAACCGATCAACGACGCGACGCGGCCCCTCGTTGCATTTCCAGCTAAAGCCCCCGTGTGTCTGGAGAGGAATGTGCCCGGTCATACGACGGTGGCCTGAGCTGTGTGGCTCTCAACCCGCTCCTCCCGTGCGCCGTGATGTGCTGGGTTCTGAGGTAAATCTCAAAATGGCGGTCGCGCTCTTCTCTGAAATGTCACATCCGCATGGAGATCCAAACACTGGCCCATCCCCGGCCAGGTTCACATCCATGTTGAGCGGCGAGGATCTGGCGCGAGCATGCGATCCCGAGTGGAAGAGTACCGACGAGAAGCGGCTCCATGAATGAAAATGACACGGATTGATTTCATAGAGAAGAAACTTGTGCACTGGAATAAGTTCATTTCATGTGTACGGGCTCAGAGCTTTACTGCAGCTTACTGCACAAAAACTAAAATACTTGTTTGTTAACAGAGCAGTATTGCAAATTATTTTGTAATGCTAGTATATAAATACTGCATATATTTATTATAGTCTTTACGCTGTATGTACTAGTTTAATTGTATTCTTATATCTTTCAATATATTATTTTATATTCCTTACACTTAAGTATTGCATGTCACTTATAACCTGCTGATGTAGTTTTGACCCTTGCTGCTGTAATACTGTAAATTTCCCCATTGTGGGGCAATAAAGGATTATCTTATTTTATCTTATATATAGGATTAAATAAGATAAGCTGTTTATACTAACCGTTATAATCAAATGTGAAACATATTTGTTTCTATTAACTTTGCAACTTTTCGCTGTAGAACATATAAAACATGAATGCCTTACTTCCATTGTAGTTTCCTACAGCGTGTCAATATTCAATCGTTTTCCATTCAGTCATTTATTTTTATTTAATTCCAACATTTAAATATAAATAAGAGAAATTATACAAAGAAATAACGATAAAAGTAATATTTACAAACAGTGACTGGGGGGGGGTCATACACTTAATGATATAATCTACATATTCTATTATACAGTCTAGTGAGCTTTGAAGAGACTTAATAGCTTCAACCATGAGTCTCTTTCTAGATCATTTGTAGCTATTAACCCCAATTTATTTACAATTATATCTTATTTTGTGTATTCGATATACAGCCTGTTCTGCTGATGCTCCTCAAATTAGTTCTCAAAGGTTTCCAGAGGGTTGCTTGTTTGTTTAAAAGTACTGTACTAATATAGGTCATTTTCAAAAAAGAGGCAACAAACTAGGCACTAATAGATGAAGCACATTCAAAGTACTTGAATTGTGTGTCCATCAAATAAAACCTGCAATCCACAACATTTGAAGTGGGGCCTGTAATTAACAATGATGGGTTTCCATTGTGTAGGACAACATACAACCAAACATGAATTGTCCCCTCACCAAGACAGTGTATCTCTGCATGTTACTGTTCCAGCCTTTCGCTAATCCTCATCTGCAGTGAAGAAACCAGAACTGCCTGGAACTGACTCCTCTTCACATCCTGTGTCAATGGCACCATCCAGTGGATGAATCCAGTCAGACGCTGTCGCAGTTGAATTTTTCATATTGTCTGGCCCACTCTGGTTTGTTTCATTTCACTAAATGTGCTTCATTTAATACCAGGAAGTTATAAAGCATTTCTAAATTTAGAATATGAAAATAATGATTATTTTCTAAAAGGTGAGTCATCTCACCACTACTGCCTATATTGATCTTTATCTGATTTTGTATATGTTATACCTCTAGTCTTGTGTATGAAGTTCGACTCTTGCATTGTTTTTCACTTTTTTTTTGTACTATACTTTAACAGGCTATGCTAGTCTAAACAACTTTGTATAGCTTCCGTTATTTATAAATAAATCTGTATTTATATCTGGCTTCAGTACTCTGTGTCGGTTACCCGTGTCTTTAAATCCCCTTATACTTAAAATACTTGTAATGTCAACATCTTTATTAGAACATACTTCTTTAGAGTGAAAGCTTTGAGGTAGTTCTGGTGGCGAGACTTTCCTCTCACTGCAGTGAACTTATTCTTGACTCACTTTTACCTTTTATTATTCATATGCTCTTGTGTTTGACTTTTTTGTGTGTTACTGGATGCCTCACTTTCCCTTGGGAATCAAGAAAGTATCTATCTATCTATCTCACAATCTCACAATCTCACAACTATATCAGCTCAAAGAGGAAAATAATACAATTGTTATATTATATTATATTATAAACTGTGCTCTCTTGCAAGCTTTAGTTTGTGGGTCATTTGTACCGAGGTTCTTTTGTGTCAATGCTGTGACGGACGAAGCACTGCTCCAATCAAATTCAAAGAACATACCTAAAGCCCACCCTTACGGCCTCGCTTGACCAATCATCGATGGCATCCACAGCGAGGGGCGGGACGAAGCGCATAACAGGATAGTGTGCGTTGTATATATAAACCGACGTCGGCAACTAGGAAAAACAGTGAGCTAAGCGTCTCCTCCCTGATGCCACCGCCAGCATAGAGGACGCTTATGTTCCAGTGCGAACAAGTCAAAACTGTAGTTATATCCATTATTCTCCCTCATTACTCTCAACACGGGCCCGATCCACACGATTTCACACAGATTAAACGCGCACCTCCTCGAGTGCGGTTGCGCTAAATGGAGGAGAAGAAGGAAGACGGGGACTCGGAGATACAGGAACACGGACCCGAGCACTGGTTCTCAAAATGGGAGCGGCAGTGCTTGGCCGAGGCGGAGCAGAGGGAGCCGAGCGAGGAGGAGGCCGACAACGACCAGGAGAAACTGTGGCACCTCTTCCAGAACTCCGCTACCGCCGTAGCACAGTTATACAAAGGTCCCAAAAAAACAAAACCCGCCTCTTTGTGTGTGTGTTGTGGGTCCGGGGGGAAGCGTCGGTACCGTTGGAGCCGCCCGCGGGCTCGGGGGGTTAGCATCCAGGCAGTATACCTCCCCGTTACCGTCCACTACCACCAGTGTCAATGCTGCCTGGATGCTAACTAGCGTTGATGCTAACTCGCTGCTGGTCAGTACGGGGGGTAGCGTTTACAGCTGATTTTGCAATACTAAATTTAGCTAGCTTTGTGCTAGCCAGCGGCAGAAAAACAGTGGGGGACTCGAACCTCCGCCCGTTTCGATTGTAAACCCCCAAACACAAAGCTCGCCTCGCACAGCCGAGTGTCCCGTGATCACTGGGGACATCTGTTGTCAGCGAAGCCACCTTGTTGACACCAAGTTAAAAGACTCGAGCTAACGTAGCCATCCATGCTAGTAACAAAATGGCGATGGTAACAACAACCGTAGCTACGCGACATTCCCAGATGACAGTGTCCCGAACGCTGTCACCGCCACGGTCCGTTCCTCCGGCCGCGAGTTCCTATAATAATGTCCCCTCTTTAACGGGGGGGAAGTCCCGCAGCGGTGGGTTGTGTGGACGTGCTTTAAAAAAACAAAAACACCCGTGCTGCTGCTGAGTGAGCAGTTCTGCAACGCGTTATAAGCACAAAATGGCGAGTATATTATTGCTTCGATGTGTGGGTCTGTCTCGAGTGTGTTGTGGTGCTCGTGTGTCCTCGGGACTGCAGCAGATCCAACACGGCAGCTTTTATTTTGGCGAGTCCTCCTTTCCCCCCCTCGTTTGGCATGTTTGACATGTCTTTGCAACTTTACTGCTGAGGCCGCAGTTAAGTTGGCGTGTCAGTGCTTTCTCACCAAGCCCAGCCGCTGGCCCAGCTAGCCATCTAATGTTAGCGCTAGCCCACAGTTATTTTAATGCAGAACCCTGTCCCTGCAAATGTAGATGCAAGACAAAATGGCGAATGGAAATGATCTTCACCTCATCCTCCATAAGCACCGGACCCGTCGCCCCTTCTTCCTGATGTGTTGTTGTCCTCTACGTCTCCAGTGTGCTTGCTTATTTATTTATTTTTGTTTTTATTTGTTTCACATCATGGCCTCATGTCACGTATAGAAACCAACCACATGTTCCCTTTCCTCCCACAGACCGAGTATGCCACCAGCAGGGCCTGTCACTGTGGGTGCCATTTCAGAACGCCGCTACAGCAGTCACCAACCTCTACAAAGGTATCTGCCCACGTCACCCTCTTCTGCCTGCCCTTGTGCTGTTGAGCAGGATTTACTGATGTAACAACAACTACACCTACTGTTTGTGTTACACTCCAATCAACACAGGATCAAGGCTGTTACTTGTTATTCACATCTCTTTCACAAGGCTTGTTCTTTTTATAGCTCTAGTCAGGAAAATTATCTTTTTTTATTATTGTTGACAATTAACATGTCAGGATTTTGAAGATCCTAGATTTTAATTTGTTGAGCTAGTGAGGAGTTGATCATTCCCACTGGAGATTAACACACTGTTAAAACGGATCTGTAGAGAATTAAATAAACTGTAATGATTAAAACCCACAAAATTCTAATTTAAAGCGTCTGGATCCGACCCATTGACACTGGTAAAGGAACCATATGTTAGCAATTAATTTGGAATACGTGATTATTGACGATGGTTATTTTTGACGATGTCTCCCACCACGCAGAGAGTGTGGAGGCCCATCAGAGAAGCTTTGATCGGGGGATCCAAATAGGCCATCAGCGCCGTAATAAGGTGGGTTTCATTCTCCCTGTGCATTCTGGAAGGCACCTCAAGTTTTCCTATGTCTGGACCTGCCTGCATTAGGTTAACACAGCACTCTTGCATTGGATTTCAGGACATGTTGGCCTGGGTGAAAAAGCGCCGGAGAACCATTCGCAGGGAGGATCTCATCAGCTTTCTGTGCGGTAAGGCACCACCACACAGGAGCAGCAGGGCTAACTCCCGGCTGGCCATGGTGGCCCCTAGTCGAGCCAATTCGCCATCGGAGACGGGCTCGTCTGTGGAGGCTGACCTCCAGCCCTTCAGAGAGGCCATAGCACTGCATGGTAAGTCCGATTAAGTATAAGTTTCGCTCACAGCTTGGACACTAGTACACATTCTAGACACCTTAAAAAATTAGAATATGAAATCTTGATGGTGTTGTTGTCTTAGTGTGAACTACAGGATGTGAGTTTGCACGAGAGTTTGTTTTTCCTCCAGTCATCATATCTGCCACGTGAGGCTCAGAGATAAGGGCATGTCAGTGTTGGCCAATGGTGAGAGAAGGCCTCACTTCTTTAGACCCTCCTGTGTGTGTATGTGTTTGCCAGAGCAAACATCTCATAAAACCAAAAGCCAAGTGTGTTTGTACATGTAACTGTTTCCATTTGTGAATCAGCTGCTTTACCACTCTGGTTTGGGCAAATGAATATTCAGTATATTATCTGAAGGACCTCACATTTAAAGGGTCCGGCTGACTGTAGCTGAGGGCAGGTTATATCAGGCATTTGGTGGTTAAGGTTACAGATACACAAGTTCCATCTGTGTCAGGACATTTCAGCCTGTCTTTCTCAGTTATCAGATACCTTTGCCTTTCACCCGTGATGTTTGTGTGTGTCAGGGCTGACAAAATGATTTAAATTTACTCATGATCTTTAAAAACAAGCTTCAGCGTGAACCTTTTACTTGAGGGACAATCAGGCGCCGCTTTCATTCCTCAGTACAGGGATAGTTATGGTTTCTTGATCGGTTTACCACAGTTTGGTTGGAAGCTGCACCTGTCACCTCCCTTGTTAAGTCTCAGGCACTGCAATCATGTGTGTTTTTATTGCTGTAGGAGTCATTTTGTTCAGCCAAAGCTTTGGCACCAAGTGGGGACCTGTGTTTTTGTGAGATGGCAGCTCCAAACGCTTTCCTAACAATGTCTCTCTGAAGAAAAACACAAACTTCATGACCCACGTTCTTGTCTAGAATCCAGTAAAGAGACAGTCTGAGCAAATGAATCTAACAAAGGCTAGATGATCAAAGAGCTGATTACTTGCTGTGTGCTTTCTTAACTACATATTTTAACTTAATGAGTATTGGACTGATGAATCCCTGATGTGTTTGCTTGGTCGTGATCCACAGGAGTTTACTCAAAATAGTCCACAAACATGGCTACAGATATGAAACAAGACTTTTTTCAGTGTAGCGATTTCCAAAAACCTTTAACACAATGCTGTGCAATCTTGAAATCGAACGCCCCATCTGTCTTATTTCTCCATCCAGCGTTGCTCTTGTCTCATTCTCCTCTTCGTCCCGTCCCCACTTTAGGTCTAAGTGGAGCCATGGCGAGCATCAGTGTGCGCTCCGGTGCTCCAGGTTCTCCCACACATGTGAGCGGGAGCAGCAGTAATGGGGGCGGTGCTGCCGGAGGTGCTTCTTCTGGCGCTGGGCCGGTGTGCCGCAGCAGGCGCAATGGACTCCAAGACGTGGACCTGAACACTTTCATCTCAGAGGAGATGGCTCTGCATCTGGACTCTACAGGCTCTGCCTCCGCTGGAGGCGTAGGAACCAGGAAACGAAATTCCACCCAGTGTAGTGATGTCATCACAGACTCTCCTACGCACAAACGTAACAGGATGATCTGATCTTTTGCCTGCCGATGTGTATGAGAGGGTGGGGGGGGAGCTTTCACAGCCATGGCAGGGAAAGGTGGGGTGGATGGGCTGATGTGTGACAGATGGACGGACTGACACTTCGGATGCCTGGCTGTGGAAAAGAACCCAGGTTGAAAATGGGACTGTAGGTTCTCGGTTCAGTCTAATCAGATGTTGGATGCATTATTTTCCTTGTCTCCTTTTCCGACACTATTACTACAAATCACTGCTCTGCAATCGGGACACTGTGCGTGAGAGAGACTGGGAGGACTGGTCACCGTCACACACTCCTCAGACATTGCTACCTTGGAAAGGAGACAATGAAGGAACCAACACGTTCTGGGATGCAGACAGTTCTCAAAGGGTTGAAAATGCACTGTGCTGCTTTACAAGCAAAAGCCACTTGATCCTTGACACATTTGTGCCCTTCCCTCCCTTAACCTCACTCATCCTCACCCACCACCTTAATAAGGAAGTGAGGGCCATGATCAAATCATCTCACTCAGTGAATCAAGTTGCTCGCCAAATGTTGGACCCGGCTCTATCAGAGACTCAGCTCTGTGTCAAACCACCCGACGGTTTCTTTCTGTTACTTCATCATCGCAGCTCTTAGTTGACGTCTGGTGGAGCTAATTCGGTCATTAGAGAACATCTGTGGCATCATCCGGCCTCGTGTGCTCGTAACCAGCTACAATTCTCTGGTTACCGGGCCGACGGCGTGGAACTACCAATAGCAGGCTATTGATGTTTGGACATTAAGACCTTATTTCCTGCTAACTACTCTGCTTCAACGGTGACTTGATTCAGTTAAGCCAGTCACCATTTTTGTTTTTAAACCACCAGTGTTTAAAATTCTTTGCCACTGTTCTCTCCACCTTGTTTTCTCTCCTGTTTTTACGTTTGTTTTTTGTTAAGGATAACAAAGGAAAAAATCTTCTTTGTGGTATAGCTTCACAGGCGGCCTGTTTGTTGACTGTGACGCCCTCTTCCCCCTCGACCCTGTACTTATTATAAAAGCAGCTCATGTTTTATGTGATAGTGTTATTATTCTGATGAGTTGCAATAAGGATTTTCTGCACTTAGCTTTCACTTCCAACTCATGCAAATAAATCGGGCTCTTCCTTTGTATCCAAGTTGTAGCCTTGTCCAGCCCCAAACAGGTCCACACATTGATTATCTGTCGGTGCTCAGAAGAAGTCATGAGGTGAGATGATGAGAAGCGGAGCTGTCGCACACTCTCCTCGTTCACTCTTTAAGAAAAGTGATCAGGATGTGGGGCGTCTGCATGTGAGCTCAACCTGTGCTCAGAGACTCTGTGGCGTTCTCTTTCCCTGACTAATGATGGAACGTACTGGACGATAATCGGTGCTGTAACGGAAGCATAAATCACAGAAATGTTCTTATGAAGGTAGCGTTTCTCAACAGGGCGACCAAACACTGGAGTCGCTGGCTGACCGGGCTGCAGTGTTTGGTCGGCTGTTGGGGAAACGGTCTGCTTTTTGTACAAGGGGTGTGTGCATTAATAAGATGTGAATGGGTTTGTTGTTTTATTGTTTTTTGTTTTTAAATTGGTACAGGATGATGCAACTCGGGGCTCGTTTAGTTCTTGAAATGGTTGTTGCCTTCTGTAAAGGAGCAGAGCCGGAGACACTGAGATCACACGAGTCAGACACGTGGGTATATATAGTTATTTGTAAAGTAATATAAACTGGTACTGTGTATGTGTGTAAATATATATATATATATAAATATTTTAGGGTATTAACAAAATATAATTGGAGTTAAATCTAAAAAGAACTTGTTTGTAAAGTTGGAATATGCTTTCATGTTGCATAGGAAGCTAACAGAGTGTAAACAATGACAGTGTTGTCTAGTTATTAAAATCAATGATGGATATTTCTAGCGATGCTCAGCTGTAGTAGTGATACAGTGACTTTCTGTAAATACCCACTGGAGCTGACTCGTGTGATATCAATGATCTCTTCCCTCTTCTCCTGACTATCGTTGACCTGCTCACTCCCCCTTCACTTTTATAACCTGGAAACGTAGGTTTTGTTAAGTTGTATAAAAAGCATGCCAGTTTTTAACTTCTGTTACATTTTGGTCACAGACTTCATTTTTTATTTTCCTCTTCTTGCATTTACTTTGGCTGTTTATACTCGTACATGATCGCTGGCTAGTCGGTGAAAGAAAAAGAATCGGGCTGAGAGTTGTTGATTGTCAAATGAAGAGTTCTGCATATTTTATATTTTTTCTGTTCTTGCATAGGAGTGTAAACAAAAAAAGAACTGAATGAGACTGAAAATATAAACCTAATATTTGAAAAGTGAGATTTGATTTGTCTACACACAGAAAGTCTCTGATTACTCTGAAGGGCAACAATAAGCCAGGGTCTAAATTTAAATCATTTTCCAGACAGCGTCCAATATCACAGGTCTAGGGACTAACTCAACATAGGAAGGATCTTGAATAGGAATTAAACCCTAAACGTCACATTCAGAGTCGGGTGAGTTTGGGGTTCAGACCTGCGGAGGCATCACGGCAGCGAGAGTCGGAGACAGTTCGAATCCTGAGGACCAACCTGACCCTCCTGTCCACCCCCGCTCTTCATTATATCAGAGGAATGCATTATGAATATGTTTTTATTTCCTTTCGACCCTTAACTCCCTCTCTGATTCTCCTCGGTAGCATCGCAGGCTGAAACCAAACCAGTAGCTGTGACCTCCCAGTGTCCGTTGTATGACATCATGCTGGTTTTAAAGGGACGACGAGGAGGAGAGTGCCGATAGAAAAACAGGAATTCACGAGAGTTAACTGTGAGCAGGGTGGTGCAGTCTTTCTAAACTCACTGTCAAATCCCCCCCCCTTCCCAACCCACTGATTATTCTGGTTATGAGAGAAGGGGGGGACTTTGTGTTTTTTTCTTTTCTTCCCCTGAGCCAATCACAGGCCTTCATTCACATTGTTTCAAGAAGTCTGACTCATGCCACGTGTCTCTGGAGCCAACACTATTATTAGCTGTTTCTTGATACTTATTTGTTTAAAAAGTAATAAATGGCTAATCTATATACTTAACATTTAATTGTTGGTATGATATGTGGTTCACATTGTAAAAGAAATAAAACCATTGAGTTGCAAGTGGATGGACTGTTATATTAAAAAAAGGAAAATGTTATGAGTTTAGTTTTATCTGTTTTTTCTTCTCTGAACATGTTTTACAAGTTTTTTTCTATGATGTTTGTTCATGAAACATTTGAAGTATATTTAATTTGTGTGATCCAAATCTGGAGGCTGAAATGAGACAAATCTGAATATTTCTTTGTTATTTAGAGGAAACTTGAAGTTCTAGAGGTACAAATATTCTCTACCTGCACTGATCACGGTTGCAGTTGATATTTAGAAGTGAAATGAAATACCAGAGTTGTGCATTTGGCGTTTCGAAGGTCATAAGAAATTATACGAGGATCAGCGTTCAGAGTGAAGCTCTGCTGCAGGCCACTAGATGGCGCTAAAGGACAAAAGTAGAAAGTGTGATGACGTTGTCGCTGCAGGACTTTCGCAAATGTGTCATGGGGAAAGGAAGGAATTCAAGGGATAATAGTAAAATATAACTTATTGTTGCTGAGAAACACTAAATATAAAACTATGCATGATATTTGTTTAAGCGGCTCAAAGGTGTTCAGTGACATCTTGTACACAAACAAGTTGTTTATTCTGACTTGGTGGAAGGATGTGGTCTGGATCAGGGAAGTACCGGTTAAATTAAACTCTTCATTTTTTATTCAGATCCAGGATTATTTATTTCACTTTATTTATCATTAGGGGATATTTTTCTACATTTTCAGGAGTTACAAGGGAATAATTTGAGGATCTGGAACGAAAATCGCTATACTGATGTCTATGAGGCTGTGCAATTTGGTGAAGCTTGATTGATTTGACGGGGAACTGCTGAGCCATGTCACAGGTGTGAGCTCTACATAAACATTGCAAACACATGATAGAACCCACTCATGAAAACATTGCCGGGGTCAATACCCCACATATTAAAAGAAGAAAATCTCAAGAACCGAGTCAGACTCACACAGGGCAGATTTTTTAAAGCATTTCTATTTATTTATATGCTTCACTATTTGAGTTGTGGGCTCTGGCTGTGGTAACGCTCACAGGAAGTGACGGAGGCAAAGCACAGAGGAGCCAGACTTCAACCGCAACACTTGATTCTATGAAACACATTGAAGTAAAATATCACGTCAAATTAAAGAATGACAAATTACGTGGGAGGTGAGAGCAAATAAACATGTTCTTCAACATTAAAAATAAAAATGTCAGTGACTTAAACAGTGTACTGCTGATCTGTGGATATGAATAATGCACCTGCTGCTGCTGCTTTGGTCCATGGATGTTTTACAGTATCTTACAAGCTGTGTTCCCACATCCTCTCAAACACCTCCACCCTTCACCGTCTATTCTTTCCAGCTCCTCCACTCCACATCTTCATCCACTGCTGCTGACAAAGAGCGACAACTTCCCACATAAGGGCTTGTCTCTTTCTCTGGGTTTCTGTGAGCACACCGACCAGGAGAAATATCATAAATAACCAAAAAATAACTGGTGAAGAGCAAAGCATTCATAGGAAACAGAAATAAACTGAGGAGTTTTTATCTCAGTCAAGCTGGGGAGGTAAACATGAGCGTGTGGTTTGCAGTTTGATAACAACCCATTGTCTTTCCAAATTTAACAGACTTGTCAATCTGGAGCTGCAAACACACAAACCGCCTCCTGCAGCTTTACCATATTCCTTTAATTACGAGCTTTCCACACACATCATATATCTAAACAGGACCAATTGTTTTTCCTTCATCGGAGAAGCTCAGGACCTCCGAGGAGATGACGAACAGAAGGTGAGCAGTCAAAGTCCATTTCAGTCTGACAGTCAGGACCCAGCCCTGACGGGGAAGGGACTGGACCCTGCTGAGGGTTTCCAGTGCGGGTCTCAGATCTGACTGAGAGGCAGGAACTTCTGGTAGTAGCTCTTGGTGACGTCAATCATCAGGTCCTGCGTGCACTCTGGGAGCTCTCCTGAAAAAAGACCTGAGAGAGACACAGATTAAAGCAGGTAAGGACACACAGGAGGTGGAAGGGGACTTGTGTGTGTTGGCTTCATGTTTCACTGACCTGGGCATCCAGAGAAGACGGTGAAAGGCGGCACCACGGTCTCAGGAGGAAGCACGGTGTTGTCCAGGATCTTGCAGCAGTCCTTCAGCACACAGCGGCGGCCCTGAACGCAACACACACAGTGGACAAGAGCAAGTCAACAAACATCTACTGACTCTATGTGTCATTTGTGCAGTGGAACATAACCAGTGGTGCTGGTGGTTCAGAACAATGTAGAGCAGCAGTAAAATAATAAAATGAGCTGATTTGAAGGTTTGTGCTAAAAGAAACACAAAGTTTGAATTTGTGCAACTTTAAAGAAAATCTGTATGTAGCAAAAAATAGTTTTTAAGATAACAAGATGTTATGACGTTGATAAGAATTATGTTCTAAACAGCACGTGTCAATGTAAAGTGCTCTGACTTAAATGAACTTGTTTAAGACAGAAACTCAGTCTTAACAGTTGTTTGACACTCTTTGACATCGAATGAGCCCTTTTCCTATTTTGTCTTTTTATACATCCTGCTATCAACCAGTAAAATGAAAAACAACTATCCAAACATGTAAAACATGTGTTAGTGAACAATTCATAGAGTTCATTGACAATCTATCTGATTAACCACTTTACATTTAGCTTATCCTCATGTTAGCAATTAGAATGAAATGTAATCTGTTTTTGCTGGAGCCAGACTGCTTGTCAGTTACACTAACATTACAATTTGTAATTCTATGTGTTTCCCTTCATATTCCAACAGAGCTCTGTGTCTGCTCACTGAAGCTCGTCAGCAGTTTCTCGTGGCTCCGGTTCATCTGAACATGACTAACATGTGACTGTTTCACCAGAGGCAAGAGACACTGGTGCAGATTGTGTCTTCTCTACACGCTAGCCCCTTTCGGTCCTGGTTGTATTTCTGTTCCTATCCCACTCACTATGACACAGTTCTTGCCGATGTGGACGTAGGAACCGATCTGAGCTGCGTTGACCACACAGTCCTCCTCGATGAAGACGTGGTCTCCAATGTGCAGCGGGAAGAAGGCCACTCTGAAGGGAGACACAGAGAGGTGACAGAGTTTGAGCAATCAGGAATTAATAAACACAATATGCACACAAACAAGCAGTGGACCGGCTTCTATATCCAGATTAATACTAATAATACATGCTTGGTGAGTACTTCATGTCACAGAGCCCTTGTTTGTAATACTGCAACCAAGCATAGCCCTAGTGCACACGTGAAGATTGAGGTTTGAAACACACAGACAATAAAATAACATGTTAGTAGTATGTGCTGTCAGGGAGCAGGTGCTTTACCCTTTGCTGAACTTTTTGAACGGCGGTCGAATCACACTCCGGCTCTTCACCACGCAGTGTCGGCCCACCCGGACGTTAGCCAGGTCTCCTCTGATGATGCAGTCGTTCATGACAATGGTCTGGAGGACACACAGACACACAAACAGACACACAAGAATGTCATATTTCCATCAAAATACAACTATAATCCAGCACTGTTCAACTGATCAAATCTAAACCACCTATGTCTCTCTAATCTGAGTTCACTCACTGCCTTAAGTTGAATTGTATTATTGTGTGTTTACATGCTGTGTTTACATGGTGTCATTTAAAGTAAATACGATGATTTATCCCTATAAACCAATGGCAGCCATGTGTATTGTACTGGTCTCTTACTTTCCCATTGAGGACGATGTTTTGACTCCCGCACAGAACCGACTGTCTGCTCACTTTGTTCCCGGAAGCCTGAAACACAAACATCCGTTAACACGTGTATTGATATTTGTTTATGTGTGTTCTTTTTCATTTCCTGTCTCATCTGAACACAATGCACGTTCCAGTGAGTCCAACAACACGCCCTGTGCAGCCGCAGCTAGCCACACAGCTAGCCGGCTAGCAGGCTAACAGGCTAACAGACAGTGGTTACTGGGGGGTGTTTACCGTCTCGATGTATTCCGCCTTGTTGTACAGTAGCTCGGACAACTCCATGGCTCCGAGTCGGGACGAACACACGAGCCAACGACGATTAATCGATCAAAACTAAATCCTCTATCGCATCGATGTGTTCGGGATCTTTTCTGTGAGACGTCAACTGACTGCGATGGATGAGCCTCCTCCCAGACCCGAGGAGCCGAGTGCAGAGTCATCGATGAATAAACTCAAACTAAATAAACTACATCAGTTATTTTTTATTCTCAGGATGTTAAACATTTAAATAAAGTATTTAAATATTCTGGTGCATTAATCCATGAAGCTTCTTAAAGCACATTTGTATACACTTGCTTTCATGTGATGTGTTTTTATTGTTTATTTGTCTTACCCTTTATTTAGCTTTTTCATTTATTATTAATTTTTGTTTTACTGCTTTCATGTGTTTACGTTTTCACCTGACATATTTAATCATTTAATTTAAACACTATTTAAACCTTATTTACGATTACGTAAACGTGGTGGCCTGGCCTCTTGCACCGTAATAACGTTGTTATTTATCCTATATCTGCTTGTATTGCTTTGCTGTCAAATAACTTTGTAAACTCTATTTTTAAAAGCTGCTTTACAAACAAAATGTATTTCTATTATTAATCCATAGATTTATTCTGCGCTCGATTGTTTTTCTCCAGCTATTTAGCACGTTCATGTTTTACATTTTATTTATTAAAAACAAAATCAGTTTCTTTATTTAGAATACAGATATTTGCAGTAAATGATTTAACACGTAAAGAAAGTTAAGTAAGAAAATTAAATAACACGCAGAGCGGATAGACGCCTCTTTCTGTGCGCATGCGCGGCGCGGAGCCCTTGACTCGGCTTCTTCCTCGCGTTGCACGCCGGGAGCTCCAGTCACCTCTCTCCGTCATGGCGGCCCGTGTCCTGACGCAGTGTCTCCGCTCGCTCTCCCGGCCCTCGCTGCGGCTCTGCTCCGGCAGCCCGGCGGTCCGAGCCGCTGCCGGCCCCGCGGCGGCGCTTCATCGACCAGTCTCCTTCGCCGCCGGCAGCCGGAGGACGCGGTGGCTCGGCCAGAGCCCGGTGAGTCCCCGGTAACCCTGAGCCGTCGGTGGGCCTAGCGCGCGACGCTGTGACCTACCGACGCCTTTCAAATGTGCCCGGCTCACCTTGTCTGTCCCGGCCCCGCAGCGCCGGGGGGTCGGTCTGTTCTGTCTTCAGTGATCATCCACCGACACGTTGTTTAATCTACCGACCGGGAAACGCGTCGTTCTTTCTGCGCACACATTGGCCATGTTGTGTTGTTAGCTAACGAGCTAGCTAGCGAAGTTGTATTGAGATCATTGACACATGTGTTGTTTAATTTTGTGTCTGCTGCACTTAACAATCATTCCGGATACAGACACATAACCGTCACAAAACAGACACACAACCGCCTGTAGACAGTGTGTGGTTCATTCTGCTCAGCTACGTGAAGCATGGAGCTCAGATTGTAAAACCGTGTAATCCTGAGGATCTTGTGTTGTGTTAGTGTGTTTAATGTCACTGGGAAACATGATGATTTGTAGTTGTGGTGTGTGTGTGAGTCAACGGAAGTCATGCAAATAGTTAAAGGAAAACACCATCTCAGCCAAAGATGAAAAACTAGACACACAACAGACACACACTCCTCTGTGATCACATCCCTTCATGATGGAATTCAAAGCTTCTTTTAAAATTTCCTTTTAACATAACTTCTAGCTTTTAAAGATGGTTGACATTGATTTTTTTATTATTAACCTTGACAAATCATAATCATCTGATTGTTGTTTTCTCTTCATCCCGTTCGATCATTGTATTATTATTCAAGTTCTTTGTAATGTTGTTAAGAAAATAGCAATATAATTAAAGTGTATTATTATGAACAGAGCTTCCTCACACACCCTTGGAGCAGTTTGGTGTCTGCTCTGTTTCTGACTCTCTCTCTCTCCCCAGGTCTCCTCATTGGGCGTCCTGTGCCGACAGTATGGCGACCTGCCCCCCCTTACCTTAGAGACCATCAAAGGCCGTGTCATGTACGTGCTGAAGCTCTACGACAAGATCAACCCAGAGAGGGTGAGTGGGTCCCGCTGACACTTTGACCTCTAACAGGGACTGACTGGTTGAGTGTCACTATTGTTGTGTTTGTGTGATTTATGTGTTGATTTTTTTCCTGCCCCATCAGCTGGTGACGTCCTCCCACTTCATGAAAGACCTGGGTCTGGACAGCTTGGACCAGGTGGAGATCATCATGGCCATGGAGGACGAGTTCGGTGAGTGACTGGACGCTGACTCGTCTGTTCAGCTGCTCGCTCAGGAATCTTTTAGTGGGATTTTACAAATTGACAGTTTAGGTTTTTGACTGCAGATTTTTTCAGGTTTTAATCGGCAGTGATGGAAACATGACATCAGGGGGGACCTCGCTAAATTGGCAGAACAGCGAAGAGTAAATCACATCTTTAGCCGGTTTAACAGGACCCTGAGCAGCCGGGAGTCCATTTGTACATTTTATTTTAGGGTGTGGTGCCTTCAGGTGCAGCTCTGAACATTAGAAATTAGAGCCGTTGTTTGTTGGGTCTTTTCCTCACAGTGTGTGTTTCTTCTTGTTTCTCAGGCTTTGAAATCCCAGATGCAGAAGCAGAGAAGTTGATGACTCCTGAGGAGATTGTCCAGTACATCGCAGACAAGAAGGATGTTTATGAATAATCAGTTGCTATTGGTCACTACAGAGGTTTGTCTCTCTCCTCTTACAACACAAACTCCCTCCCCCCTCCCTCCCTCACTATTTAACGGTGTACATTTCTCTTTTCTTCCAGAGAGGTTTGACCCCAACATGATCCACGCAGGAAGTCCTTGTGAAGCAGGCGGACGCCACAACATTTCCCACTTCCTCCCTCGTCCGCTCTTCTGTCTGTTGAGGCATCGTTGGCGTCAGCAGCCGTGTCTCGTGTTTAACTGTATTTAATGAACATGTGCTTTAGGAGAGAAAACTAAAAATAATACACATGCTTATATCCAGTTTCGATGATATTTGTTTTTTGCTCTTTCAGCTCCACCCTGTGGTTCCGATGTATAATTTCTCATGAATAGATCAATAAAGACACATGAGGTGTACGTTTGTGATGTGTGAAATCTATTGTGTTGAAACACCAGTGATCAACTCCAGGGGGCAAACTAAATTATCTATTTGCAAAGTGAAAATCTGAATTTTAATTAGATGAAGAGAGTAACATGTTTGAAATATAAATAATGATTAAGATAGGTAATTTAAAAAGGCACACACAAGTTAACTTTCCCATCAAACATTAAAATGAGCAAGTGTAGAAAGAAAGAAGTGAATACTTTTTTTTTGTCCAGAATTAATTGCTGCAAATACACCATCTTTCATGATAAACAGCTCAATCTACCAACGAAGAAGTGAAATGAAATCATTGCATATGAAATGAATGATAATGGACGGGAGGTAACAGTAAGATGGGGAATAATGTGTACAATCTTTAAGGATGTTTGCTGATTTGTGGGAGTTATGGGTAAAGTAGGATGCAGTGTTTTTGCAGATGGACCTTTTGTAGGCCTTTGCTGCTTTCATTTGGACTCATGGTTTTAACCAAAACAATCGACCATAGCCGAAGCGTTGTTTGCCCCCTCCTTCAACTTAGTGGATGTGATAAGTAAAAGTACACATTAGATCTCTCTCTAAAAGATGGTACCGTCATTTATGTATGTTTTTATGACAGATGTATGTTCAAATGTTAGTTTTCTGGAAAATTTGGTTCTATTTAGTTATTTGATATAAAAACAAGGTGAGATGTCATGGTTGACAGCTGAGGGTCGAGTGTGTAATAGCTTCTGCAAATAATGGAGCCCAAAATCCATCTTTCAGTGTTCATAACCGAGATGTTTTCACCTTCACTCCTGGATAGTGGGAGGACTTGATTCCATTTTTATTTACATTCTATGCTTAACACAATCCTGGAAGTTTAACTGGCAGAGGAAACATTAGGTTACCTTCACAGATCTGAGCTTCTCTAACAGTTTCACAAAAAAACAAGGAAGAGGAGAAGAAAAGAGTCCAGGACGTGAGCACAGTCATTGTTAGTCTTTTATTGAGGGTTGTACCCAAGTTATACAGCTTTGTATGCTGGCTGCAGGAGCCAGAGGGTTACAAACAGTAATCAGTATACGAGTACAGCCAACAGAAGACCTACTACCTACTACTCTACACCTTAGTACAGATTCTCTTAAGAGCACTAAAATCCAGAAAAATAAGGAGAGAAAAAAAAATACATAACAAACCAAGCAACAAAAAGGAGAATAAAGAGTAAATGAAACCAAATAGACAGACAGCATCAGAGGAGACATTCATTATTAGAGCACACTGGAGTTGGTTTTCTATACCTTGTAATATCAGGCGTCTTCATTTTTGTCAATTCTTATACCCATACAAATAAAGATTGTCCTTCAAAAAGTGCAGTTTCCCCCCGAAAGTTTAAGATAAAATTCTTTGATGACCAGAGGAAGACGTTTGAAAATAAAAAGGTACTTCCTGTGTTGTTTGTACGAGAGGAAGACTTCGCCCTCTCATTGATTATAGACACTGTACGTTTATATTTCTCATATATTATATAGTTTCAACAGTCTCCCAAAAAGCAATGTGCATAATAGGTTTACAGGTGAATCCAACTACACACTGTGGATCGATAGAATCTCTATAAAAAACATTGTAGTTGTGTAAAATTTGCAGTTCCCACGGGCGCCGCCGCCCCCTCAGCCTATCGAGGGGGGGGCGAGCTGTGGGAATAAAGACATGGACTTTGCAAATGTTAACCTGTCCTCCTCTCCTGCTACAACTGGCCCGGCGGTTGCTAGGTAATAAAGGTTTTTTTTCAGCTTCTTTATTATTATTAGTACGATTCAATGATGGCACAACATGTTTTTGAGGAATATTATTGGGAATCCCATCTCAGCTGTTTATTTTTTAAAAAGGTTTTTCTGGTTTTTATTCAAAGAAAGCAACAACAACACCCAAGGTGGACATGGAAGCCTGGGTTCAACACTCCACTGCATAGTCTCTCTGAGCAACACCCCCCCGCCCCACCCGCTGTACTGTTCCCACCCGCCCTCCCACAATATCACCCCGCCCGCCCGCCCCCCCCCACATCTTTGTGCTGGTTAGACTAAAGCTTTTCAGGGTTTGTTTGTTTGTGTGTTTTCATAATAAATGTAAAATGACAAACAGCAGATTCTCACAGTTTTTTTTCTCTTTTGTTTTTGTGTTTTTTTTTATGTGTGTTACAAAAAAACAGCCTTCGCGCTTTTGTTCGACAGTAGGAGCCGTTGGGTGTGTTATGATGTAATGTAGCATTTGCTCACAGGATAGTTAAGTCAAGAGAAAAACAAAAGTCACATTATTTTTCTTAAATATTAAAAAGTAGTAGAGTATCACCAGCCAGCTTCCCTCCTCTTTCCTCTGTCCTAGCTTCCTTCCTTCCTTCCCTCCCTCCTCCCTCCTCCTGGCCCTGTCGGGAAGCTGCTCGGCAGCCCTGGGGATTGTACATTGCTCGTGGTGGTTTTCACTTACTGAAAAGATTTTCCTCACATCATCCTTTTGCAAATGACATTTTCTTCAAGCATTTAACATTGTCCAGCTTTTTAAATACACACACACGCACGCACAAACACACAAAATAACAAAGAAAAACTCAATAAAATCCTCGATCCCTTTCCTTCCCTCTCACCCTCCCTCCTCAATTTGGCATGATTCTGTGTTTGAACACAGTTTCTGTACGAGACTGGGCTTCTGCTCTTCCCACGCACACGCACACACACACTGAACAGTAGATTGGACGACAGCTACAGAGAAAGATCAAGCTGGGAACCGAAAGGTAACGTGAACATCAATGGGAGGCGGTTTACAGACATTGCTTGTCCCTTCTCTAACAGCAGAGCAGCCTCCTCACAGGAGGTTTCAACTCCTCCCAGATCAGCACTGGGAGAGGAGCGCTGCCAAAAAATCAGAATGAACGAAGTGTAAAAGAATTCCATCGAGAGTGGAACGGGAATAAAGACCATTTTCAGAGATCACTCCCCCCCCCGACCTCTTGTCAGTTTTGTGTCCCCTCTCCTGTAGTTAAGCTTAGGAATCGGAGAGGGAGCAAAGAGGCAAGTGCAACCCTGTGTCCCTGAAGCGCCCGGAGGAAGCAGCTGATCACAGGTCAGCCTGAGTCACCGCGGGCAAACGAGAGGCCTTGTTTCAGTCGGCCTCAGGATGCGAGCATCCCCACGGCAGCGGCCACCGTCTGTCACCGTGACAACCAGGCACAGTCAGGACAGTAGCAGAATACTTATTCAAATACAACGAGCAGTGGTTGCTTAATTTTTCACTTTTTCCGCACAATGGCTCCGTGTGTTGAGGCTGATCGGGGGTTCGGTCGCCCCTTTGTAATTAAAAACCGTTTGCAGCTACATTCTGGCTCGGCTCAGGCGGCGTGCTCACCGCTCTGACCGGCCCGCCCGGCCCACAGGGAGCGGTGAACCCGGAGAGGGGGACAACACCCCCCCTCACCCTTCTCTCACTCCCTCACCGGGACCAACAAAGCACCATCGTCTCTTTAACAGCAGACACACAACTTAAGAACACTTAGCCACACAGACACACACGCACACACAAGTTGTGAGAACACTCCTCTACAGGGGCACTGCTCTTACCTGGTGTGAAAATACCCAGGATGCACTGATTACAAATTGGAGATGTGAAGTTCTGAGATGTTTCCTGGGCCACCGACTCATTGGACGTCCTCTTCAGAAGAGAACAAACACTCATTACAGCCTCAAATCAGCTGAATTTGTCCTTTAAGATTCACAAAGCCCACAGAGAAACGTTAGAGTCAAGGATTTGGGTGATTAGTCTGGAACATGCTGCTTCCCACAGGCTTGAAGCAACATTCGTCTTTGCAAAAAGGTAAAATAATGTTTGTATTCATTTGCATATGGTGCAGTAAAGTGAGGTCCGATCCCAGGCACTGTGACACTTGTTGCACATGTGGAGACACATTCTGCAGATTGAGTTTGAGGGCCAGGGAGTGAGCAGGGCCACAATGCATCCCCAGCAACATGAACCATTACAAATAAATGACCAACCTTTGCCCGACAACAGTCTGAACCCTCAAACAGCCCTTTGAGGTTGTGAGGACTGACCAAAATGTGCTCACAACAATGGTTTCAAACCTAAAATCTGTCCACACAACCATAGAAAGACACGTACGCACACACAGACACACACTACCCTGTCACAATACACGCACTGATGCACCCTCTTCCTCGACACAGACCTGAAAATTCACACAACAGCGCCACCGTCTGGCCTCTCCTCCAATCCACCCAAGTGCAAAATCCAAGGCTCCTCAGTTCAATTTGTCAAATTAAGTTAACTCAAAACAACAAATGACAAACATGGTTCAGATGTTCCTCTTGCTAACAGTCGTTAAACAAGACGAAAACACATAAGATATATTTATATATTCATATATAGTTTAAGCAACAACAACAAAAAAAAAGATCTGGAATTAAGTAAACTAATCTTTTGTATAATTGAATTATTTGGTAGAGAGCAGTTCAATACTGGCACACACCACTGTCAAGTCTGGCTAATACTCAAGGTTCTGTCTCCCTACGTAAGCTTTGAAGTTGTTAAATATTCACGGCTAAACTTAAAAACACAACTAAAGCCAACATGTTTAGTATTTCTGAAATAAAAACCAATATTGAAGAGGGGAAAACGCACACACGCGCAAACACACAACACAACAGGCTTAACACAGAATAATTACACGATGAAGATAAAGAAATTAAGGTCCATGGCTTCGCGCTAATGCTGACTTCTCGTGCACGCACTCTGTGAAGCGTTTTGTTTTTCCCCGAAAAAATTGTGCATCATAGTTTACTAAACAATCACTGGTATAATATGTAATTCTGTTATTCACACGTGTATCTCGTTGACAAACTCCACTGGTGGATCTACATTCACGCTGAATCGCACACGTGACCACGACTCCCGCCCGCACGCCGACCCCTTCGCCCCCGCGGCGGGAGAACTCACGTCTGCCAGTACAGAGCATCCACACACACACACACACACACACACATCCAAACACACACACACACACACACACACAGACAGACAGACACACTCACGATTCATCAGATCAGGAACTTCAGATGAGAAACCCCCCCCCTCCCGACCCCACACCCAAAAAGGAAAATATAAACAAATAAAACAGTTCAACAATACAATCATATTCTATTTGTAAACAGGTAGAAGCCACTTGACTTGTTGTTGCATCTTCGGACACAATTAGGATCAAGGCAATGAAATGTGGACGACTTTTGCACTGTTAAAAATATTATCTTCAACCAAAACAAGAGATATTTTTTTTGAGATTTTTCTCTTCTTCTTCTTCTTTCCTTTTTTCGAAAACACCATTTGTGGCAATGAGAGCGATTTAAAAAAAAATTATAATAATAAAGGAAAAAGAAAAGAAGCAAGTAATATTTTGTCATTTTTGTTTGTACTCGATGAAACATTTAAAACATTTTGAGACACGGGGGGAAAAAAAGGAAGGAACAAAAAACAAACGCCTCTCAGTAGGCCATGTGAGAGGCTACAGTATGCATAGATACAGATTCGCCTTTCTCTTGGTTTTTAAGTCCGACAAGAAAACATCTTCCACTGACAGTCACACACTCACACAGTTACACACTCCCCACTTTAGATTTTTTTTTAACATCAGTGGAGTGGAGGAGTGGCGGAAGAGGAGGAGAGAGGGAGCGTTGAGTTTTCTACAGCTCGCCCTCCACAACCCCCCCCCAACATTAGGACCCCCCCCCAAAAGACAGCATATTGAAAGCAGTGTGTTGAGCTTCTCCAGCTTAAAGCAGTTATTTGGCAGAGAATACAGACCTATACATCGTTTTCAGTGCTAGAAGTTGGATTTTCCTTTCCTACAAGGAGTAGTAGTTTTTTTTTATTCAACTACAAGGGGGGGAAAACTGGCTTGATTTCCTGAGAACCATTGCTGGTTATTTAGCAGACAAAGAGGAATAGTTCAAATAACCAACGCCATGGCCAAAAACACTGATCCGAATTCCCAGAGTTACAAAGCATCATCTTCATCCTCAGTAAGAGTGTAAATTTTTTCTTGTTTTTCTCATTTTTTTTAAAGGTTTTTTTTCACGTTTTTTTCAAAAATGATTTTTGAATTTTTTTTGTGTATTTTTTTTTATTTTATTTTTATTCCATCTTCTCTTTAAAATGAAGAATGAACACACGTTTCGCCTCCTAAGTCTTGTAAACAAGAGGTTGCGGTGTGGCACCTCCAAAACATTGAAAGCCTATTCTGAAAGTGCTGTTCCCCACCCTGCCCACTAGGGGGCTCGCGGGAGGGCTTGCTAGATAGACCCCGCCCCTATATTAAGGTGGGCGGGGTTTGCTAGTCCCAGCTGCGGCTACAGTCCTTTGCACTGCAGAGCTCAACGTTCTTTAGTTTTAAAACAAAATTGGTGCAATACTTTTTTTTTAATGTCACTTTACTTTCACCAGATAATCCTCCTAAGTCAGCTTTTACTCTTCTTCTACTATCTGTTGATCTTGAACTCCACGACAACGCAGTAAGGTAGGCGTGCCAAGGCAGAGAGGAGCGCACACATACTCATTCACACACGCAATCACACACACACACAAAGTACTTCCACACACGTGCGTGTGCACAGGTATACACACATACGGTAAGGACCTCAATGAGTAAACAGCTACACTGGAAAAACTGGCTGCTCCCTCTATATTGCAGATTATATATACTGAGAAAAAACCACATTCAGTGCAAAGTTAAAAAAGCTCATACTCCAACATTGTCAGCAAACAAATGCAAAAAAAACAAAAAAAAACAAATAAAAAGAATTGGAATTCAAATAAACATGATGAATGAAACAAAAAATATATATATATAATAATGAGCTCGATTGAAGCTTTTTTCGGTCTGAAAGAGCACTACCTGGAAGCAAATATCCATCTGTTCACATTATAGAATTGGCCTGCATGATTCAAGTATTCCGACTGATATGTTTTTGGGCTAAAACAAAGTGGACATATGTGCAGAGAGAGAAACGTAACTTGTATTCCACAGGGAGACCCCGTTTTGTTGAATATCTTGTAAGTGAGAAAGAGTCCAACTAGTGCCTTTGTGTTTTTAACTACTCATTTTCTTCTGCTGATTATTGATAATTCTCTACTGACCCTTCCCCCAGCCAGTTTGATTGGCAGGCGGTTCACATGGAGTCCCCACCCCCTGTCAGGTGATCCACCGGGAGGAAGGAGCTGATTGGAGAAGGGCTGCTGATCCTCCCTGCCTCGGTGCCACTGGGGTTCCCCCACAGGCTACTGGAATAGTTGGTGGGCCCGCCCCAGAGGGAGGAGCTGTGTAGTTCGCTGCTGTTCCACTGGTTTGGTTCAGGAGCGCGGCTGGGAAAGGGGTGAGAGTGATCCATTCTGGTCTGAGGGGAGCCGATGGCCTGCCAGCTGGAGGAGGGAGTGGCCAATGACTGCCCTTGTGCAAAGAAACGGTTGATTTCCTCCTCGCTGGCAAACTCAGCCAGAATAGTAGTGTTCCCCAAAACACACCTGCAGAGAGAGACGCCAGATAAGAGTGTGAGCGCGTGTCTGGAGTTTCAAACCATCCTGTGGCCACGATTCACAATCAGGATGTTTATGTGCATAAGGAAACAAGTTAGTCACCGAAATCAGACACACACACTTTGCCTTGTTGATGCAAATCTGTGGTTGCACAGATTAAACAATGAAACCTTCCTGCCCCTGATTTCTTCAGCAGTTTTAGAATTATAGCAATGTTCCTAAGTGGAGACCAACTTTGTTGACCTATCATTTGTTCTGCTGTCATATAAACATCTTCCTGTTTCTGAAACTTACATGTGCAGGCTCTTCTGGGCCTTGGCGGCCTCGTCCTTGGAGCTGTAGCATACCACAGCGTTACCATGTGGCAGGTTGAGGTGGAATGTGATCAGAGGGCCGTGCTGCATGCACAAGGTCCTCAGGGTGGAGCCGTCAATCTGAGGGGGAAACAAACGTCCATGAGTTTTGAGATATATATCCTCACTTGCATACTTGAAATATAAATAAGACACTCATATTTAAAGGTTACTTCATTCACGAGGAAGTACCTGAGGTGTGAGATTTTTCAGAACGAGCCATTGGGTTCTCGCTGAGCTGCTGCTGCTGCTGCCGCTGTCACCCCAACTGGAACCTGCCAAAGCACAAAGCGTGAAATTATTATCAGGTGAAGCAGGAAGAAGTATCTGCAAAGGCAGTTGACAACAATTTTATAAACTGATGGTGTACAATATTTAAATGCAGATAGTTTTTCTTTGACTTTGAATTGTCACAAGCTCTCACCAGGTGTGTATCTGGACTCAGTGGAGCCCCAACCCCCCATCCTCAGGGAAGAGGCATCCCAGCCAGAGGAAGCAGGACTGGGCTTCTGGCTGGTGAGGCCAGGTGGAGGTCTGGAGGGGGCTGCCACGGACATCGCCTTGGGGGGCAGGGGGACCTTCCACAGCTCATGGGCTAGGGAGGAGTTGGACACAGAACCGCCACCGGGAGACCACTTTGACTCGCTGGGTCTGGCTGCGAGGGGGAGAGCAAAATGAAACCGTTTTACACCAGTGCAGACTATTTTCACAGATCTGAGAGCTGTCTGTCTCAAACACGGTCGGAAGAAACAAGACATCTCTGAACTTCATACCTGAAGTGCTTTGTGCTGTACTGGTGAGGGAACCGCTGTGGCTGGAGGCACGAATGGATGACCAGGCACTGTTAGAAGGCATCGTGGTGTTCAGTGATGAGGATGGCCCTGGGAATGAGGAAGACGAGGGTTAGTGTTTAGGTTGCAGCAGCAGCAGCAATAGCATCCTCCTATATAAGGTTATTCTCATGAAAACTTCTCTTGAAATGTTTTGTTTTTGTGAGCTACCGTTGTTCCTGTCCCTGAGGTGGTCTGTGTCACGGACGGTGTTGATGGAGAGGTTGTTGATGACACTGCCGGGGGTCACAAAGGGGTCAGTCTCAGGGTCAATGTTAGGGTAACCTTTCCAAGGCTCCCCGGGCCGGAACTCTGTACACAAACAAGCACGGACAGAACGATTAGCAAAAGCAAAAACACATTTTCTGCTTTTCATGTTTGAGCATGTGAAAGCCAGTCTACCTGGGGGCCAGGCGACAGTGTTTCCAATGGGTGGGGGGGAGTTGGCACGGGGTGGCCAGCCATCGCCCACCGAGCCCATTGATTGGCCGGGAGGACTCAGGGCAGATGGGCCAGGAGACAGGAAGTCATAGAAGGGAGAGTCCTCCAGACGCAGCCCAGACGACATAGCACCTGAGGGACAAACGCACACAGACGGTTAAGATGTACTCCGAATCACACAAAAAAAATATCCACAGGCCAGTTTGATGCTACAGCTTTTAACATCATCCTCAGAATAATCTGTACCAGATTTGCTGTTCTGCTCCATAGGCTCAGTAGCCCACAGTTTCTTCATTCTGGACTGGGGCGGCTCTTTGTAGCTCACAGATCCGCCACCACTACTACAACCGCCACCAACACCCATGTCCATGGATACATTCATGTTAGAGTTCAAGCCTGACAGAGGAGGAAAGAGAAGAATTTCAATATACGGTGAAATCTGACCAAAAAGGTTGTTTACATATTCAAATACAAGTGACTGAAAAGGCCTGATAGTTGCAGACATACTTAAAGGGAAGTTGCTGAAGGATCCAAGAGAGGAAGCATCCTTCTGCATATCGGGTGTATTGTGGGACAAGTAGTTATCCAGGTACGGTTTGTGAGGTGGGGGCTGTTTCAGCAAAGAGGGGTCCAGGTGCCGTGAGGGGTCCAGGTGCCGTGGGGGCTGCATCATCGATGGAGACGAACCGATAGGACGTGTCTAAGGACCGGAGACAGGAGTTTACAGGAGTCAACACCATTTACAGACACTGTACTCTTTCATAACTAAAATTGTGGGCGTAGTGAAGCAGGACTCGGGAGAGATCTTTAGACACACATACCTGTTCAGGCTGTCGTCCCACGGGCATTGCTCTCTGGCTCTGAGCCTTCTGTTGATGCTGTTGCTGCTGTTGTTGTTGTTGCTGCTGCTGCTGCTGCTGGAGGAGAAGACGCTGCAGAAAAACAAGAGTGTTAAAAGAACTGTTATCAACAGCTGTATTGTCTTTCTTCATTTCAAATAAAAACAAACATTTGCCACCGTTGTATTGAGTTTTAAGAAAATATGGATCTTGTAATTCACAACTATAGTTTAGTATAATTCTAAAGGCCACATCGAAAGAGGGACATTCCTTATAGCTTCACTTGTGTGTTCAATCTACCTGTAACTGGTTGATCTGGTTAAGCTGCGACAGCTGGTTGAGCTGGGAAAGTTGGTTGAGCACAGCCACCTGCTGAGGTCCGAAAATAGGGTTCAGGCCTCCGTTACCTCCTGGGTACTTCAACAGGGATGGAGGGACCTTGAAACAAACAAGATACTGGTTTGAATGCGTTTTCTTCCACTTGATGGAAAGTTTTCTGCTCTTATACAGACTTTAACAGGTGTCGAACTGTTATGTAGAAGTAGTTTTAAACAGTCAATTTCATATCTAGCAAAAATGCATCAATTGAATAGCTTATGTTACTTTTAAATCAGAATCAGTCTTTCCCCTCTGTCGTTCTACAAATTATCTTCCTATTGCTGCCGCTGGATCAGGATCAGGGCAGATGCATATTATGCATCTAGTATTCTTGTACTCTGCTGTATTACACTGCCACATGTACTTTCTCCTCCCTCCCCTGCTAACCTGCGCTCACTTTATACGTTAACAATAAACACCATCACTAATCAGATGGTAGTAGGATCTGAACTGTCAATTATCCATCTCAGGTGAGGATCCTATTCTCGAAAATGTATCCTCATACTCTTCTGAAATAGAGGAAACCAATGGAAAGTAGGAAACAAGGCTCATAAATGTAAAAGGACACCGTCTGATTTGTAGATAAACAAGTGCTGTCTTGAAAATTCTCTGAAAGTCCATCGGCAAAGATTTAAACTATTTCAGAGACAAGACCTGACATGGAAAAACATTGCCGCCAACACAGGGAATGAGCAGGAGATACAATGATAAGCAATGTTTTTGTGTGTATCTGTGTGTGTGTGTGTGTGTGTGTGTGTGTGTGTGTGTGTGTGTGTGTGTGGAGATACAATGATAAGCAATGTTTTTGTGTGTATATGTGTGTGTGTTTGTGTGTGCGTGTACCTGAGAGGGCAGGATGGGTGGAGGCACTTGGTTACGAAGGTTGGGTTGGGGGGGAATTTGGGACTGGGGGCCTCGGCCCTGTGCTACGTTGCTGCCACCCAACATAGGGTTTACATTCTGAGCAGGGGACACACAAAAGCAGGCATTCTTGAAATTGTCAACAACAACTAGTAATTCATATTGCTATGAAATATAGAGAAAACCGGTTTTATGATAACAGGCTTTTAACAGTTCAATCAGCGATGCAAAGTTTGATAAATACAGAAAATATAATTTTTACAGGCAACATGTAAGAACGTCATACGCGTAATGTGGTTTAAATCATTACAATATACACAAGATCCATCTTAAAACCTAAACACTTCACCCTCCGTCCACACTCACCCGTCGAGCAGCCCCAGGACTAGAGTGAGCAGGCGACTCAGAGTCGAGACAGGGGACAGGCTGAGCAGAATTGGAAGGGCAATAGCTCATACTTTGATTGGAGGAGCGCTCATCATAAGCAGAGGGGGAAGCGGATAGCTGCAGAAGCAAGGCCAAGTGCGCAGCAGACGGCAAGCACAGAGGGACAGGAAGCACATCAGCAGCCAAAGAAGGTACAGAAAGAGAAGGAGAGAAGTAGGAATAGAGTTAATTTTCCCGGGAGGATAGAAGATGGAGGAAAAAGCAAGATATGTGAGGACAAGGGAGAGAAACCGTGTAGAAAAAGCACAAGAGTAGGAGTGAGATGGGATAAGAAAGAAAGAAGTGATGGAAAAAGAACAAATATAAAAAGAGGCAGAAACTACTGCAGAAAGAAAAGCAAAGCCAAACCACTGCAGCTTTGTACTGGACGCCGAAGGGGAATGAGTCATTACTGCACAATAACACAACCCTTCTAATTAAGGACATAAGGGGTATTTGCAGGTAAAGCCCTATGAGATGAATGTAATTTGTGAATATGGGCTATACAAATAAAATTTGATTGATTGATTGATTGATAATGATAATAAAATATACCATCACCTAGTGCAAAATTAAATATTCCGTTTCAAGTTCCCTCTTAAGATGCAGTGTGTTAGAACAACCACTGTGGGGCGCAACAGGGCTGAGTGAGCACTAACCAGTCAGACATTTCCAGCAACATGCACACACTAGTCTTCCCCAGACCAAACTCATGATCACCACAACAGTGGGGAGATTAACATCCATCTATAGTATGACCCTGGAGGTTCTTGTTTCTGCTCACCTTGTCATAGTAAGGGCTGCGATCCATGGGAGACTCCTTGTGGAGCTGGTGTCGAGACCCAGGGTTCTTCCCCATAACTCCATTGTAGTCTCCCATATTGCTCATGTCCATGCGCTTGTCCTGCACCATCCCTGCTCCTGTCTTCATGGAGTCGTCGGGAGAGTCTCTCTGCCGGCAGAAAGATAAGAACATTTAATCATAGACACAGAAAAGCATAAAAGACGTGTACACTCTTAGTTCTAGACTGTTAGGTTAATAAAGAAAGATGGCTAGATGCAAGTAGGTACAGTAAATAATGTGAATTGGCACTTACAGGAAAGTTCATGCCGCTGAACTGGTTCATGAAAGGTTTCATCCAGGGTTCATCCTGTTTGTTGACTGGTTTGTTCATCTGAAACACAGCAGAAGAAACATTTCATAATGACGTGGTTGGCTGAGACAAATCAAAAATATAAGGCAGCTACAAGAATTCTTAACTAAATCACAGGGTGGTTTTCTGAAGCTATGTTATGATAACATTTTTATCTTCCCGATACTGAATACTGATACGATACCAGTGGATTCAAAAACATATATAACAAGTTACCTAACGTTTGTTACCAACCTTGTATGGAAGCTATAGTGTTGTAATTGGAAACACTGGTGCCACCCCTCAAAACTGAAGTTATGCATATAGTACACGTCCCCATTGCCAATAGCTCCGGTTAATGCTACACTACTGAAAATGCTGTATTTCTTTGCTCTAAAAACAGAACTTGTCAGTGGCAATAGAGCACAGCTGCAGTTTTTGGAGCTTCGAGGAAGGAGCAGTGATTTCCAGGAAAAGAAAATTGCAGTTTTATCTTGGTAAATCTAAAATACTTTACAGAAGTGGTATCGAATCAGTTGATAGATCCGGGTACCCGCTGACCCAGCATTTTGGGAACTGTCAGTAAATCTCAAGTTTTCTTTACTTTACATTTCATGTTGCAAACAGAGGTGAACTTACTTTGTTTGCGACTTTTTGCTTGTAGTTCCAGGTGTTTTGGTCGTGAGACCTGTTGTCCTGTTGGCTGTTGCTCCACATGCCAATCTCCACCTCTTCTTCCTGGTCCCAGCTATTGCCCATGGACCCATCCTCACCACACCATGTCTCCATGGGCTTGGGACCTGGAGCTATCAAAGAGAAAGGGAGACAGGAAGAAACTGAATCAACCCATAGACTGTATTTGGTCATCTGGCTCATTTCATGCCCCTCCGGGTAAATCCTCTGTCCTGCACCATTGCACTGCCATTTGTCTAATTAACATATTCACTTACCAGACTTATGCTGGCCACCCCAGCCAGGACCAGGCTCTCTGCTGTCCCTGCTGGGTTTTTCCCAAGTGCTGTCGATGGGCTTCCCCCAGGCCGACGTCCCGTTGTCCACCGACACGGGCGGCGGAGGGGCGGGGTCCCTCCATGTTGAGGACTCCTTCGGCTGCTGATATTGCTCACCCCAACCTGAAGGAAGAAGAGGGAGTAAACAGTCAGAGGTGGAACGAGGGTTGGATTATTTGTAGGGCATCATCAACGCACCAAATGCAAAGAACCTTTCTTGGAAGTCAACGGACATTTTCACATTTAAAACGTTGGTTCCTGATCAAGCTTCATGAAACAGCCTGGCTCCTAAACCCTAAAAACCCTGTGTCAGCTTGCCTATGCAAGTGGCCCTAAAGTGTTATTTTAACTCTTCTGGCAATGTAGACATATGCATAGGTCCCTATAATGTGAGACTATGTGTGTTCAAGTGTGTGTACAAGTTCAAACGGCTCCTGTTACAGCTGACCACCCAGGCCCGATACTTTCACCCTCCACAGGAGGCATTTGGTGAGATGCCAGGGATACCTCCCCACCAAAATAGGACAGATCATGGGGAGGCCTCTAGCTCCAGTGTCCCTCATGTGACTGGGCACACTCGCACACAAATACAAAAACACAACAGAGAACCTGCATGCACAAACAGCTCACTCAACAAACACGGTGACAGACAAACTGACACATACATTCATGTGTTATAATTTGATCACTCACACAAACATGGTCACTGGAAGTCAGTAGACCAGTCAGCTACATTGGCCAGCCTTTTGCTTGTTTGTTTGTGTGTACATTAGCATGGATAACATGTTTTAATACACAAAACGAACACTTTCATTGCCATACAGAGCCTATGCCTCGTTGATTTTGAATGGGACAGCTAAATATACTCTATTTCTGGAATCTACTGGTTATTATGATTCACAGCACATGATGTAGAAGATTATTGAGTGAGGTTTATTAGCCAGAAGTTGGCCTGATAGTACTTAACTTGCTTTGTGTGCAACATTTTTTGCAAATATTTTGTACAGCACCAGTAAGGCTGACAAAATTACAATCAACACCTTAGTGACATAGTCCGGGCAAAACCGAATTTTAAAACTGAAGGATTCCAGGGCTTCTGTACAACGTTCTTTTTTTCTATCACGTTTTGATTGCCTTATCAAAACATGCCTAATGCTTATTTTTTCCTTTGATTTAAAACCCAAATAAAATGTTCAGAGCTCGTGTCATGGTTGATTAAATATGACTAACATATGGACTTTTTTATTTCTCAGGAATTATAAAAAACCTAAGAATTTGTAAATTTTTTAAGCTAATAGCAAAAAAAAAGACAATTTGAATCTATAACTCTTGGTTATCTAAAATGATCCTTTTGTGCCAACAAAAATTTAACCAACACTAACAAAAAAATTATCAAAAACCTCCGAAGCACTTCTGTTGTTAGTACAGTAGCTGTGTAGCTCACCCCACCCTTCCTGTCTATTCACATAGCATCTCCAGTTAGTTCGCTATACCAGCAACCCTGAATAACCCTTGCAGCCACCCCCCCCCCTTCTCAGCCCACTTCTGTAGAAAAGCAACCTTTTTTTTTCCATCTTACATTGGAACTGTTCCTATTACCAAGTCACCATAACTCCTCTATCACACTCTCTCGCTCTTTTGTCTTAAACCCAACAAAAGCCTGTGTTTCTACAGCGACAGAATCGGTGGGTGAGAGAGAAAGAAAAAGGCAAATGAGGGAAGAGAAAATCGATGCTCTTAGCATTCCAAAGGGATGACTCAACCTGCTCCACAAAAAGCCCTCAACACAGACAACGCTGCAGGGAGGGAGACGGGGAGAGAACGGCTGTGCGTGTTTGTGTCCTCTCAATCTTTCTGTGCAAATTGTGTAAGCCTTTTGTGTACAATTGAGTGTGTGTGCATTCACGAGTCTGTACAGTCACAATCTAAATCCTTTTCAGACCTTATTCCAGCTATGTCAAAAAGAGCCTGTGGGCGGGACTTTTTGATCCATTCTTAAGCCGTACAGGCGTGCACGTACATGCCCGAGCCATTTATACACAGGTTCAAGTCCTGGTATTTTCTACCTCGTAAATTAACTAAAACAAAACAGAATCTTTTAAGTGCAACCCAGACTCACGACATGTCACAACTGTACATTTGAGAATCAACAGAACTAAGGAACTGATGGAAACAGTGTCATTCAAGAATGTTGCAATGAAAGCATCCCTCCAGGCCGAATTCCAGGAAATCTGTTGTAACCAGGTCTAATATAAACAGCGAGCCAGTGTGAGTCAGCAGTGAAAAAGATTCATTGTTTTTCACATGTACACGCGTGTTAGAGCATTGTGGGTTACATTTGACTCTCTATTGTTTGGCTTCAATAAGCAAATTAATTATTATTAGTTGTGCGTATATCCAAACATGCTGTACAACTGCTTGAATTGTGTGCATGCACAGATATCCCAACTTACCAGGATTGCAGTTTTTCTCCTGGGCAGGAGGCTGCATGGGCTGGGGGGGATGCATGGAGCTGTGTTGTGGGTGAGGGTGGGAGTGCGGGTGAGGGTGGAGGTGGGGGTTGGGGTGAGGCTGGTGCTGAGGGGGAGGGTGAGGCTGGTGCTGAGGCGGAGGGCCCTTGTTCTCCTGATCAGATTGGCCGGTCTTGTTCCTCATGTTGACAGATCCTACCGGTTTCTTGCCTGGGAAGACAGTTTAATTCAAATGTTTAGTCATCAGCTTGAATCGACAATTGTCAGCTCAAAGGGAGAAGTCTGGAATTTCATCAGATTCCTGGTAACAAAGAAAAAGATAAAGTGTTTACCAGGTTCTCCCCAAGCTGCGGTGCCATCATCGATCTCCATCCTGCGCCGTATGGACTCTGGAGAAGGCTCTTCCCACCCAGTAGAAGACACTTCCTCTTTCTGAGCTCCTGCGGGTATGGGGCCTCCCAGCCAGCCTGGTGGGAGAGTGTATACAAATGTGCAAAAGTGAGTAATCAATTTAATGTGGTCCCACTAATCCCAATAATCTCTAAACCATGCAACTAAGTGAAACTCCTGCTGAGACGCTGATTCCTCACAATTACCTGAGGGCTTGCTGGGGCCTTGGTTGCCTCTGGACATGTTGGGTTCGGGACCCTTCCCCCACTCGTTGGAGGGCTTGGGAGTCGTCTCGCCCCAGTTCTGGGCCCCGTGGTGGCTGTTCTTCTGCGGCTGCTGCTGCTCACCCCAGCTCTGGCTGTGACTCTGAGAATTGGGTTTGTGGACTGAGTCGCCCCAGTGGGAACCTTGGTTTGATGCGCTCTGATCTTGAGTATTTGATCCTCCACTCCCGACCCAGGTGTTGCCGCTGCTGGTGTTTGTGTTGGTTCGGCTTGAATCGTTCCAACATCCAGAGCCAGACCGGTCGCTGTCGCCTTCCCAGCCCGCTGAGCCAGCAGTTTTTTGGGGCTCCCCCCAGCGATTGTTGGCTCCTCCTCTGACACCTTCTCCACCACCACCCCATCCTTCAGTTCCATTTCCACTGTTGGAACTCCAGCTCTGCTGCGCTTTGGGCGCATTAGTCCAGGTATTGGACCTAAACAAAAACAATTAAGGTGATCAGTCAAACATAAATATCAGACAATAGTTTTTACAATTAAAAGGCAAAGATAACGAAATGAGAGCTGGAGAAAACAAAAAGCGTTAATCACCTGTCATCTTTGTTATAGTTGTTGCTCCATGTATTACTACTGGTGTTGCTGCCCTTGTAGCTGGATCCATCATTCCAGCTACTCTGTCCACCACCTCCACTCGCTGAGACTTGTTTGTTGTCCCAACCGGAGTTTTGTCTCTGGTCTCCCCAGCCAGAACCTCCTGCATCCTGACCTGAGCTGTTCGGCCGACCACCCCAACCTGAAAATAAATGAAAGTGGGTGGGTTATATATTTTCCATTTTCTGTCCTGCATTACCTGGTGCTGTATATCACTACATGCAAACACACAAAGGTTTATCAACATATCATTACCTCCAGAGGGCTGGGAGGGAGCTGCCGGTCCTGCTGTGCCCCAGCTGGAGCCTCCACTGCTGTGCTTTCTGTCATCTCTTCTTGGACCCTGGGGCTGATTGATAACTGGAGAATTCACGTCCCAGGTGGTGTTTTGTCGTACGGGAGTCTGACCCCACCCAGTGTTGGACAGAACCCGGGGGTCAACATCGACCCGGGGCGGGGCTGATACTACTGTTGGAGAATGGGTACCTTTTCTGCGGTTTAGTCCTTTTGACTGGCTGCCGTCTTTGTCTGAGCTCGATTGACCTCCAGAGCTTTCTGCACTTCCCTCACTTCCTCCAGAGCGACCCCAGCCTCCAGTGACACTCCCCACGCCTTGGGTTCCACCTGTTCCACCTCCCATGCCCATAGCGTCATCCTCTAGGCTCTTCCAGCCATTGTTGGCTGAGCTTCCTTTCTGACTTACAGCATCTGTGCTGTTAACAGGAGCTGCTGATCCCCATTCTCCATTTGACATCTTGTTTGTTGTGGAAGAGGACGATGAGGTTGAGGAAGAAGATGATGCGCTGCTCCCCCAGGGGCGAGGGATCCCTGCTGGAGGGCCCATCGTAGTTTGGTTCCCATTGCCTGGGCCTGCAGAGCCTGGGATTTGATTTGAGCCAACACCCCAGGACGAGTTGCTCTGAGGCTGGTTTGGATTATTGGCAGGCCCCTGGTCCCAGCGCGGGGCCCCAGTGTTATTGTGGTTATTATTACTCTTGTAAGCAGCAGTAGAGGAGATTTGGGGGTTTCCAGCCTGCAATAAGGCAGGATTTTGTGGGTTCACAGTGTCTGCATTTGGGGGGCCCTTGTCTCCAGGGTAGGTAGTTGCGCCCCAAGGCGTACCGAAGGCCCCTGCAACTCCCGGCTCTCCTTGGGGGTTCTGGGGGGCTGATGAGGGGTTTCCATTGGCCAGCGGACCCCCATTCCCTCCTCCAATGGAACCCCAGGAACAATCCCCACTGAGTTGGGGTGAGGCGGTAGAGTTTGGTGGACTAGAGGTCATTGTGGCATTAGTAGTAGTAGTAGTAGTATTCATCATAATAGTGTTATTTGGTCCATTGGATTCAGTGTTAAGGTTGGTAGACTGCAGGCCACCATTTCCACTGTTGCTGCTTGCTGTACCATTACTCATATCAGTGACTTCCATCATACTGCTGTTGTCTGGAGCTGCCATGCCACCCCAGCCCAGCAAAGGGCCCTGTTGGGGGGCTAAACCCAGTTTGGAACTTATCCCCGGGGGCCGTTGGGACCCTGGGCTTGGGGTTGGATTCTGGGGCCAGGCACCGTGGTTGGCATTTGGGTTTAAAGTGTTTGGGTTTAACCCTCCGTTGATGCAGGGGGTGCTTCCACCTGTGGTAATCATGTTGCTGCCTGACTGGGTGCCCCATACACTACTGCTGTTGACGAGCTTGATGTTGTGGCTACCCATGTTATTGCTGCCAATACTGCTGGACCCCGCCACGGAGTAGTGGGAGGACCCTGTGATATTGTTATTTCCATTATTTGCTCCTCCACCAATCACCTGGTGACTGTTGCCGTTGCTGTCTCCATTTACAGAAACGCCAACCATCATTGCGGACGTCACCGAAGAGGGGGAAGAAGCCGTAGAAGACACAGAGGAGGAAGCATTTGCTGACATCATCATCACTGTTGTCACAGCAACAGCAGAGAGGTTTTTCTCTGAGCCGATTGAGGAGCTAGAGTCAGCGTCCATGCATTCTGATGCCAGCTCAGGGTCTGATCCTGACCCACAACCAGAAGAGGAGGAAGAAGAGGAGCAAGAGAAAGAGGAGGAGGAGGGAGGCCAGACAGAAGAGTTGGTTGAAGAGGGGATGTTGGGTTTGTCGGTACTTCCGTCCACTAGGACTTTGCCCCAGTTGCTGTTGCCATCAGTGCTGCAGGGAGAGCCAGAGGACCAAGGGGAAGGCTCATACTGCGAGTCCAAGCCAGGATGCTCCAGACCTGGGAAGATAAAGGGTGGACATGGGAGAGGAAACTATTAGTTTGAAGATTTCAAAAAACATTTTAGAATTTATGTATGAATCTAATCAAGCATTCAAGAAAGGTGTTAATTCCACTTTGGTGTACTACATTGAATCACAGGTGTGGCTTTAATTCTCTCTAGCATGGTCGCTTTTTTATATTTTTCTATCCCCCCTCCAACTTTCAGCTGCCCAACTGTTCTGAACATGATCGGTGCCAGGTCTGATCCTGGACACAGCTGCCACCATTTTGTCAACACAGCATGACCCAAAAGCATGCCAAAGCTATAAACTAGGATTCAGGGAGGTGGAGGATGACCAACAGCAGGAGAGAGGGAGGACATTGGGGATGTGGCAATTATGTGTGAAAAGAGGAAGCGAGGATTGGAGGAGAATGGAGAGGACGAGGGGAGGGGAGGGGGGGCAAAGAAGACGAGATGGTGGCAACTGAAAAGAGACAGATTTTTGCTTTAGATATAAAGATCGTCTGCATTTCGGCATAGGTCCAAAAGTATCTGATTTTGCAGATGAGTCACGGTGGCAAGTCTGGGATTAGGGTTACGGAATGTGGGACACTCAAAGCATCCGCTCTGGGGCAGTTTCCTTTGAGCTCAGCCAATCAGTTGCACAAAGTGTCTCTGACTTTCAAAGCTTCTTTTACATGCAGTGCTGCCACAGGTGTGTGATGCTTATCGTGTTTGTGTCCCACGTCTCCTGTTGTTCCCTTTCACACACTCTCACTCATTCATCTATCTCTCTCTCTCTGTATCATCAGTCAAGGTCAGACTGCGGCTCCACATTCAAAGCAAGGCACTGGAAGAGAGAATGGAAGGCAGAGGAATAGGGGGGAGGAAAGAAACCCATGTGTCGTCACCTGTTTGATTAGGGGAGTGGCTGACGGAATCCCGTATGGGAGCCATGCCTGGAAACAGAGAGAGGAAAGACTGTCAAACAGGCTTAAGGGGAGTTAGAAATAGCGGGGGGGTAAAACAGACAGAGTGAGGAGATGTTAGTTAGGACTGATAGGTCATTCACTGAGAATCAGGCAAACAGTTAAGAGCAGTGAGAAGAGCTTGCAAGTAAAGAGTATTAAGGGTTAAGACACAAGTTATCAGGTGGTTATTCAAATTATAATAAGAATAAAATATACATTCAAAGTTTGTATTATGTCTTGCAGCAAGACAGCATATTAACAAGTTTCTGCAACATAAATATTGTTTCCGTTTAAGCTGAATATTACCACTGTGATAAATGTAAAGATCAAACTAAAACAAATATTGTCACAAATGTAATCATCTAACAGTTTATTTGTCGATACGATAAAAGATAGAACATTTACTGCCATTTAAATGCAACCGTAACCATTTCTTTGATCGTGAGCAATGGCAGACAGGGTGCTTGTGCAGGCTGGTGTTCCATAATGCATTTCCAGATACACACGGATCTCTGACAGTGTGCTTGACTTCTTATCTTTCTTTCAATAATTTACCTGTCAGTGTGGCTTGTGGCTGCGGCTCCTGGCGGTGCAGGAGGGCGTCCCTGGGCTGAGTGGAGAACGGGCGACCTCTGGATCCCAGGTCGACAAACGGGAGGTCAAAAGTCAAAGCTCAGGAGGACACAGCCTCAAGGGCCTGAAGTGACAAGGCGGGGCTTATCAGAGCGGGCAGAAGGCTGACCAGGCCCCGTTGGCATTGCTGAAGACTGTATGTGTTTGTGTGTGCACGTAAGTGTGTGAGCGGGGAGGGGGAAGGGGGGTGGTGGTTTCGATTTAGGACTCTGCCTCAACTTGGTGTGCTCCGGCACTGCAGAGAACAACAGAGTAGAAGACAAAAGAGCAAGACAGTTGGTTAAAAAACACACTGCATGGACATTATGAACAACTTTACAACAAATGACCGGTTTGTAAACAACCCAATAATAACATCGCCAGCACCAGTCTAACTAACAGCAGTTTTTCAAGTCTTTCTAGAGGGTTTTGGGCGACTGTGATTAACTCATGCTTCATGCGAATGTCTTAATATTTATACACTCCAACGGGATTCAGACGAGCAGATGACAGGCACACATATGACTCAGAAGAAACAATTCTCTTGTATAATTTTCACGAGGCCCATTTGAAATCTAATGTTATGATTTGTATCACCAGTAAACACAAGACGAGTATGTGATCCGACCACATGATGCAGTCAGACCGAAGTGGTTTACTTTCTTTTATGGGTTTGTGATAATGTGGCATTTGCAGGGTTGGCTTGGTTTCGTGACTAAGAATACCAGGCAAATACAGCCAAAGCTAAAGTTATCATCACAGTTATATTTTAAAAAAGAAATTGGAAAAAGTAGCTTTTCTTAGGCTTTTCTTAACGTCGTCTCTGCGATCAACAATCCCTACCGGCATAGAACCACACACGCAGATGTTTCTGATTCAGATTCAGTTCCCTTGAGTGTGAGATAAACACGTGAGTCAGTGAGGTATGTTGGAAAAGTAGCATGAAGAAAGAGAGAAGAGTAACGACCCTGCACACCTTCTCCTCTTGAGGGGGAACGAATGTGTACGAGTTGGGACTAGATTAGGGTTATACAACGGGCTTAAAGCTAGCAGCGCTGCCCTCGGACACCATGGCGAGCAAAACCACTTATCCTGGAGCTGAGAAAGAAGCAGTGAGCAACTGCGAGGAAAAGACAGTAAAAGAGAAAGAAGAGAAAGGCAGGAATCAACAGAGCGGAGAGGGACACAGACATCCTTCAGAGGAAAGTGGACCAGTGTATTTGACAGCAAGAAGAAAAGTGTGTGTGTGCACGTGACTCCTGACCTTTTCTCGGTGCAGGTTAACAAGTGTGTTAGACCTCTGTGCCTGCTGCAGCAGTACACAGGTCTATTTATAAACCTTGCGTTCAAATAGCAACCACTCTGTTGACTAGCCAACATGATAAGATACCCGACTAACTCCTGTGTGCACAACGAGCAGAGTGTGCAAGTGCAATGAAGCATGCATGTGTTAGATGTGTGGAGGAAACTCGTGTGGTTTCAATGTTAAATGCTCAGTTTGGTTCAGAGCCATAAACCCCAGTCCACTAAGAGAAAACAGAATCCAAACATGGCAACTCATATCCATGAAAAGGCTTCTTACAGACTCACAGCTATCATTGCTATGAAAGCCAACAAACTGACCAGACACACTTAACTGAGGCCAAACTCCACCTTTATTAACTCACCGCTCACCAGCTTAACATGGGCACACAGCCAGCACCTAAACATTAAGCCTGCCAGAGGGCTGCACAGCGGCCGTCTGGAACCAATCAAAAAACAGACGAGACAATGATATCATTTCAAAAACCTCATGAGAAAACGGCTCCATATATGAAAGACATAACGAGAAATACTTAGCAGAAATTTAGAGCGTTCACTGTGGAATTGACCTGCTCCCTCTGGCAGCTACTTCTTTTTAAAGGGCAAGACTGTTCAAGCAAACTGAGCTCTTTACTTCCTTGAATGTTGACTCAACCTTCCAACATGGAAAGACCCGTCAACCCCAAAGCATCTGATTCAAAGTGCCTACGCATAGATAACATTTATCCTTATTAGGCAGTGCAAATTAAAATTTAACTAGATGTTTAACACTTTACTGTAAGAAGGGCAAATCATTGGAGGAAATTATTCAGTTGATAACAAAATTGTTAGGGCCACTATCAGAAATTGTAGTTTAGAAATTGTAACTATTTGTTAATTAATCAATTTGTATTTCAACAGAGTAAATCAAGTATTTAGATGATCAGTAGTTTAAGGTTAAAATATGTCATATGCACTAGTTCCATCTTCTCATAGTAAGGATTTGTTATTTTTCTTTGCTTGGTGTGATGGATTCATTTTATATTTTATTGTAGCAAAGATTGAATGAATTATTCAAGAAAAAAGCAGCAGATTCTTCAAATGTAAACTAACTTGTTATGTAATCCATCTGGTTTGAATCATAAGCGCCATTTCATTTATTCAGCTACAAAAGAATTACTACAAAAAAGATCACAGTTACTTATAATTATGCAAGATTACTAAAGTGAAAAAGTTAACATTATCCCTCTGTGTGTGTGAGTGTGTGCGTGTGAGCATGTTCACTGCTGCTACTCGGTACAGAGTACAGTTTGTTCCCTTCTCCCTGCTTCTATCTGAGAACGGCTTTCATGAGGGCCCCTGGAGTTGGCAGCAGTTCCACTGCTATCATCTTACAGGCGGGGAGGGGGGGGGTGGAGGGACGGTATGGGGACAAGACACAAACACAGTGAGTGTAGCTGAAGTGGGGATGAAAGACACAAAAGAAACCAGATGATACTGAAGCAAAGAGGAGGAATAAGATGAGGGTAAAAGCATTAATCCATAGAAAATGTATTGAGACCGACATTTATAACCTCTCACCGACTTAATTTTGCTTACGGTACATACGTTAATACTTTCCCTAAGGCACAAACCCTCCTCCCTCCCCACTGACCTGCGCTGACATCACACTTTAACAATAAACACTAATCAGAAGTGAGGCATAAAATAAACGAGGCCAATTTTTTTCTAATAATCGTCATATTGATTTGAGGTCATACCGCCCAGCCTTGTGAGGAAGGGGAAATGCGTCTGAGGAGGGACAAAGAGGCGAAGAGGCTGTCACTGAGGATGATGGGAGAGGAATGCAGCTGCAGCTTCGAACATGTATAAAAAGCAAAGAGGTCAACTTCCTGAAGTCAGCAGCAGCCGAAGCCAGTACAATGTGTACTCCCCCCACTTCTACTCACAGTAAGAAGGAAAGAAACAAAGGGACGTGTAGCTAACTTCACGAATCCTTGAGTAGTGCTAAAGGAAGAACAGAATTAACTGATCCCAGTGTTCTGGTCCTGTTTTCTACCATAAAAGTTACATAAAGTAACCTGGTGAGGAAGAGATGGATCGAAACCAACATAGATTAAACTGACAGGTCCATCTTGCTTGTTTCACACAATCTCTTGCATTAAGTTTCACATGTGTTCATTTTAGAAATTTGAAATTGATACCAAACCATCGATACATCCCCGCTACAAAGGTTAGTAAATGAAAAACATTGCATATTCTCTCAACTGGTTAATCTGAGCATCTTAAATACCGGTGAAACTGAACCATCATCTGAACATTGTGTTCTGCTGCAGGCACTTTTCGTGTGTCTGCCTGTTGCTATGCAACTGCAGAATCTATTTGAAGCATTATGCTTTTCCCCCCAAAGTAGACTTTTTTATTTTTATTTTTTTATAATTTGCATGAAAGTAAAACTCAACCGGCCGTCAGCAACAAACCTTAATGTTGAAAATATATCCCAATATACATGGTATGAAAAAGACGGCTGCAGATCACGTGCCAACATTGCACGTCTGATAAATGCAGCACCGGAGAAAACACTTCTCATACAAGGACACGTTCCCGCATCTTCTGATCCTAGGTCTGCAGCACTGCCTTTATAAATCTGCTCCAGCTTTAACAAAAGCGTATTGTTACTCCTCAAGCTCACAGACATGTTTAACTTTGCTGGTTTCCTTTCTCTTCTTTAATCTGATTGTCTTTTATCTTTCTCCGGGAAGGCCATCTTGACTGCGTTTTCTAGGAACTGAAGTAACTTGTTAAGGCAAAAGTTAGGGAAGACCTTGTTGTCGTGGCTACATTCCTAAACACTCCCAACTCCTCTGGACTTCGACTTAGATTTCATCAGTGCAAGAAGCACACGCCAGCTCCACTCTCTCAAATAAACACAACCACTCATCAACAAAACAGCTGAGGAGAACTCAGAGAGAGAGGGAGAGCTGAGAGTCTGCATCTTTCCTACTGAGGCTTCCCTGGTTTCATGTGAGACCAACATGAAGGACATGAGAAGGTGCTGTGCTACACATCTGCTTCACTTTCAAAACAGCATTGTTTACATGTGCCGTGCGAATGTGTACACGAGCAGATAGGCGCACTCATGTGGTCCAACGCTGTCCCGTGAACCTTGGGAGTGGTTAGGAGGGGCGACCGCACACAATCCAAACTAAAACTAAGGGCAATGTGCACAAACTTAAGGTTTTGCTTATGACTCATTAGCTGATTTGTCCATTATTCGGTCATCCATTTGATTTCACCGACACCTGCCCACCTCCACCCAGACCGGTAATATTTGCTAGCAGGCATGCCAAGTAACTTTCAACTCCAGCTTTGGGCGCAGCAGTGAGTACATTTACTTCAGACTACAGGGAGTTGAACATGTTTTTCTTTCCAGTACTTATCATGTATTGCCAAATTCGTGTTTCTGCACTGAACCGCATGACTCAGGATTCAGACACTATTTTAAGCGCATAGGACTTCTACCTACTTTAGCAGTCACACGGCAGATTACAAGCCGGTGTTCACGGGTTATTTTCCATCATTTTTAAATGACTGGGGATTCCATCAGACAGGTTTTAATAATATTAAATATTACTCTGACAAAGGATAAATTACAAGCCACAATCAAACCACTGCTTAATACAAACTCAAATACGATCGTTTGTTCTGTCAGAAAAACGATCTCCATAAAATGTCACATTCCTGCTGGATTCACGACATAACTGAGCTGAGCTGCACATAACTCAAGCTGCATTAGCTTTTAGACTCTTGCTGCAGTATCAACACCCTTCAGAAGTACAATGATTACTCCTGTTACTGTATAACTATTATCTCGGGGGAGGAGCTTCGGTGACAATAAATGGCATTGTCCGTTCACGGTCTGGTACAACAGAGAGTTCAACTCATCTGTTTGTAAAGAGACGCATCACCACATTTAACTATGTAGTCCGAGGGTCAGACGAAGTGAAAGACAAAGTAGGAGGATGGCGGAGGAGTGGAAACAAAAAGAGAGAGCCATTGAAACTCGAAAGACAGGCTCAAGGTCAGAGATATACGCTATCAGACGTCCTGCCGATGCTAACCATGACAGTAGTCGCAGCTGTAAACGAAGTAGGCCTGTACAAAGAGGAGTCTATGGAAACTGTAATGCAGTTCAATGGAAACACAACTCTGTCACATGGCGAGAAGACCTTGAGGGTCGTTAGAGTAAAGCACACTGCACCAGTGGGATAGATAACAGGGACAGGACCCAGACTATGCGGGGAGGATAAAATGTCAGCAAAATAAAAAGATTACATTTTTAAAAAGTCCTGAAAGCCAGATTTTATTGCCAGATTCATGTCTCTACTCCAAACTGCAGCTTCGAGGATAGTAAATCTATTTTAAGACTGCAGTGTTCATTTTTTACCACCTCCAGAACTATTCTGTTGATATGCAATATTAATCACATCCTTGCTTACTGTGCAGAACTGCACTTGGCAAAATGGGTCTATTAACACTATGAGAGCTGGATCTTGCTGTTCTGACGGCACAGCGGATATTGTAGATAAAGAGCTTGGTGCAGGGTGAACAGAGGCTTGCATCACAGAAGCAACATATGCTTAATTAAACACAGAGGAAGACTATCTGTATAATAGCAAATCATTTTAATTAAGTGGACATAGGGCTGAGCAATAATATTTTATTAAGGGGTGGGATCATCTCATGCTGTGCTAATTAATGACTCAATTACTGATTAAACAAACTGTAAAAGACAATCACCAAAATCATATGTTTTTTTGTTATGTCCAGAGCCCAGCAGCTCCTGACAGACGTCACTGACGCCTTCACTCACCTTTTGTCCAGTCTTGTATTTTCTTATCCTCCTTCCTCTTCACACTCTCCGTCTCTCTCTCTCTTCCATCCACTGTTCTTCCCTCTATGGGTTTGATCCCTGTGGAGAGGAACAGAGACAGACACCATTACATCACAATGCACTGTATTTACCACAAACTTCATCATTTAGTCATAAGGATGGTGTTTTGGTTTGAGGAGGATGTGAAACTGGAAGATTTTAATCAAAGTTAATGTATTTTTTCGTAAACTAAATATCCTGGTGTATAGAAAAATACACACAAAATAAGCCTAATGTTACCTTAAAGATTATCTCCAAAGCTCTGGATGTTTTCCTTACTTTTTGATGTTTGGTTGATCAAACAAGTGACTCTCCAAAATAATCACTGGATAATGACCGTATATTATCTTTTTCTTTTTTCCGTTCATGGTGCTGAGCTTCGTTCAGACTTTTAAGGAATAGAGAAGTTTCACAATTATTATTGCCTATAGTGAAAGTCAGTATTACACCAGTTTATATTGCTTGATAACAAGGAACAAGATGAAACACGATTTGAGGTTAAGAAATTTATTGCCTTTAGCTCGTTACGATATAGTTTCTCTTTTTGCTCCCAAACACACACACAAGTCAAATAGGTTTTTACTAGTGTCCCTATTAGTTTAAAATCAGACAGTATAGTTTCTCCGTCTGGGAGAGTCAAGTTTATCTGCACTGGTCTCGCTGGCTGTGCCATTTAGCCCGCAGGAGAAAGTATAATCCAATAATAGGATTACAGCACAGCACTTACTTTAGCTATAAACAGACAGATGCACAGAGAGGATGAAACATCTCATCATAAAATGCAACATTAACCGTTTATTTATTAGGTTCCGCTTAGTTAATTAATCACAGCTGCTCAAAAATACTGAAATGTTCTTTCAGAAACTATCAACAACAAAAGATTCTGCTTTGATGTTTGATCATTTCTGCTGTGAACACAGTCAAATCAGCTTTTTGCCTTTATCTGTAGTAGTTAAACTAATCTAAACAAAGTTCAATAATTTTTTCTTCCAACCATCTTCAGACACCACTCTTCTCCCTCTGTTCCCATAACCCCCCCTCTCATCCTTTCCAACCATCAAGTGCTTCAGCAGATGGCTCCGGGTTCACCAACAACAACAGCAGAGCATGGTGGGGGCCCTCCTGGAGTGCACACATACACACACACCATGGACAGCATCTGTTTATGAATGGACCGACAATTGCCCATCCCCCGACAGCTACAGCTGACAGAGGTGGGTGGGTGTGGGGGGGGACGACGACACTTCCAGTCACCAAAATAAGGAATAAAGAAAACTGAGGCAGAACAGACAATTCTGTTTATTTAGTTGATCCCAAAATAAAAGCCAATTCTAAAAAGTTGAATTAAATAACTGACACATTACATATTAGATTATATTTCCTGTGGGGGCTTTCTTTAAAGTCATGGATATAATAGTCAAACTGGAGAGTTGGAACCAATCAGATAAAATGAAGCATATCTAAGGCTACTAAACAAAGGGTGACACTTCCTTTAAATAATAACTTCAAACAATTAGCAAGATGCATGATGACAGGTACATTACGTACAACGCTTGGGTTGGTCACTTTCCAGGTAATTGTGGATAAAAAGAAATTATAGTCAAGATTAGTGAATGTATTTCTGTCCAAGTTGCCAAGAGGAGTTTCAAATAGATGTCATACCATTCAGTTAGTGCAGAATAATAATGAATCAAACGTTCATAATTTCTGTTTTGCCCTTAACTTCTTTTTCAATTCAGTTAAGTATGAAGCTACTTCTGCTCTTGTGTCATTCGTAGTGAAGAATGATTCCTCTGCCTCCCACATAACTTTAAATAATCCCATTTAAGTTGGATTCATGAGGTGGCAGAGATGAGAAGTCTGAGTCTTCAGACTATTGCATCCTTACACCATGTAAATATTGTTTCTCTCCAAGAACTGAGTCAGACGGTGATGCCAGCGAGGACTGGGTATTGATTGTATTTGTAGCCTTTTGGACAAAGTTGTTGTATTTGTTTTTACACCTACACAACCGACGATGAGCATCTTTTAACATACTCAGAAGGGTTTTTCTATCCCAGCATAACAAAATCTTGGAGCTTAGTCGCGTGGCTAATTTGCATGTACAACACTGCATCATTTGCATCAATTTGCATTAGCATGTTCTCAGACTGGAGGCTACGGCCAGGAACGCCATCACTCAATTAGGGAACGACAGCGGGTATCTTATCATCACACACAGCTCATTAGGGAAGACTCCTGTAAGGCTGATGTTCCAAGATGTGACATTTCCAGCCTGGCTTCGTGAAATGTCGCGTTTTGACAAACGAGTGAAAACCGGGACGGTTCATTTAAGGTCACAGTAACTATAGAAAGGCAATGTGATATTTCTCCCTGAAAAATAAATTAAATTTTGGGGGCTTTTCTCATTTTTCTAAAAAACAATTTTTGCAATTAATTTAAATAATATAATTGTTTCTAATTGAAAGAAAGGTTTACATATAAACATTTTATTACGGTTTTGAATCCAAAACCATTACAGCAGCAATAAACTGGAGTTTAAAGTCCAAATTTGATGCACAACAACATATTACCCACAATCTTGACTCAAGCAATGTGTTTAAAACTGCCCAACTTCACTGATTAAATGATCACCCCAAGTAAAATACACCTTGTGTGGCTTGCATCCTATTTGAACCTGTGCAGATCAAGGGCAACAAACAATCCAATCCTGCCTCTTGAGTGTTTCAGTCTCATGACCATCTGCAGGTGTGGCTTTACTGCTGCTCTGGGGCAATGGTCAACTACCTGAACCCTAATCCATGTAGCAAAACAAGGAATGTATTGCACTGCACTATTAAATTATCATCACAAGTTGGCCATATAAATATGGAGATATTTTATTTATGTTTAAGCTGCAGCAGCTTCAGCCACTCTACATATTTTAGAGAAGAAAAAGACGTGTAGAGAACAGTAACAGAGCCTAAAGTGAAAGTGAAGCTCAACAAAGCATTGTAACACAAAGGAAATAAGACTAGACTCAACTTATTACACAATGTTCCGTCACTGTTATATTTAAAAATTCAACCAGCCCAAAAGCAATAAACAGGATATGTGAGCCTGTGAGGATGGGGAGCCTGTTTCTACACAGAATTACTCACGGTTGTTTTACTGAAGACATGCAGAGAGGCCATTTTCAAAACTTCACTTATTCAGTTATCCACAAACTGTTAATGGATTACATCTACAATATTTGTTTACCAATTGCTAGCTGTAAACTAAAGGACAGAGCATATTTTTTAAAACAAAAGTAAATCTGATTTCCCAAAAACTAAGTGTAAGCTTTAATGATCTCAGGCAATGCTCGAATGTTAGCGTTGCGTTATTTATGGAATATAATAGAAATTCCATCTGACTCATTTGAATTAATATTTGCAACCACTTGAAATGTACACGTCACTGAGTGAAACTATTTCAAACTGATGTGAAAGGGCAAATGTAAGATGCGGCAATAAAGTTTGATACTTTATGTCCATGTATATTAATATTGTTTTCCCTGACATTATTTCAGCAACAGTCCCTCACAAATATAAGGACAATATGCCACGATGCTGGGAAAATGTGAAGCATCTGTCCTCAGCAACAAACCAGCATACGCCATCAAGCCATTAGCTAAACAAACCATGAAATAAAACATATGTATTTGAAAAGAAATGCTGTTGACCTGTCAAAGAGCAGTGAATTGGTTCAGCAGCTGTACACAATTACAACTTGATCATGAAAAATTACAATTCAGGATATTGTGCACCACAGCGAGATTTAAACTGATTTCCGATCAGAAAACTGAATATGTTAGAGCTCAACTCTCGGTGTAGGGCGATGGACTCGTTGTGGTCCATGCCTCTATTGTGTGCGTGCATGTAGACCAACTATATGGACACAATGAGCTGCACAAACACCTCTCCACACACAAAACATCAGGACCCTGGCTTGTCATTTAGCGATTTTAAAACAGCAAAGCTTACTCAGCACAATACGGCCTAGACCAACCCAGACCCTCCAATTCAATTCAAACGGAACTGCATGTGCTTGCATAAGCAGCAGCTGCCCCATGTCCCCCTGACCCACACATACACACCCCTTCAGCAGCCCAACACATACACAGACCCACACAGGTCCTGGTTTCATCCACATCGTGATATAAAGGTTGGTAGTCCGTTTCTGAAACACTTTTTTTTTATCTTGTTTGTTGAAATTCTATTCCATCCCAATTGCAATCAATTAATAAAGTTGTCTGGAAGTTAAAAAACTGTCTATGGCCTTCGTAGGATTGTAATAAACACAAATCAATATAATTTCATTCAGTACAAATTAAATGATCGTTCAGCGTGCCAGCGAGCCACGGAAAAGTCAGGTGCCTATTCATGTGGGTCGATGGGAGGAGGTTGTGTGTCAGAGTTGTAATTTCCCCCAAATTGTATCATGCTCCAGTTGGTTTCTCCAGGATTACCAACCCTAGCTTTAAATTGAGCATGTGTTAATGCTGCCAGAACTCACCTGTTAAGATGCTTCAGTTTCTTTGGTGGCAACAGCTTCCGATTCCAAATCTCTGAAAAGAAAACAGATAAGGTTAATCTCACAGAAAATCTAAATAAAAAAGATAGCGTTGCATGTGGGTGTGATGCGGGTTTAGTGGGTTTATTGTGATTAAACAACTGATGGAACCAGTACAGGAGCGATGCTTGCACAGTCAAGCTGCTGCTGCACCTGAAGTGGTAAACACAAGCCTGTAATCTAGTTCAGGCGACGTGCACCTCCGCCCAGTTAATTTTGCAATGGGGCCAATCATTTACACACACAAGCAGAGAGAGTCTGGACGGATTGCGGGTTGGGAAGTATTTCGACAAGGTGGTGTGGAAATGCAGGTTAAACCGCATAACAGGGCGATGCATGACCATGGGGACCTTAAAGTTCAGGTCCTGCTAAGTGACTACAGAATGTGTGTGACAGATTAAGACGGAGAGAGAGAAAGTGTGTGTGTGGGTCAGAGTCACAGATCTGGTCCTGATCGGCCATTATCTCAGCTGTAGCCTGACTTACAGCTTAACCAACATGGCTTCTCTCTCTCTCCCCTGCTCTCGACTCTGGTATTTTTCCAAACGCAGGCGAACACACAACAATGACCTTAACTGTGCACACACCTCGGTGCGACCGCTGCAGTTTTAACGACACAACCGCGGTTTTCAGTTCAGCGATTGTGTTGCGTCGAGTGCAGAAACGCAACTGGGTGACTCGCGGCTGCAGGAGCCATTTATCCCGGGGAGCTGCGGGGCTCACCAGCTGCTGCCTCTCCGCCGACAGAGGGGGATAAACGCCCCGGTCGAGAGTCCCCCAACCCCCGCAGACTTCACGATAAACCCGCGGTGATAGCACCATAAACCCTGCGTGTGTTTTTTCATGAGAACCACTGAGTCGCCCCCCCAACCCCCATAAAAAAAAGCAGCGCAATCCGCCGGCTTTCACCGCCGAGCAACCTGCGTCGTCAAATTAGCATCCGTGCTAGTGCTAGCTTGGGAGCTAATTCTGCGAAGCGGGCTACTTAGCTTAGCCGGTGTAATTTTAAAAACGCAGCGGTGCATTTCAGCAAACACGGGGATGCATTAAATCTATAAATATTGAAAGGTTGTTGATTTTTTGTCAAATTAATGCGTTAATGTTGTTAGAAATACACAATGTTCCAAACAGAAAAGTGCGCACAGCTGGCTAGCCAAGGTTAACCCAACTAGTTAGCGTTAGCACAAGGTTAAGCTGCCTACAAATTACAGGAGTGACGTCTGGAAATCCTCGGTTGTCTGCAGCAAAACTACCCCCCCTCCCCCCGGCCATTTTTTATTGGTGCTTTCAGATGCGTTTAATAAACAAAAAAATTAATAAAACTGCAGCGCAAAGCGAGGCGCCTCTCGCCCAAGTTGAGCTAGCTAGCCGCTAACTAGCATAGCCCAGTCACGGCTAACCAAACAACAGCGGCAGCTCAACTTGTCTCCACCGGCCAGCAGAACCCCCTCCACCTCCACCACCACCTCCACCTCCACCCCCCGGTCTCCCTGCCCCGGACACGGCTCGACGACCCACACGGCGAAAACACAAGCGGAACCGGGCTCACCTCATCGAAGGGTAAAGTGCAACAGAGTGGAAAGGACCGCCGGCGGTAAGGCTAGAAGAAAGTCAGCTCGTTGTGCAGCATCTACGAGGGGAGGAACTCGTCCTGCATGATCGCCATTTTCTTCGCTCGCTGCTGCTGCTGCTGCTGCCTGAGACCTTCTCTCGCTCGAGCTCTGCTTTCCCCTCCTCTGCCTCAGTGTGTGTGTGTGTGTGTGTGCGTGTGTGTGTGTGTGTGTGAGGGGCAGGAAACACGTTCACCACTTCCTCTGACTGACAAAACCAAACACAAGCAGGAACACAAGCGAGAAGGTGAATGTGAAAGCAAACACACAACACATTCTTTAAAATGTTGCACAGAGAATTAAAGTGTGTTGATAGGATTTAAACCGTGTGTTGTTTAATTGTGTATTTAAATTCTCGTTAGGCTCTGGTTCTGCATTACTCCGTGTACACTTTATATTTGTATTTAATGTACTATATACTTTATTCTTTTATTTGTATTGTATTACAATTTTTTAGATTTAATAATATTGTTTTATTCACTGTATTATAATATATTATAAATTGCTGGCAAAAATCATTTGTCTCGGGATTAATCCAGTCTTATCATATCTTATTAATTAGTCTCTGCCCAGAAAATCAGATATATAAATACTGAGGTCATGAGTTCTCGACCTCCTCCTTATGATTTTATATTATTTTGATATTTTATCCTCAGTAAAGTTCTGGTGAGACTGTATTTGTTGTTTTCAATGCCCAAAATAAATGTAAACACACTGCAGTGACAATCTTTCTACATAAAATGTGTGAAAAAAAGGTTAAATAATGGTGTCCTGGATAATCCTTAATTAAAGGCTTTATGTTGTTTTCTTCTTATTTCTTTTACAGTTAAGTATCATTTGATTGTCATACTATTATTTGTTTATTTATTGTTTTTTCTTTTATAGACAGTTTCTACTCCTCCTAACAAAAGCAGTGACGGACGCATATTGTACTGTAAAAGAAAGGTTGACCGACAAACCGCTGGGCAAAACTATAACAGCCACAGTTGTGTATTTATATTTAAACTTATTCAGAAGAATTATTTTGTTATGGATTAGAAGTAGTGGAGACAGGGAGTTCACTGTCAAATCCCCACATTGGCCCTGAACCCCCCTTGTCTGTGCAGTAGGTGACTCTAACCTCCCTTATTTCCCAAGGTGAAATAATAAAGTTTTTGCCAGTTATATAACAAATCTCATTATTACCTCCACACCGAGGAGGCTTTGTTTTTATTGCTGTTGACCAGTTTGTTTGTTGTGTAAAACTACTGAACTGATTTTGTTGAAACTTGCTGAAGGGTGCCGTTCAGGGCGAGGAATAACCTCTGCGGTGGATTCGATAAATTTCACTTCCTGTCACATTGAGAGAGAGAGGCTGTTTTTCAACATTTGTGAATCTCCCCAAGATATGATGCAATGATCTTTGATTTCTGAATCATAAATCTGAGTCATATCTATGAGAGTGTGGATTTAGATGTTGATTGAATGTTAGGGTGTGTTGAGCCTTGGCAGACGGATGCACTTTACTGTTCAAGTGCCATTCTAGTCATTGTGTTTAATGAGGTTAGCTTTGATTCAAACTAAAATAAGAAAAAGGTAATTGACCTGTGTGTGTGTGCGTCTATAAGCTCAATATCAAAGCTCCACCGAGCAGGAAACCCAAAAGCCTCAGAGCTTCAAGTCGTAAATCCCTCCGCTGTATACGTGACGAAATGCAAAAGTCGCTGCTGAGTTAACTTGTTAATGTGTCCTGATGTGAAAGTGAAAACATCTATGACAGGCAAAAGAAGAATTTGGAGAATTTCAGCATCTCTGCACCGTTCTCTCGGGCCTGTCGCAGCCATCCATGCGTGGCTTTGGTTTGTGATGTAAGAAAACAAATGTGAAGAGTTTAAAAGAAGAGAGATACAAGTTTTTTTTGTAAAAAAAGAGCCTCCGCCTAAACAGCACAGAGACACGAATACAGTGTGGAATCTGCCAACGCTTCACCAGCAAGACAAAGGCGGCCGCTGCTTACAGGAGAGACCGGAACAACGTGTGTGCAGAGCCATGACCATTGACCCTCCACTGGCAAAAACAAGCCCCAACCTTGTCCACGAATAACCTCCCTTATCTGTGTGTATATGATGGTGAGGGATGGAGAAACAGAGAGGGATCAGTGTGGTTCATTCACTGCCAGGTAATGATTTTTATTGGACCAGGTATCAAAGACAGCAAGATTACACTACACTGTATAAACAAGTGGGTAAGCTCTCTGTCCCCCGGAGGACAGTCGCCAAAAAAGCCTGGTTTCCCAATAGGTCCCTACTGCTGTTGTTGTGTTCGTGGGCAACAGGGAATTCAAATATAATTGGTCTCCGAATGGGAAGATATCCAGTTGACTGTCGCTGCAGTTGTCTCCCTGACGTCGCCCGTTTGTTTGAAGTTCCTATTTCACAGCTGTTAAGACATAATTACAAAGCCAGACAGAGGGAGGACATCAGGGGGGGACACAGAGGACGGTGGCTCTTAAGCTGGTGAAATGAGACCTGGGAAGAACTGTCATTATTTTCTTCCTCAACAAAAAAATCAAGCAGACTTGAAAGAGACCAGATGAGAAATGCATGAACTATACTGTCTGTGATTTAAAGCTTTTAGATCAAGGTCTCTCTACTGCTGTATGAGAAAGTCAGAAGTGATGACATCCAGAGTTCAGTGAATTTGATCATGAACAATCAAGTATGTCTTTGCATTATTTTCACCACACCCGTTCTGTATTTCATCTTCCGAATCTGCAGTTCAGCCGTATGCGCTGTGGGAAGACACCATGGCAGCTGGTTTGGGGAACTTTGACACATGCATGCAAACAAACCCCAGAGCTCAAGTCCTTACATGCAAATAGAGCTGAACACCGCGGTTCCAGAAGTAAAAAAATCCCATTCATGTTCTGAACAGAGATTTTGATGATCAGCCACAAGCTAGAGATTCTGAATCTATGTTATTTGCTCCTGTAGAAGCCACAAGAGCTCAGTGTATTCAGATCAGGCCAAGGTTTAATCTTACACACACAGTTATGCCGTGGTAAATGGTAAATGGTCTGTAGTTATATAGCACTTTTATAGTCCTGACGACCACTCAAAGCACTTTGCAGTACAGTTTTTATTGCCATTCATCCATTCACACACACACACACACACATTCATACAGTGAATCTATGGGCAACACTTTGGTGTTCAGTATATCTTGCCCTTCAAACCGCCCACCTTCTGGTTAGAGTAGGACCGCTCTACCTCCTCATACACAGCCGACCATTACACACACACACAAAGGTGAGCACGCCCCTTACAACCTCCTCAAAACATTATGTACATTAATGCATGTGCACACATTTACATGTTTGGTAAAATTTCTTGTTTTATTTTGAAGGGATGTTATGTTTGGTATGTCCATAATTTAGCTAGTTTCATCAGTTTATGTATTTATATGTATCGTGTATGCATGTTGTATTGTGAATGCATTTCATACACACATGCATGCACGCAAGGGAGGGTTTCACACACACACACACACACACACACACACACACACACACACACACACACACACACACACACACACACACACACACACACACACACACACACACACACACACACACACACACACACACACACACACACACACACACACACACACACACACACACACACACACACACACACACACACACACACACACACACACACACACACACACACACACACACGTACTGGTCAGTTGCAGCTGCAGAAGTTTGGAAGCGTGTTAAAAAACGTGACGACTATTGTACTGGGGAGAAAGGGGGCATAGAGAATTGGGCTGAAATGTGAATGTACAGGAGGAAAAGGGAGAGAAAGTTAGTGAGGACAGATTAGGTGGAGGGGGGGGGAGAGTGTGGGAGACAGACTGACAGACAGAAGAAGGTCAGAAAAGAGATTTGCATGTCAAGTAGTAATAGGCTTGTCCTGAGTACAGACACGCACACAACTAAGCTGCAGTGTGCATGGTGCTGCAGTGTGTGTGTGTGCGTGCATGTGCAGTGTGTAGTTCCTCCTGTGCCTGCCAGCCTAGTTGCCTCCCAGGCACATCCCTGCTTGTGTCTCCTGCCTCACTCATGAGTTCTAAAGACTGTGAAACAACAAATATATGTTTGAGCATGTCTGGGACTTTGATGCCGCTCAGCCTCCTTCTTCCCTCTTTCTCTTGAGTCCGATCCAAATCATTCATCACTCGTTCAGACTGCCTCCCCCATCCAGTCCCCCACTTACCATCACAACCCCTTCATTTTCACATTGTCCCTCTCTAACCTCATCATCTTCCTCCCTGCCTCCACCCTCCTCCTTCACTTTCCATCACCACACACACACACACACACTGACTCATGTGCTGTCCTCCTTTGCTTCCTTCCCTTCACGTGATTCTTTCCGCTTCTCTGCAGAGCTGCACCGATTAGTTAATGAACCAATTAGCTGAAAGAAAGAAAAATTATCTGCAGCAATTTGTGTCATTAAAAATTGTTTTAGTCATTTATACTTTTTGTTTGAAGTGCACATGCACACATTTGTGAATTGTCCCGGTGCTACTCTCCAAAACAAAAAAACAAAAATCACGATGTGCAGAGAGCGGGAAAGCAGCACACAACAAATTCTTCTCCCTCATTAAAAATAATTATAGAAATCTTTTACTGCATGAAATAAGCTGCGTAACCTTTGTAACAAAGGACATCATACTATGTCCTACTCTGAAATTCTGCAAGTTCTTGGTTTAAATAGATGTTTGGTCTATTTCACACTATGAAAAATCACTTTATTATACATTTAATAAATCAGCAAACTCTCCAACCTTAACTTGAGACAGTGTTTAGACTCAAGCACGACAGTAGCTACAATCTTTGTACAAGTATAGTCGACAGAAGTTTCATGTTATGATATGAACTACCCTGCATTATAGTTTTTAGTTTGTTTGAGGGTAAAATACCTGAATCTTTATCCCCATTTCATACCAGATTGTTATATTTTTCTTTATATTTCTTCATCTCCGTCTTCAACCTGCCTTGCCCCCCCCTCACTCTGCCAGTAGTAGAATGGATTCATTGTGGTTGAAACCCGCACGTGATCTCTAACATTTACCCTCACCTCTCGAGGCATTCACACACAGACATGAACAACAAACTGAGTAATAACTTAATCCATCAGCTGTTGTTGCTTGTGATTCCTTCACA
>CM076732.1:2498290-2643290 GCA_038501795.1 Pseudopleuronectes americanus
TGCAATTCTAGAGCAGCAATTCAGACACAGACACTTCCCCTTTCCCCTCTACATCTCCATATCAATGGCAGCAGGACAATCAACTAGCTCGTTCACACCAGCAGCCAGACACACACACACGCACACACACACACACAGACACACACTGGTACTTCATTTGATTTACGGCTGTCACTCTCTCTTGAACATCCCCGATGAACCCTGCACACACACTCTTATGTATTTGCCAATCAGGGAATGCAGACTTTTTAAAACTCATGACATTTCATCATGAGGACGCTGAAACCGTATAATGACAAATTATTGGTTCATCTAAATAAACTCATGTGTGTAATCTGATTGGTTGCAATAGTTTGAATATTAGATATTACTTTTAACTGCCCCCCCCATCTCATCCCCTCTGCGTGTTAATGAACCATCAGTGTAGACACGCTAATTAAACAGAAGGCTGCACACTCGCCCCATCAGGAGTACAGTGGAATGTAGACAACTCTCTCACACACACACACACACACACACACACACACACACACACACACACACACACACACACACACACACACACACACACACACACACACACACACACACACACACACACACACACACACACACACACACACACACACACACAACACACACACACACACACACACACACACACACACACACACACACACACACACACACACACACACACACACAACACACACACACACACACACACACACACACACACACACACACACACACACACACACACACACACACACACACACACACACACACACACACACACACACACACGTTACACTCCTGTGGATATCTTATTCTAATGGTCAATCTGTTCCAGTTCCCAGTACACAAATGTACACACACAGTGTAATGGATGACACAGGGAGGATGTTAATACATATTCATGACTTGTGTTCTCCTTGAGGAAAGACTGAATCATCTGAATGCAATATCCCATGCACACAGACACACACAGATATACACACAGACACACACACACACAGATGCATGCAAGCACCTGCAGGCAGGAAGTATCTTAAGCTAATGAATTATATATAATAAATACAGTTTATTGAGCAAGTGTCTTCAAGTTTTATTGTGGAAAAAACACCTGCACCATCAGCTGTGTTTATCAAAGATGGCCTCGGAAGTGACACAGTAGACCTTTGCATTGCAGAGGAGAGATTTAAATCTGTTCTTAAACTCAATACAGCAACACTAGCCCTTGGCAGGCCGGCAGACTACACACATACACACACAGACACACACAGTCTGAGTATCCTGAGATGCTCATTGTCATTCTGCACACAGCCGTGGTCACAGACAGGGCCAGGCAGGAGTGCAGACACACACACACGCACGCACACGCACACACGCACAGCACGCGCACGCGCACGCACACGCACGCCATACACACACACAGACAGACACACAACCAGACACACACCACACACACACACACACTGAGACACATGCTGTCATGATGCATTACAAATGCTAAATACCATTCAAGATTAAGAAATACAAAGGCACTGATTTGCATGGACACAATTGCAAGCTACACACACTCGCACGTGCACGCGCACACACACACACACACACACACAAATTCCATCACGGCCAGAGAAACATCTGCCACCAACACACTCTTTCTTTCAGAGCGAGCTTCCCCTGGAGGTCTCAGAAACAGAAAGAGAGAGAAGAGACTGACTGACCAGTGAAAACACACATTTTTTAAAAACAGTAAAAAATCTGCACATTCAATCACAAATTACTTTGGGAACATTTTGGGATGTTGCAGAATAAGTACCTGTCTCTCTGTTTTATTTTTAACCTGTCTGCACAATTAAAATCCACTTCAGGGGCAAAAAAAGAGATTTAACTGTGACTCGATTTCATTATTATTAATATCATTTAATTAACTGAACCAGTTAATTAAACTGGTTCTACCACAACGTTCCACTAGATGCTGTTAAACCCAAGACTGGCCAAAAGAAAGCATTTACTTTTCTCCACTGAACAGAATTGAAGCCGCAGCCTCCTGCAGGTCAGTGAGCCTCAGAATCTAATGGGAACTCTCTGGAAGCTCAGGGGTATTTTACTGGATCTGACCTCTGACATCGGTTAGAAGTTCACCGTTTTCCTGCTTTAACCAGAAACAGGATTAAATTCATAATATGAGGAGTTTAAACCCAAAGAACTTCAACCTTGAGCCTCAGTCCAGAGAAAGACACGGTGGAATCCTATTGACAAAATGTTCGACCTCTGTGGAAACCTTCACAAAGAAGCTATGATGTATTCAAACTTCCTTTTCCTATAAGGACTTTTTAGTTTGTTTTTATTAATCTATGCAAATTCCTTGTCTGATTATTTTATGGTTTCATTTGAACAACTAAATGTTTGTTAAGAACTTTGTGACTTAATAATAATAATAACAACTTTATTTGTAGGGCACTTCTCAACACAAAGTACATAGAGCTTCACAACAAGAAAACAGTTAAAGTAACTGTAATTTAACCATTATTCATATCAGTTAAAATACATGATTCACATTAGTAATAATGGTGATGATAATAATAATAAAAATAAACACAAAAGTATGTATTTGCCGAGGACCTGCTCTGTGAAAGGTGCAAAATCAAATACACTTTCCTTAAAGGATGCTTTCTCCACCAATGGCTCTCATAAGAAAATCCTTTATACCAATTTGTTTTAATACTGACTATCTTTCTGGATCTAATAACCACATCATGACTAAAAACTCAGAACGTTGCACAATAGTGTGTCTCAGATCTTTTGTCTGTTTTCAGAAACCATCTCTCCGGTTCATCTAAAGAACAGTGCAGCGGTTAAGATGTCACAAAAACAAAAGAAGCAAACTGTGAGCATCACAATGTGGATCTGGTTGTTGTGACCTTGACATCTCAAACATCGTGAGATTTCAAACCAGCCTCTACTTGATTACACTGTGATGGAGTGAATTCTGTATATATCATGTATACCATGATTTGTCTGTGGCTAATGGGACATTGCATGTTTAACCCTTTTTGTCTCTTTAAATCTCTTACAACATTTGGAATGTATTTAAATACTTATTCCCTCGCCATTGAATTATAGATGAAGTCTTGGTTATCTCAATTGACAGAGGCTCCTTTTCTTAATTACCACATGGATGCAATGCCCACAAGCAAGTGTTTGCAGCTGCCACCGGCACCAAACAAGCCAAATCTGCATACACCAACACAAACACACAAACGGAGAGAGGCAGAGCACACACAGCTCGGTCTCCATCAGGCAGCACTGGCACGGTGCCCTGAGACGTCGGCACACATCGCGGGCACAAAGGAGGGAAGGAAACCCGGACGGAAAAGAAAGACAAAACAAAAAAAGAAAATCCAAAAGAAAGGGGCTGAAATGAGAACGTGAGACGACACAAAGTGTGGCGGATTGTTGGAAGACGGAGAAATAAAGAAGGCAGAAAGATAAATCTGACAAAAGCGTACCTCGTTTCTGATCCACACCACACAGGGAGAGCAGGAGGGATGTTGCTCTTGATTGCTACAGGGTCCACTTGTCTGTCTGTCCTGCTGCCTGCCTGGATCTTGGTTGTGTGTCTGTCTGGCTGCCTGTCTCATATTTTACAATGTGCCTTTCTTTTTTTTGTCTTTTTCTGCACTTTACTTCCTTGTAATTTATCGGACTATTTACCTGCCAGTCTGCATTGGTCTGTGTCTGTCTCTCTGTTTGTTCCTGATATTTTCTACCATATACAGATATAGTTTGTCTGACTGACTGTCTGACTGTCTGACTGACTGTCTGACTGTCTGACTGTCTGTCTGTCTGACTGTCTGTCTGACTGTCTGTCTGTTGCAGCATTTTCCATTTCCAGACACACACACACACACAAACACACACACACTGAAGCTCATGGCGACACAACAATTCTAGATACAACGGTGCCAAAGCAGTCAGAAGCTTCAGAGCAAACAGAAAGTGCAGAGGACACGCAGGCGTAGGAAGCAGGGGTGCGGCAGGATGCCGGGGAGCCCGTGAAGTTAATCGGCCATTTTGGAGGACATGCAGAAGTGCACAACAAACCAACAGGAGCTGGTACCTCCTCTGATTCACACAGCAGAAATGTCCGACTGTCCAGGAGCTCCACTGCCCGTGCACCCCTCCTTCAAAGGTCTGGACCCTGAGCAGCAGTCGGGCAGACCCTGCCAGATTTCCTCTGTTCAATCCCAGCATGGCTTGGCACGGCGCCGGGGCGATTGCAGTCACGTCAACAAAACACAGAGGAGAGACAGAGACAGAGAGCAGAGACAGAGAGAGAGACAGACAGAGAGACAGAGAGAGAGACAGACAGAGAGACAGAGACAGATAGAGAGACAGACAGGGAGACAGAGAGAGAGACAGAGACAGAGGCTGGATCTCTGCCATGTCGTCCTTGTAGCGAGTTAATTAAGCTAGAAAAGCTTGGATGCACTTCAAGCATCAATTTAGACACACAAACATAGACACACACACACGGCACAGACATCAGACATATTGAACACGTCTTTCATGTGTAGTCTAACATGTTCGCAACATCCCACACAAACAAAAAGCCCCAAAAAGTGGATCAGCAACCAACCAGCCTGATAAGAAACGTCTTTGTTTGGTGGTTTTTTGATGTTTTATGGCTTTTAGGAGTTAAAGAGATAAAGAAAACAACAAACATATGTTTATTAAGTGTGGACATCCTTACCTGGCAGACAGGTGATGAGTGGAGAGGGGATGTTTCAGTGTCTGGCAGGACTGTGTGAGATTTCGGGGTGGTGGGGGGAGGAGGCTAGTTTGATGGGAAAGCGAACATGGAGTCTGAAAACCAGGCTGGACGGAGAGAAAATGGAGATGGGATCAGAGTGAGCTGGAACAGAGACACAGAAGAGCAGAGGATCCTGTTGGGACTGTTCTTCATCTGTGATAATACAAAACAAAACAATAGAGATGACATGAATGTTGTGTCACTGTCAGTACTTCAGCTGAAAGAGAAGTTATGGTCGTATTTACAGTGGCGTCCAAAGTGTTTTAGATTTCAATTTGATGGCACAATATGAACTGATTATTCAAAGGAAGAAATACCAAATACCTGGTTACATATCCACCACCATCAGGGAGGTTGTGTTTGCGTCTGGGATGCTTCGTTAGCAGGATTACACAAAAACTACACAACTGAGTTCCATGAAAGTTTGTGGAGAGGTGGAGCGCAACCTGAGAAAAAAACCTTAAACATTGGATTTAGTTGCAGATTCAGATAAGCTGTAATATACTCGTTGATTTCTCAGAGAGTAATTAATAATAATCATCAGACATGGTCAGGGGAGTGATATCTATGAGTGTGTGAAATTTGGTGCAGATTAAAATATAGTTAAGATTTTGTGAATTTCAAATGGTTTCATTAGGAAACTATTGGGTCTTGGTGGTTCTGTGCTCTGTGGCTATTATTATTTGTAAATCTAAATAGTGAAAAGTCCCAACAACATTTTGCTCATGTCTCTGTTTTATTCTACATTTAAAGCTGTAGAAATCCTGTGCTTAGCTCTTTTTTTTCCAGGGCACTCAAGGTGACCTTGAATAACCCGCGAGAATGTGCTGGTTTCCCCCCCACACACCAGAAACCCCAGGGTCAGGTCAACTGGACCTTGTACCCAATCAATCGGCATGAGATTTTAGAAAGAGTTGATAGATAAAAAACATTTCAAAGTAAAAGTTTCATGTACAGATGTTATTTCAGAGTCTCTGTAATGGTCAGACTTTAAATCTGCCAGTTTATATAACAGTCTGAATCCATTCATAAAGAATATAAGACAAAATCATCTAAACAGAAACACAACACAACGTTTTATGGATGATTTCTTTTTTATTTCCTTCAAAACAGGAAAAAACTAAACGCTCCTCTGGTAAATTATTAATTGATCCAACATTTACAAAATTAAAAAGAAAGAAAAAACAAAAATACAACACAGAGGTTTAAATCATAAATATTCACAGTCTCTCCTTTAAATTAATCACAAACTCTTTCAATAATCCTCTCAGGTGCACGTCTGTGCTCCAGTTTGAGGCAAATCAAACGACTGGTTGACCTTCTTCAAGTAAAAGTAAGATTTTCCTGTAGGTGCGGGCAGACCTGAGCAAAGCTGTGAAAACTACTTCAACTCAAACTAATTCAAGCGGCCAAGTTGACTTTTGCTTCCATTCACATTCAGTTTTTTCTTAATTGCTATAAAGTGCTTTTCCTTTTACGAATTGTTTCCTTTAATTGTAGCTGGTGCATTTCGAACTCAATATCTGAAGATGATACAAAAAGTATCCCGGCAAAAGGAAAACAAGTCAAAAAAAACAACAACCCAGGCACTTTTTGGACACAGAAAGGAAAAATATAATTCAAGTAAATGTCATTATCACCCATGATGATCAAGATGACAGAGCTGAGCAGCGTTTGACGTGCTCGTCCTCCCCCTCTCCTCCACCCTCCTCCTCCTCCCTCCCATCCTTGCTCCTCCTCGACTTCTTCTTGTGCTTCTTCAGCTCCCAGTCCTCCAGCGGCTCGGGGCCAGCTGGGCTCGTCTCCTCCTTCTGCTCCTTCCGTTTCTTCTTCCTCTTCCTCCTGTCATCCATGCTGCCGTCCTGGCTCGCTGATGAGCTGCTGCTGGGCCTCTCTCCCTCCTCCAGCTCTTCCCACTTCATCTCCTGGGACATTTGTTGGTCCACGTCTCGCCACAGACTCCCTCCTTCTGCCTCGGCCTGTCTCTCCACTTGGTTTCCCGTCCATTCCTTCGCTTCCCTGCTCTCATTTCTACTTCTGTCCTGCTGCAGCTTCAGTCCAGGGCTGCTCATTCTGGGCTTTGGGCTGGAGGACTCTGAGGGGAATGGCAGGGAGGGGAGCTCTGAGGAAAGCTGGGTCCCTGCGGGCTCTGTCCTGGTGTCTCCTCCCTGATGATTCTCGGTGACTATGGTAGTGTTTGTCTTTACGTTTTCGGTCTAGTGGAGTGTCTCTTTGAGTTTTGTGTGTGTGTTTATCAGGCATCTCCACAGCTCTCCTATCCCTGCCTCCACTGCTGGAGTGTTTCACACCAGGGTGCGAGGAGGTGGAGCTCTTCTTGTGGTCGTGGTCGCCTCCTGGCTGACGCCCCCTCCTCTCTGTGTCCTGGGACATTGGATGCTGGGAGAAATGACTGGAGGAAGGGAGACTCTTCCTTTGGACCGAGGTAGAGCTGCTGTGCCCTCTCTCTCTCCCCCTGTCTCTCCCTCTGTCTTCCTCCCTTGTCCTCTCTTTAGATCTCTTGGTCTCTTTCTGTCTGTCCCTCCCCCTCTCCATCCCTCTCTCCCTCTCTCTGTCTGCACACCAGGTGCCGTCACTCGTGTCTTTACCACTAGAGGGAGCCAGACTCCTATCCAAACTTCTGTCTCGCGCCTCGTCCTTTCCTTTCTGTCTGTCCCTGTCTGTCTTTGTGTCCACTGACCTCTGCCTCTCCTGTCTCTCTGTCTCCCTGTCGGTTGGTGTCACTAAAGCTGGAGGCAGAGCCACGGGCCGAGGGTCTGGAGCTTTGACCTCTCCTTCATTCTCCACCTCCTCCCCAGACTCTTCTTTCTCCCATTTGGAGCGAGGGACCTGAGACAGACAGTGAAATGTCATAAAAATGAAAACACATTCTATTCCCATTACTAATTATTTGATTCCCACAGCTTAAAAAAATGTTATCACACATTTCGTGAACTGGGCTCATGGACGCACCTGTATGAGTACGAGCTGATCCTTGACAGCTGTGCCATGGATGTTTTCCTCCAGAGCTTTAACCACTGGCCACTTCTCCTGAGAATCCTCACAACTGCTGCGTTAAACACACACAGACACACATAGACACACAAACCGTCAATATCTCTACGTCTAAGAGTGAGCTGCAGGAATTGGCTTTAAAAGTAAAGATGAAACATTCTGACCTGTCGTTATCGATCATGATGGAGTCAGGTCCATCGTGGTGGCTCTCGTTGCTGCTCCTCTGTTGCGTGACCTTCATCTTGTCTCCCTTCTTCTTTCCTCACCCTCGTCTTCACTCCCTCAGGCAGGTATCCTCTGATTTCCTCGCATGTGCTTTCTCCCTCTGTCTTCTCCTTCTGAGAGATTTGGAAAAACTCTTCAATCTCTTCTAGCTGTCGACTTTCTCTCCTCACTCTCTCTTCTTTTCCAGTCATGCTCCTCCTCTCATCTCCTTCCTCCATCTGATTGTTACCCTCCTCCTCCTCCTCGGCTCCTCTGGGACCACAATGCCATGAGTCAAAGTCCTCATCTTTCTTTTCTCCATCATTTTCTTCCTCTGCTGCGATGGTAACCCACATCCCTCTCTTGTCATTTCCGATGGCTGCTTTCTCCCACAACTGCCTCGGCTCTCCGTCATCTGGTTTGATTTGCTCTTCAGTTTTCTCTGCTTGACTTCTTCTTTTCATTAACTTCAACGTCAGCGTCTCCTCTGTTTAACTTCTCCTCTCCATCAACCGTCTTCTCCATTTCCTCCTCTGATTTTCCTATGATGCTCTCCTGCTCTTCAGGTTTCTCCTCTTTCTTTTTCACATCGAAGTTGATGTTGATGCTTATTTTCTTCTGTGGCTTCACTGTTATTCTTCCCTCCCAGATGTCTTTCTCCTTAAGAGGCACGGCTTACTGTCTTTTTTCAGCTCAATATTTTGCTTCTTTTCTTCAATCAGTTCGGGGGATTCATCTTTGCAGGTTTCTTTTTTCTCTGGTGTATCTCCTTTTCTTTTTCTGTTCTTCTCTGAGCTTAAGTCAGGAGCTTTTCTGCCTCCGGTGTGTCTGTATCTGTCTGACTCCTCCCTATCTGCCCCTCTACTGGACTTCATTCTGTGCCGTCTCTCTACATCTTGCCTCGAGTCTGAATCCTTGCCTCTTCTCCGCCCTTTCTTTTCTTCTAAATCCCCCTTTCCTCTGCTTCTTACACAATCTTTATCCAAAGATCTATCTCGTTTCAAAGTGGATTGAAAGGTTGCTTCATCCGTTAATAAGGTGCCATCTTTGCAGGCATGTGGTTCAGGGTCGTGCCCCCTCTCATCCTTTCTGTTGTCGTCTGTTGAATCTGCAGCTGCAGGAGATGACGACTCCTCTCCTCTTCCTTCGCTGAGTTTTTGCGTCTTCCTTTGCTTATTCTTTATGGGGCTGATGTCCTCCACATCTCTTATGATCACCTTATTGTCGTCCTTACTGGTTTCTTGCAGTTCCACCTCCTTACTGCCCTTTGTAGAAGTGATCGGCAGGTGGTCGACCTTCTGCTGTGGACATGCCTTCAGCTCGGCCCCGTCCTCGGATGGCGTGGAGCGACCATCGCTGGACGACTGAGAGGGTGGGGAGCCGCTGTTGTTGGATGTGTGAGACGGAGGAGAGCGGCTGTCGCTGGATGACTGAGACGCAGTGGAGCGACTGTCACTTGAACAACGAGACAGAGGGGATCGGCTGTCACTGGATGACTGCGAGGGAGGGGAGCGGCCGTGCGTCCTGGCAGCGTGTCTGTAGCGAGAGTCCAAGTTGCCGTGTGAGTGATACTTGCTTCCTTCCCACTGAGGAGGAGGAGGAAGATTGATGAAGGGAAGAGGCAGCTGGTGGAAGGGGCCGACGTAGCTGTTGAAATATTTCTCGCACCAGTCTTTGTACTCTTTCTTCCACTGTAGGTAGCGCTCGGTTTCTAACTCCAGGCAGCTCCTTTGATTTGAATGATGAGCGAAGTGGGAACTGGTCAAACTCGCCCCGAAGCCTCCATCTTCCCTCCCGGAGCGCTCTCCTCGCCTCGCGGAGCCGTAGCTGCTCGAAGCAGACTTCTTGGCGTGGTGGTGGTGGCGGCTGTGGTGGCGGTTTTTCCGGTGATCCGATGGTGACTTGGACCTGGAATTGTGACCAACGTGAGGGGAAGATGAGGAGGACGGCGTAGGAGAGCGTCTGTAACCGTAGCTGTACGAGGGAGTAGAGCGGGTGTGGAGATCTCTGTGACGGGAGTAAGGTGAGCGGGGTCTGGAAAATAAAATAAACCCAACAAGATTAGATTCCACTCATCTGTTATATTTGTTTTAAATAATATATTGTTTCAGTTCATCTCATTTAAAAATCCCACCTTGTCCATGAAAGAAAGAAAAGTCTGGAGAACAAAACACATGTTCTTTTTGGGTGTTCATACCAAAAAGGTGAGTAAAAAAAGATAACACATTTACAATATATTTTTTATTAAATAAAGGGAACAAATTACCTTGATCTGCCTTGGGATCTGGATCGTGAGCGTGATCTGGACTTGCTTGAAGAGTAGGAGCGAGAAGATTTGGACTTAGACGACTTTGACTTAGAGCGAGAGGAGGAGTGTCTGTGGGTAGATCGTCTCTGAGGAGACCTGAGAGACAAAGAAAGAGTCGAGGTACAAATGTTTAAAAATCTGTTTCATTTAAGATATTTATCAGTATGTTGTCCTCGTACAATGTACTGATAAATATCAGTATAAAAATAAGGAATCCTGTGCAGTATTAACTGAGCAGATACAATACATTCAATGGACATATTTAAAGTTGTTGATATTTCTAAATTAAAGCAAAAACACTGTCTATAGATTTCTTTGAAAGTAGAAAAACTGTATTCCCTCAAAAAAAATAAACATGCATGTTTAAATTTGTTCACTTTAAAATGTCCTTTATCACCTGGAATTGAAACTATTTTAAAAGAGACAACTGGCACTAAACAAGTCACATGATTTCAGATATTCAGATACTCCTTAGTGGATATTAGTGTTTTGTTGGTTGATTGCTTTGTATACCTTTCCTTCTTCTCTGTCTGATGCCTGTACCACTGCTTGGGGACGAGGGCGGGGATGTTGGAGGTAGAGGAGCAGAGGGAAGGGAGCGGGGCACCCTGGGGGCACGGGAGTGTCCAGATGGGCGTGGCAGGTGGAGGGTACCCAGGAGGGTAACTGGTGTGAGACTGGTGAGCTGAGAGGTACGTGTGAAAAAGGGGGGAGGGAAAGAGAGGAGGTGGTGGAGGCACTGTGTATGCAGAGCAGGGTGAGGACGTCAGCTGCTGGGATTCAGACCAGCCTCCAGGGGGACAACCTGGCGGGGGGAAGGCTCTGTGGAGAAGGTAGAGAGAGAATAGATCAACTCTGAGACAATGGGTGGAGTCACATACACAACTCAGCATGCAAACACAGTTTACTAACCCGCTCCAACAGGTTGAGGGCGGTGGGTGTCTTGGCACTGGACCTTTGGAGTCAGAGAAAAATGGTTTGGTTTTGAGATGTTACTGCAATAAGTCATACGCGATTTGTTTTTGAACTAAAAAGACAAAATAATAAGAAATGAAGGACATAACTATGACATTTATCACTAAAAGCTCTCAAATCTCGTTGTCTTTCCAAGTTTACATCTTTGTAGGCACCTCTTTTACATCCTGAGATATTTGTATGCTTTTTGTTTATCTGTTCTCTTTTAGAAACGTCATCAAACTGCTCGCAGTGAATCCTACAGACATCCTGCTGTATTCCCCCATGGCCCCGACTCTGACAGTATCTATAGTGTGTAGGAGGGAGTTTGTCGGGAGAAGCTCCAGACATACACACATGCAGCCCCTCTTGATAGTTTCAGGAGGGGGATTCAAGGTTCAGCAGCTTGAGTCACTCACCTAAGGGGGACTGCTGTAGTTCCACAGTGAGCGTCGGAGGCGGCTCTGCCACAGTTGTGTGTTCAACCTGAACACACACAAACACCACAGGTTTCATACAGATTCTTTTCTTCACAGCGAAAATCAATCGACTTCTCACAGATATGATTTTTTACATGAATCGAGATCGACGAGCTCTCTGGATCAAACCAGGAGACCTTTGATTACTGTTTGTTTGTCCTCACCAATGGTGTCAGCTGTGATGGAGCATCAGCGGGATCTTTGTCTGACAGCAGCACAGGAGGAGGAGTGCTAGCGGCGGCAGAACCAGCTGAGTCATCCTGTGTCTCTCCTTCAGCCTCCCTGAATAAACAGTAGAAATATTATTAGCCATATTGGATCTATATGAGAGACGGCTCTAAGTGTTTTACTTCTGTGAGTGTCTTTAAGAAGATAACAAACTGGTTTTTAGTTTCTTCTTTCCAGTGTTGTCAAACAGGTTTCTTTAATTATGATATTTACTTCAATTATGATTGGTTTGCTCTGATCTGTGTCCACAGAGCAGTGTTTGACCGGGGATGGATCTAAGGTGCCATTATTAGACTATGTGGTTTTTTACCTTATTCTGCTTGAGGGGAATTTGTTATCGTCTCAGGATATGAGTGTAATTTGTCATCATGCGTGTGTTTCTGTGTCAAAATACCTGTCAGGTGTCTCCAAGCAGCTTTGCTCAGTCTTGATGGAAGTGCTCAGCTTGTTGCAAGGAGACCTGGGGCCTGTTGCAGCAGGAGGATTTCCAGAAAGTGGCGGTGAGTCTTCAACCTCTGGGCAGTGCAGGGGAGAGTCCTGAAGAGGGAGGAGGACGAGAGATTAAAGCAAAGAGAGTACAACATGATGATAAAACAATTCTAAAGAATCTGCACACGTGACAATATAAATGACAACATAGAGTTCACATTCATACAGTATTTTCTGTCAGGTTAAATAAACCTGGGAACTGAGAAACATGTGACAGTGAAAACACTAATTGCTCCTCTTGCTCCTGAGTCACGCAGACACAGGACTATTTTCATCTCTGCCTCCCAGATGAAACACATCATTAAGAGATTTACCTGCTGTCTGCACATCGGCTCCTGAGGCAGCTGAGGCAGCTGAGCCTGGCTCTGCACTGGGGGAGGGGGTGGTGAGCGGGCAGGGCTCGGTGTTGGGTTTTGGGACTCGGAGCTTCCACCTTTTACTGGCAGACTTTTACTTTGGCCTCGCTCTTTCTTGAAATTGTTAACAGCCTGTTTGGGGAAGAAAGAGACAGTCAACTTAATCCTGTCGCATTAAATCAAAATGAACAAATCAACAGTTAATCATTTATAAAAATCCCTGTTAACTAATTAAATTGTCTGAGTTTTCCTCTAACGTCAATTCAGATATCATATTCTTCTGTTAATTCACCTGTCGGAGAAATTTATTGGCGATCAGGGTATCGGGGGAGACGTCTGATTGGCTACAAGTGGGGCAGACGTGTTCCTCTGAATCGAGCAGCGTGGTGCGAATACCTGGGGGCGGGGGGGAGGGGGGGGGAAGAGAGAGAGAAAGAGAGAGAGAAAAACAGTTGGAATTGTGACACACCCGCTCTGTTGACGCCCGTCTTACTGTCATGGCCTTGAGCCGGTCATCATGAAATATAAATCCTAGATAATTAAATCTATTTGTTAAGACAGTTTGTTTGTAGTCATTGTTCCAAATCCTTTTTGTATGTGTTGAAAAATAAGACAAATGTTCTTTAATTTACTCCCTGATATGATTCATATATTTAAACCTTCAGAGTGTTAAAACGAGTAACACACCTACACCAGTTTGTGTGTGTATGTGTGTGTGTTTGCATAGCCGTTGCTCACAGTCGTCACAGTAGCTGTTTCCACAGCAGGGTATAACCACGGCGTCGCTCAGCAGGTCATGACAGATCAGACAGAGGAGTTCCTCAGGTACAGGATCCTCCTCGACTTCTGACTTTGGTTTGTCCTGTTGAAAAAATGGAGGCTTCTCCTTCTTGCCGATGGCGTAGGCCTTCCTACAGACAGACACACAGATAGAAAATTCACACACCATGATATCACATCTTCTTTTTATGTTCTTACAAGAAGCTTTAAATCAGACAAACTTCAGCAGGATAAGTTTGTGTTTCTGATAAGCACAAACACTGGCTGCTGGAATTGAACCTGTGACATTTTTTCTATGAAGGTCAGCCTTGACAATAGTGCCAGGGAAGATTTTGTCATTCAGGCCATTGGATTGTTTAGATATACCCCCCCCCCACACACACTTTTGTGCAGACTCACGCGTCTATGGCAGCAACGGCGTAGCGTCCACAGTTGGTCAGCATGGCTCCTTTGACGCTGGGGTCGTCCACCTCGACCATGAAGGATCGGGGGATGCCAGAGCTCTTCTTTATTCTCAGTGGGGCCTCATAATTTTTATCTTGCTGTCAAGTATGCACACAACTTCATTCAATGCCAGGCAATACAGAAGCTGACAATCAACATATATTAACAAACATGACTCCAGTTTTCGGATAAGAAAAATATAACCCTGCTTCACACTAATCAAACCGATTAAGACTTTTTTGAGATTGCAAAAGAACCTGGAGATCCCGCGGGCTCTGCTCTTACCCCGCTGGTGGGACAGTTCCTGATGTGGTGACCAGTTTTTCCACAGCGATAACAAGTGTAGTTTGCAGGGAGAACTGTACCAAACTTCTTGCTGTAGCTAGAGAGGGAACGGGAGAGAACGAGAGGAGGACAGATGGAGAGAGAAAATGCAAGGGGGTGAATTGAGAGTGGGATGAAGATGGAACAAAGTGATGAGAGACAGTGACACGTCAGAACATGGAGGTATTGAATTGAAGAAAACAGGTTGATGGACACACGGAGGAGAGAGAAATGAGCGAGGGAGTAGATTTGAAAACAAGGAGACTCACTTCACGGAATCGTAGACGGACTGATTTTGCAAAACTTTGATCTTATCCTCCTCTGACACATCGGCGTCAGCCAGGTTTGTCATCTGCATGCAAACACGTGAATGAATGAATGAATGAGGGCAGTAGACACAAGGACGACAGGTCAAACAGGAGGTGAAGTGTTTATTAAACGAGAGAGAGAAAAGGAATACCTGGGAGAAAAAGTGCAAGGTACTGGAGGAAGCCTGGGCGTCCATCTGTTAGAATTAAACAAAATCAGTTTCACTAATGAAGCCTTGAGGTCACACGACTCGGACAAAGGCTGAACTCTCTGGTCATGTGCAAAGAAACGTTCGACATCAAGATGATTTGTCCTGTTAAACTTTCACACCAAACTTTTAATGATTTGCATGAAAGCAAGTTCTCAGTTTCAAGTCTTCACGTTCATATCTTTTCTCTGAGATAAAATGTTCAAGGGCACCCAGCAGTGATTATAAATGTCACCACAGTTTTTACCCCATGGTGCATCATCATCCCCAGCCAACTCTTTTCTCAAATGAATAAAGAAGCCCAAGGCCGACATTTAGCTCAAAGCTTTGGTCTTGTTTCATTGTGTTGCAAACTAATAACACTGAGCTGACTCTCAAAAATACTGCAGGTGTATACGAAGGCTTTGCTACTCTCATGAGTTTTCCTAGGTTACATATATACAGAGTACATAAGGACAATATGTCAAAGAAAATATTAAAATTCTTCCTAATTTCTTTTAAGTAACTTTCTGGATTGTGCTTTATTGTGGATCAGCAGTCATTTAGTAAATGCATTCTTAACTAAATTAGATTAAGACCATCAAATCTATGGTTAATCCCCAATCACATTGAAAGAGACTTATTCAGGTCATTTGCTGATCTTCACAAACTTCTTGTACGAGGATATGAAAGTTCAGTCGAAAGGAATTAGTGCAGATCAGGACACGTGTGCCTGTTTTGTCTGAATTTTTTATTTCTTATTATATCTCCTTTTGGATTGTATCCCCTGCAAAGGATAAATGTGGAACCAAGATTTTAACCATTGAGAAATATGAATTGATGAAACAGGCCGATGTCTCAACAGCGTTTGTTATCTGAGGTGAAATATAAACTGTGGATGTGTACAGGCGACATTTCTGTCCAGTCAAGTCAACACACATAATCAATACAAAAGACAGATTCATACAAACGACTTTATTGTGGGGGAAGAAATAAAATAATCACACACATAAAAAGTTTGAGTCGTCCAACAGACTCAAAGTGCTAAGAAGAACAGCAGAGACTTCTCCTACTGAGAAACTAGAGAGAGAATAAGGTCAGGTCAGTGATAACACTAATTCAAACTGCAGCAGAGAACAGATTTGAGATGTGTTAGAGTTTGTTTACTCACAGGCCTTGTTCATACCTGGTACTTGGGATTAGAATGCGTCTCCATAGTTTAACAAAAGATAAGTGAGCATGTCACAGCAGCTCATGGTTGATGACAGCGAGTGGAGACCATCGCCTTCATAAAACAACAGTTGGGTTTATCAGCTGTGAATAGCTGGCCCTGCAAGATAAAGCTCGACCCTCCCGAGCAGATCCCACCCCCCACGCACAGATACTGAAGGAGTTAACTGGGGACTCAGCAGCTTGTTAAATTAACAGCTGAGAGCCATTGTTACACAGAATATATGGAGGTTGTTCCTTTGCCACACTGCAGGTAAATGCAGACACTACTTTTAAAGTTTTCATTAAGTGTCCCTACTAAATGTGACTTATCAGAGGAGCAGCTCACTATAAATCAAGTGCTGAGAAGCACCAAATTCCCCATTGCAAAAGAACTTTAAACTATAATAGAGAATATAGAGATATTAAAAAGGTCTTTATTTGTATGTTTGGCAACAGCAAGATGCAGCTTTGACAGATATTCAAGCACAGCTACTCTGCTGTATTAACCATATATGTGCTGAGCCGTGCTGTGAATGTGTTGAGTGGGATTTAGTTTGGTTACGTACTGCTTTGACGACTTCGTAGGCGTGTTGAAGCTGGGTGACTGAACGGTCGCTGAAACACAAGAAGAAATCGGTGTTAACCACAGCCGGGAGTTTGGTAGAAAGTAAAAACACAAAGTATAAAAGCACAAACGTGGCTAATCACATGACCACCAGCCTGTTTCAGAGAGGTCTTTTCCTTCCTCCAATGAGTAAAACCCACATCCCTGCTGACTCTCCAGGCTAATCCAGACTCTGGCTAATCCTTGTGTACATCACTGTGGAGTGAAATGTCCCCCCGAGCATAATTCATGTTTTATTCATAATGGAAATGTTACAGAAAAAACCCTGTTAGATCAACTGTTGTCTATTAACTGAAACAGATCTCTGTGTGGATTCAGCCTGATGTGAAAAGACTTGGGGGGGAGGGGGACACAATTCTCCACCTGCAAATACACAATGCTGCTCAAAACACTCCAGGTAAACAAGGTGGACCCTTCTTATATTATATCCTTGAACCTCCATACTGTGGTGACATGGAGTCTTGAACGTGTGCAGAAAATCGGATCTAGACATTTGGCTTTCACATTTGAAAAACGCAGCAGGAGACTGTTTCGAGTCGTGGAAGCTTGAAAGAGCAGGGAGCAGGACATGATATTTAATTCCACTGTGGAAATGTTTTGTTGATACCCACTCTTATCATAAAATCTCTCAATTCTCATTATCTCCCCAAGTTGACCTCTTCGTCAACATCCTCTACCTGTAAGACCTTTCAGTCTTCAGAGTTTTGCATGTTAGAAACATCTTCATACCGCCCACTTACTCATGCGGCCTCTCAGGAAGATTTCTCCAGTTTAGCACGTGACGGAAAGCAGCATCAGTGAATCAGGCCTTTAACTTAAAACAAATACTATCCATCTACAGTAGGAGTCAAACCCCAGGGAACACTTACTTGTGGTGGGTCTTGTTGCTTGAGCCGGACTTTCCTCCGATGATGGGGATCCTCCTCACAATGACGGAGGCGCCTTTTGGGATGGGACCCTCATCCTCTGTGTACTCTGAGCGGGAGAGATTGTGATAAAAGTCTAAGGATTAGCTCACATAAAGGAAAAATAATGATCTCATAATTCATATCTTACTGATAGTAATCTTCTTTCGACTGAACAAAACCCCAAAATAATATTCCGTGAACTATTTCATGCAGCTTAGAAAACCAGCGGATGTTCAGGCCTCTCAGGTGTTTGGCTGAAAAGGGATTATTGACTCATCAAATAATTGTTTTAGCTCCGGCTGAATCGATTATAATCCTGCAAATTCCACCGTGCAAACCTGCCAACTCAAACACATTAATTTCACTGCTCACGAATAAATCTCTGAACGTGTAGATCCCCGTCTTTAAATCTATAGAATTAAGACTTCATATTCATGATTACTGTCTGGTTCAATATGACAAAGCGGATTCACTATGAATCAGCAGCTGTGAACCAATTGTACCGACTCCCTGCAGTGGAGAATGATGCAGCACTGACTCACACCTGATGACACCAACCTGGAGGCTGTGACTCCTTTAACCCGTCCTACAATGTGTGAACCTCTGCTGTAGGGCTGGGCTATAAAACTATTAACAATTATCACAATGTAGTTGTAATCAATAGCAATATATGAACAATCTGGTGCAAATATATCATATATAATGTTGTATTCAAGATTTATCATGGTAATTATCCATAGACACATTTTTGGCCATAAGACCCTACTTGTCTTGTCTTGGCCCTTCGACACAGATTGTGTGTGTCTGCAGACCCTTATTCCCCAGGGGTTGTGTGATTGCATCTGTATTTGTTCACACACTGAGGGTGTGTTATTGTGCACATTACTCAGAACTATGAGTTCGCAGAGTTTATCTGCAGGATATTGACACACACTCTGAGATGATTATCGTTGTTGTTTGATTATGTTTGCTTGTGTGGTTTTATTAAAGATTTTATTGCAGACTTCTATGAACCTTTCTTGACTTATTTGCCCGGTCATGGGCTGAGTTCCTCTGCTTTCAGCCCAAATCCCCATTCCACAGTCCCACAGCTGAGGACAAAGGGTGACTGGGCATTTTCCATCAGGGCTCCCACTCGTTATCCTCTTTTCAATCTCTCTTAAAGAAACATTTGTATAGCCTCGCTCTCTCATATATCTAATCACACCGGCTATTTTAATCCTTTCATGATGTTTTAGGCTAACTTCTCTCTACTCTTTTCTCATCTTTAACATTTTATTATATTCCTATTTGTGGTCTAATGCTGCGCGATCCTCAAATCCTCAAGTTTCATATTGCCTGCCTTAAATGATTCATTTTTGATTTAACTATTATGATAATTGAATTTTGGGAGAGTTTTGCTCTACTCTTCTATTTTATGGATTATTGTGTGTGTGTGTGTGTGTGTGTGTGTATGTGTGAGATAGTGTGAGTACTTTAAACTTGTGCTCGTGACTGTGCTCCCACTTTACATTTTCTATTTTTACCCCCCCCCTCCCTCCCCACATCTCTCCTGGGCTCTTTACATGCCTGACACACACACACACACACAAACACACACAAACAGACACACACAATGAAGAGTGAACGCAGCAGGAATGTGGCCCCATTCATTTGAGGCTTTTGTCCTGGTTTGACTTGTCTGTACCAATCAAACTGAATAAAGTGACGCAGTACCTCCACAGCCAGCTGTCAAAACTGGACCACGTGTTTCTCTGTCTTCCCAAAGTTCAACCTGACTCACTCACACACACAAACACAGACAGACACACACAGACACAGATGTTGTGTTACCTTCTTTGCTCTGCGCGTTGGTGATCTGGAGGTCGCAGTCCCCGGACCGCAGCCTCTCCCGGGCCATGATCTGCTTCTTCAGGTCCCGGAGCGTGATGTGCGGCCCGTCGAACACCGCCGTGTCGTAGCTGAGCTTGGAGGAGAACTTGTAATGGACATGAGTCATGGTGACACTGAGAGAGAGAGCAGATAAACAGATGAAACCACTTTTTATCTCCTGATATAAAGCGCGAGGGGGGGAACTTCCCCAGCAGCTGGTTCGAGCTCAGGTAAAAGTTAGCTAGCTGCTGCCGTTAGCCGCCGTTAGCCGCGTCCGGGCGTCACCGCTGCGATCCAAGCCCGTGATTAACAAGTGATTCCCGGGGATTGACAGCTGCCGGTGTGCGGCGGAGCGGCGGCGGGGACTCGAGGCGAAGCGGTCTGTCCGTGGCTCGGGTTTCGGTTCCGGTGCGGGACTTGAGTTTTTGTTTTGTTTCCCCCCCCCACCAGCACTCCTCGCTAACGCAGCCCGGAGAGAAGTGACAGAAACCACCAGCTGTTTCCACCGGGGACGGCTCGTCAGCACAGTGCGCACCGGCGAGTGCTGCGTTCAGGTCCGCCCGCACACTGCAGCACCCAACTCCCACTGACTCAGAATAATGATGATAAAGATAATAATAATATAGTATGTGACATCCATTGCATTACTGCACTCACAATAATGATGATAATAATAATAATAATAAAAACACAAAAAAAATCATTGTGAACAAAAACAATTAACGGTTTATTAGATTATCATCTGTTTCCTGCTTCAAACTGTTTTTAGCCATACAGATTTGATCAATCTTTTTTCTTAACTTTTTTAAGATTATTTATAGTCAAATGCAGAGTAAAAACAATAAACACTGACTTTACTCGTCCTCCAATAGCAACAGAAGCAAGGATTGAACTCAAGACTGGCTTACTAATAACTGGAAAATATATTTATTACAAAAATACTTACATACATATTTACATACAAAATACTTACAAACAAACAAACAGACATACATACATACATACATACAAACATACTTACATACAGACGCACAGAATTACAGACATACTAACATACAAAATACTTATACACATGTTCTGAATTTGCACCTTTTGGTGATTTTGTCTTGATTTCTTTCAATGTTTTATTTGTGTTTTGAAGCACATTGTAACTATGTTTTGATAAGTGCTGTATAAATAAAGATTATCAATATAATATTGTATTTTTATCATAATTTACAATAATATGTTAATGTATATTGATTACAACTAATGTCCCTGTACAGCACCTTGGATCTTCCTCTGTGTGAGAAATGGTTTATATGTGAAGGTGGTTTATATAAACGCAACGTGGAAACTAACATGTTTAAACAAATCAAACTGAAAGTAGTAGAATCCAAGGTGTCAAAAGTACGAAGTTTCGCTCTACACGTGAAGGCAGCATGTGGTGTCGGCGCTCAGGGCCGTGCACCTGTTGGAGCTCAGGGTCCCACTGACAGTTGGGGTTGGGGGGGCTCTGAGAAAACGACATTTTACACCTGCTACACATTAAATAATCACTTTCACTTCACCAGCTCTGTGTGAGATGTGATATATTCACTTATTAATGTTGACGCTCTTCCTTGTTTCCCCCCGGAGTTGCTTCTAAGCAGCTTTAGACCATCGACTGTGGGAGATTCACATGGTTTTTAATCATAATATTCATGAAGCTACAAAATCCATTAACTTTACAGCTGGTCAGGAGCTAAATTAAATGCAGTCTTCAGGTCTGTTAGTTCACCGCCTAAATCCTCCACCAGAGGGCGATAAAGCACCATGCATGATGTGACTTTGTGTTGGTGAGTTGTTGTGCAGGGTGAAGTTAGTCTTAGAGGTTGCGACACACTTGGGTTCATTGCTAAAGTTTCGTTTTCTGCTTGACTGATATTCAGTCCAGTAATATTTGACTGTAGCCTAAAGATGAGGGGTTTTCAACACTTCAACGGAATAAGGGTCAATAGCCCCTTTGCTGATGGAAGGACTGAGCATAGACCCCCAATACTATACATGCATTGTAAGAATATAATGAAATCTTATATATTACAATAAGACATAACTCATTAGTTCACCTGTATGGATACCTGCAGGATAGAGCATGTCCCTTCCTCTGAGGACCCCTCTTGGGTTCGCGGACCTGCCATTGGACATCCCTGGTTTAAATTAACAGTTGTGTTTATTTCGTTTGGAACTATATGAAACATAATCTGTTCATATTAGCAAGTAGACTACACTGACATTTAGAATGAACCTATTTTTGAATTATTGAAATACAAAAGAAAAATATTGAAGTTACATATTTCACAACGAAAACAAATTATTTGTAGATTTCCAGGATCCCCATTACCTTGTCAAAAATGACATTTAACCAGCTGCGATGGAATTTATGAGCATATTTTAATAAATGGCAAATCAAGGGAATTATTTGATATGTAGGAGTGAGGGTGGTATTGATATTCTTCTCAGAAAGAAAGTGAAATAGCTGATTTGTGAGTTGTTCTGATGTTATTTGAGTTGAATGCCCGTGTGTCTCTTCACTAACAGCAACAACAGCCATGTTAAATGTAAATCATGTAGAGAAGGAGACAACAAGGAGAGGAATCAAGACGAGAGCGAAGCAAGGAGCTTAGGAAGCAGAGATCTTCTCTGACATCATCGCCACAGGTTGGTGTGGTGATGATGTCATCACACACACACACACACATACATGGATATCACAGGAAGCTTGTGGTTTACAGAGGAACGCGAGCTGATTGGTTGGATTCAGATAAATGGAGGGACAGAACAGAGAGATGAGAGAGAGGAGGGTTTGAGGATGTGTTTTTTTCCGCTCGCTCTTCTCTGCTCATCAGCCTCTCGCTCTGTTTCTTCCTCTCCTGCCTGCTCCGCTCAGAGGAGGGATTTGCCCTATCTTCCCTGGCTTAGCTCACCATTGTGAAAGCAGTGGGAGGATGGAGGGAGGCAGAAGGAGGGAGAGGGAGAGAGGATGAAAGGGGAAACAGCTGCTGCCTTTAAACTGATGTTCTTCTTATCGTGATATGATACAGGACATGTTTGGGTGACTCATCCATCAAAGAGCTGCCGGGAAACAATTAGATTGTCGCATCCTGGCGAACGATGCGTTGGAGCGGGAGGACGTCGGAGTGTTTGTGTGTTTGACGGTGGAAGCTCGTCTCTGCCAGTAGAAGGAAATCAGAGATGAGTTTCCTCCGGCTACTGCAGCTTCCTCCCACAGTCCAAAGACATGCAGCTTAGGTTAATTGGTGGCTCTGAATTGCTGGTGCGGATGTGAGGGTGAATGGTTGTGATAGACTGTCGACCTGTAGCCGGTGTAGGCCCCCCCCTCTCTCTCCCAATGTCAGCTGGGATTGGATACGGCCCTGCCATGATACCTCAAAGGATAAGATTGATGAATTAATTAGTTTTTTATTGCTAGCTTTCTTAATTTTAGCGTCTTTTACAAGGGCAGAAACAAATCTTCACGTATGACTTGGATTCAAACTGTTAATGTTTATTCAGATTTCAGTCGATTAATTTCGTAATTGTTCCAGCGCCACTGTTGCTCATCTCTGTTTTTCATTATCTTCTCGACAGCACAAGCTTGTGATGTTCATGTCAGTGTGTGGGTGGAAGGAGAAACACTGAGAGAACTGTTCAGACCAAATTGATCAATGGATGACTGACTCTTTCATTCTTCATCCCTCCTTCTCTCCTTCTCCATCACCTTTGGCTTTGCTTTCTTTATTCTGATCTCTCTCTCTCTGTCTCTCTCTCTCTCTCTCATCCCCCTTAATCTTCATTCCTCAACCCCTCTTCTTCTCCTCTCTCTTCTCCTCGTCCTCCACCTTTCACTCTCTCCCTCTTGTCTCTCTGCTTGAGCAGCATTCACAGCTCCGAGGCTTTTTTTTTCACACTGCAGATGGCCACAGTGTTACTCCACTCAAGGGACACACACACACACACACTCACACACACACTCTCCCCCCCCACACACACACACAGCGACAATGGTTCAGAGGGCTCTTCACTCATTTTGCTCCTCTCAGAGAGCTCAAGAGTCTCTTGTCCTCAGAAGTCCGCCACTGATCTGATGCTGTGTGTGTCTCTGTGTCTTTGAATCCTCAACACGGGACACACATGTGATTGAAGGCGTGTGATGAGTGTTTTTTTTTATTTAAATCCATTGACCTGCAGAATCGGAAACAAGCTCAGGAAGAACTGACTCTGTGGAGCTTATTATATCAGGGTTATTTTATTAGTGTGTCAGAGCATAGAATTAAAAAGATGTTGAAATTTAATCCTGAAAGTGCAACGATCATCAGTATTCAGGAGTAAAAAAAACATCTTCTTCCTGCTTTATTTTTAGAGCCCATGGAGGTGAGGCGTTTCTGTTTCGTACAAAATAATCTGAAGTGGGATTCCTGCTGGGAAAGGCTCTGCGTCTGTTATGGGCTATTAGCATAAGGGACAATTTTCTCTTATTGGGCCAATGGAGCTGAAGAAAGCAATTACTACAGTAGCACACTGCTCGACAGGAGGGTGGGGTCTCCAAACAGGAAAACATGGCAGAGGGGAAAATGGCTATAAGAGGATCATGGAGGAGACAAAAAAACACAGAAGAAGAGGAAAAGAGCCGGGGTTGAAGAAGGGAATAAAAAGATGGGTGATAGTCATGATATCTGTGTGCAGCGGAGGAGATGAGCAGCTGCAGAGGTTGAGGGACAAAATGGCCCATTTAGACGCAGGAATAAAAATCAGAGTGGCAGCCAATCCCAGTGTGGAGCGGAGACTCTCCCATAATCCCGTCATCCACTCTAATCTCTATGACGACGGCGGCATGGAGCTCCATCCGTGATGTCAGAGTTATGAATATTCATCAGGTAAATCTGAGCAATGACTCATATCAGAGTCTCTCACTGCCCCGACCGTTTAATTATAATCGGACAATATATCCTATAGGATCTAGAATGAGTGTATTTTAACACACTTGAGAAATGGTTCAAATATCAAAGCATTTTGTTTTTTTTGATTTATGACTCATTCTCCTGATTGTTGATGAAGAGCTGAGAGTGTGACGGCCCTCAGGGATTTCATCATCCAACCTGGATCTGGTCTGGAACTCAGTGGCCTCATATGGATGAATTAGTCAGATTGTGGATCCTGGAATAATTATTAATTAAAAGTATGTTAAATACAACTGTGGAGGTTTTTACATCCTGTTTGATGTGAAACGAGGTATAAGTGAGCCTATAATCCCAGAGTACAGAAACTAACCAGTCGTGTAATCTGATGACATAGAAATGTTAATTATTTGTAGGTATAAAAAGTAGTATGAGTAAAACTATTTAATATTATTTGATCTAAATAAATTAAAATGTTATTTTTGCACCTTATGCAATACCTGCGTTAAACGTGCCTCCTCTTCCTCTCCGTCATTCAGACATCTGTGTGGTGGCCGTGGAGATAAGCAGAGATGTTATCTACCGGACGGCTAATTCAGGAGGGTTGACACTGCATAGGCGTTACACATCTTGTGTGTGTGTGTGTGTGTGCAGGTTCAGGAGAGTGTGTTTGTGTACGTTTTCTCATCAGTATTGTCCAGGTTTATGTCGCTGTTCTGATTAAGATAAGATAGTGTTAATTCGCTGGACCACCAAAGTCTGTTATCTGTGGGTGTGTTAGTGTGTGTGTTTGTGTGTGCGTGTGGGTGTGACACACAGAGAGAGAGATATAGACATTAGAGCAAATCATCTTCATCATCGTCTTCACACACTCACATTCAAATACAAAATGAACCGACCACAGGCAGTTTGAAAAGGTGACTCTTTATTTTTCTAATAGTTATACTGTATATAATATTCTTTCTCTCTAGATATAGGTAATCATATTTATATCATGTAAGTAAAAGTGTGCTTTTATTCACAGCCTGTGTCTGGGTCAGACCGCTGCAAGTTGGAGGTTTACATTATAAAGTATACAGTGAAACTGGCTGGCAGCTATGTGTGTGTGTGTTTGTGTATGCATGTTTGTGTGTTACACAGTCAGTCTGCCTGTGTATAGAAAGTCCAATGTGAGTGCCAGCATGTTTCTGCATGCATGTGTGTGCGTGTTTGTAGGGGACTCATGGTGTCTCATGATGGGGGCTCAGAGGTGTGGAGCAGAATAAAAAGCTGCATCATCTACAACCTTTAAACACACACACCTGACGAGACGCCTTCATGTGCTGCGTCCAATTAAAACTCTCATTTTTCGGGGGGGATTTCGTTCGTTCACGCGACCTCAGGTTCCAGCTGCACTTTTGTCTTTTTTCACTGCAGGAATTTAACACTGACGATGACCCTTCAGGACACAGAGAAACGTCTGGTCGCTATTTATTCTCCTTGTCTCCGCCTGAAAAGCCTCAGAGCAAACTGCTACCACGCCTGCACAATACACCCCCCCCACCGAAAAAAGAAACATGGTTTGCAAGGCAGTTTGCCACACATGTTAAAAACAAACAAGAATAGAATATTTACGGATCTTTCACTAAATAAATCCAAGTCTGAATCCTGAAACTGATTTCTGAAAGTTCTCAGGTTTAATTTGAACTGGGAAAAGTCTGGTTCCTGTCATTTATCACTTAAATTTGTTGTATGTATTCGACTAGAGGCTCTCTGAGGCTGCTGACATCAGCACGTCTAACAATGATTCCTCTGTTTCGAATACGTACACGGTCACTGAGCACTCACTGTAAATGACGAACGCAACATTTGACGGCGATTGTCAGCAGCTAAAATACAAAATACCAAACACCCACGTGTGTCTGATCACATTCTGGGGCCAAATTGAATCTGATTGGGTGTCAAACTTTACTATCGCTCCAGATGAAACAATCTACTACCGTAAAGGTGTAATTGTAATCGGCGTGGGGGATTTGTGCATTCATCAGTTTCTTTGCGTTTATTTTGAAAATGTTTTTGGCGTCTTCTGCTCATGAGTAATTTGTGCCTCGATCCACCTGATGCAGAGCAAACCTGGTTAAAACATCCTGCAATTTTTGGGCCTTTCATCCTCGGCCGGTCGAGCGTGTCAGCCTCCGAAAATGTTCTGCATGTAAACAGCGCTGTGTGGACGTGGGGGGGCCGGAGGCGAAAACCATAAGAAGCAGATTTTAATAACTTCGTACTCCCTGTCAAAGTAATATGTGTAAATTTAAAGACAGGTATGAAACCGCTCCAACTAAAGGGCTAAAGGTCATCACACAAAAAATTGTTAAGGAAGAGGAACGAGGTGTGTGAAAAACAGGCTTAATAGGCATCACGGCCAGAATACATCTTGAAATTCATGACTTATTAAGATTATTACCTGCTCAGAGTCTCACTTTATTCTGTCCCACATTTACAATAGAAGTTTTCATTTAACTGGCAGTAGTGGGACGACCTCCTGCGTCACCTGAACGAGGAAATGCTGCCACGTGAAAAGCTCCTCCACACAAATCCTCCATTAGCTCATGATTTTTAAAAGCAAGGCGCTCGAATAGAACTCGATCTTTCCCTTTTTTTGGCTTTTTTTGTTTTAATGTTTGAGGATATGAGGAACACTGGGCCACAGCAGGTTGCACTGATTCAAGATCAGCTGTCATTAGGGACGCCATAGATGTTTTAAAATCTATTCTGCGAGGCCCCCTCTGCCGATCCTAAACTAGAAACACAGACAGAGACAACAAGGTCGGGGGAAAACAGCCAGTGGGATAAAACAAAGGGGCAAACAGTCCCAAAGCAAAATAGAGAGACTCTACCACAACACTCCACAAACAGTCCTTGTAGCTTGTATGGCTGCGTCTGCTGAGGAACGATCGGGGCCGTTAGCTCTAGAACTGATCCCAGTGCAACCGTTAGAGGTCGTGGGAATGCAGAGGAGGTTATACCGGAAGCCCCATGGCTGATCTGTGTGCTGTCTGAAGGCAGGACAGGCAGGCACTGGGTGCACGGGTGAGGAGAGGCCAAAACTGCACGCATGCACACACACACAAACACACACATGAGAATATAAACACACACAAACATGCAGGCACATGACTCCACCCAGAAGCCCTCCTCACACAGTAACCTTGTGTGTGTGTCGTGTGTGTGTGTGTACGTGTGTTTGCGTGTTGGTAGCAAGTGCAAAGTGTAGAGTTCTTATAGCGTGTGTTTGTCTCACAACTCTTCCGTGACAATTCACATTTCTCAACCAGTTCTCCTGGTCCTCGGCGCTGGATCAGCAGGCTCAGTGTGCTGGAGGTTCCCTTGAGGAGCGAAACATCAGCAACAGTTTGTCGTCTTTTTTGTCGTAATGATTTTTCCATTTTTCCAAAGCAAGACACAGTGTTTTTTTTTCCTCCTTTTCGACGAACTTCTCTTCATTAAGCTGCGTGTGCCCTGTATGAGTGTGTGTTTTCTGTGAGCAGTTCACGGGTGTGTGCACCTGTGTGTTGTGTTTTTTTTGTGTGTCTATACTAATGAGGAACAAAATGCCACATGATCTGCTGGAGGAATTCATCGTTAATAATAATTTAAATTTCTTTTGCTTCTCTCAGGGACTGTTTCGGGTTTGAGTCAAATTGATTCTTTACATTTTTGGTTTTATATTAAGCAACAACTGTGTTTTATCACAATGTGTATTTAATAGACTTTGCGTGGGGTTTCTTAAAGTGCAGCTGCCTCAGGTACAGTTTCAACTCTGCCCTTTTCTCATTCTCTCCGTGTTTCACGCTCACTGTCCTCTCAATAAAAGCAAAGAATATAAGAATAAATATAAAATATATAGAAACACAGTTGGTATGTACCTGTTAAGGCTACATTATTTAATTTAATAACACATCAGGACATCCTGGTCCAAGTTCTGCAAAAAACACGACTTCTTTAAAGCGTAAAGTTAAATTTTTTGTAGAAAATGTTGGATATTTTCAGCCAGTTTTATTTACTCTTATTTCAGATTGGATTTGCTTTGTCGTGCTTTGCTTGTCGTGCCGTGCACAGATCTGGCTTAGAGCCGTCAGCTGCTCCCGACTGGTGGATGAGTTTCTGACATATAAAGAATTCTGTCGTTAATCTCTCACACAGTTGCTGCAGAGCCCAGAGTATGAAAGTTAAAAAACTAATTTACTATGTGCATCCAACTTCACTTCTGAAAACAGGTGCACTTTTGCCTGTAATGCCTTGAATCAAGGTCATGGCTCAATTGATATGGGTCAATACGTCCTCAGTAGTATAGCAACTTTACTCTGAATGCGTGTATGTGTGTCTGTGTGTCTGTGTGTGTGTTGTGTGCGTTGAGTTGGTGAAGTTCACGTCTATGAGAGATCGTCCAAGCGCTCCACGTCTCCTCTGTCCGTCCTGTCAGAGGCTTCAGATGTGATCAGAACAACACAATCTCAAAAACCACATCAAAGTAGAAAATGAATCTAGAATAATATAATATTACAAAGACTATGACCCCTGCTCCCCGACTCTGCTCCCATCGATCACCCCCTCCCCCTGTAATACATTAATTACTATAATATGTGACAGAGTCTTTTCATCCTCTGCACAGTGGCACCTTTAGAATAGAATAATCTTTTTCTTTTTTTACTAATAATACAATTATTTGTTGCTGATATCAGAGTATCAAAGCTGTACGTATGGTAGTAATAAGAGATAGACAGAGGTCTCGTCTCAAAAAGCACCCTGTGCTCTATTGGAGTAAACATCGTTAAAAACAGCACAGGCTCTGGGGCCCACGCTCCCTTGTAAGGCGTCTTAAATGTAGCAGTCGAGTGTCCCTACAGAGAATAGAGATTAGGGTGCCATTTGAGACTCGATTAGAGATACAGCAAATGTAAGCACTGGAGGCGGATGGATATGGCATGCATGGTTTGAAAGGTCAATGCTGACATGGCTCATGGATGGCAGTTCTGAACTTTGACCCCCGGCGGACCCTCAGGATCCGAGGGGACCTTGATGTGCGGAGCTACATAACTACTGCTGCTGAGTCAGTGCACGGCTGGAAATCCAATGCCCGCAAAAGAGTCTTTAGAGCAGCGAACCTATAGATCTATAAGCTAACCTGGAGGCCGTGATACACAGGAAACACTTTGAGTAATATTTGGCATCAAGTGCGGTAAGCGGTATGTTGCTAATATACGTTTAAATCCTTGAGCGTACTCAAATAATTCATATTAAAAATGTTATCCTACCTCTGCTTAAGGCAATAGTCTTTCATTTCTAATTATTCACAAAGTTGCCGGTGTAACCTAAAGGCAGCCCAAAAGAACTAAAGGCCGACCTGTTGCTAACACGGCCTAATGAGCGGACGAGTACAGTTGTCCCTTTCTATCCCCTTTTTGCATGAAGCATGTTTCATCGCCGGTTAGCTATTCAGCTGTTTTTTAAAAAAAAACAGTTGTTCCTGTGCAAATGTACTTTGCCCTCCCTTTCCCCTGCGATCCGACATAACACCCTTGACACGTCATCTCTGCAGTGCTGAGCATAAAAAGCCCTTGTGTGCTCCTGTCCTTTAAAAATTAAAAGCTCTTGCTCGGAGAAAAAGCATCCCCTTTCACAGCCCATGACAACTGCTGATGTTGTAGTTAGCTTGCAAAATTAATATTTACACGCGGAGGACGGGCGAGTGCGAGTCCATCTCGATGCACGTTTGTCCCTTTAAGCTCCTTTTATGGCGCAAAAGACAGGAGATAAAACAGCAGCGTCATAAATTAAACAGTGTGACTGAGGTTGGAAACATCTTTCGGTGTCAGGGTGGAAGCCCCGACTCGGTGGCCGCTCCAGCTCGCCGGTGTTCCGTGTTTTAGTTTGTACAAAATAGTGCAATGGTTGAAAACAAAAAATATAATGCATTTTCTCCTCTACACACCCGGAAAAGAAGTTTGAGAAAAAATGCTTTTACTTGATATTCGTGCCGTCTTCCTGCGACATGTTTTCTTGCTTTTTGTTTTATGGCTATTTTGGCTCCTTCTCTCTTGTGTGTGTGTGTGTGTGTGTGTGTGTGTGTGTGTGTGTGATTAATCCCCCTGAAACCAAACACTATCTGTTGCAGTGTTGCAAAGTAACCTGTGGTTTTTAGGGGAGTTTTCTATGTGTTGCAACAAGCTGGGTTAGAGATTTCTGTATCAACAATTTGTCAACAGTTACATTGGACTATTAGAGGTAGTGGTAGATTACCAGTGAGGAAGTGGCTGTGCACATAAGAGCTACAGATACAGTATGAAGTATAATCATACATATACAAGTTTAAGTTATGCTGCAAACAGAGGCTGAAGATATAATGGTTTCAGTGTCTTTGAATGTGGAAGTGATCAGTTCCCAGTCAAATCAGTACAGATTCAGTATTTAACAAACCTGCTAATTCAGATTTGTGTATTATTCAGAAACTGTCGTCTACTTTCTCCACTAATGAAAACATTGAAGTTCTTTAATACACCACTAAAGTAAACTGGAGGTTTGTGTGCGCCTCTCTTCTCTCCTCTTATCTCTCACGGTCAAATTCTTTAGATAAGCGTATATGGATTTATACGCCGTAAATCATCTCATGTTTCTGATCTAATTAAAAAAGAAACGCTGAAATGCTTTTAGTCTGTAGCAGCACGTCTGTTTTCCCTCTCCCATCCATGGAATATGTTTATGTGTGTATGTTATAAATGGAAAATGCATTGATGTCTCTCCACACAATCTGGTACTGTACGTTTTTTGAAATATGACAGAGCCATGACAGCCTGTGCATGTCATCGCTAAGATACCCGTGAAAGACATGTTTCGGTGTGTGTGTGTGTGTGTGTGTGTGTGAGGGAGATAAAGAGGAGGAGAGGCTGTGAGTGACAGCTGAATGAATGAGCTACACATCATCCTCGTAACGCAGCTCCATCTTCCTTTATGTCCTCAAGAGAGATGTGCACTTTCTTCGATTTTTTTCTCAGTGTTTATTTCTGCAGCTGAAATTTCTTTTAACAATTGTTTTCCGGCAAGAATAGACAACTTTTTATATTTAATGAATCTGATCGATATTCACTAGGAGGTAGTGGGCAAGCAATACAAAAAAGAAAAAAAGGAAAATGTCTTTCACTGTTAAATGTGTTGTTGTTTCTTTTTTGGCTCTGCCTTTAAAGCATATTCACAGCTCAGTGGTCTCCCCCTCCACGGCACCCTGAACCAACAACCTCAGGGAAACGAGTCTATGAGCTACACACACGGAAGACGGGGTCTAAACCTAGTGGCGTGTGTCCCTTTGAGGACGGAGAAGGGTGAGAGGAGGTGCGGAGGTGTGTGGGGGGTGGCAGTGAGGTGACTGATGGGGCTACACAGAAAAATGTGGAGGGTGAAAGGTGACGAGTGAAAGGCAGACAGACGGACGGACACGTACTTGATCATCTCTTTAAGCTTCAGGTGAAAAAATAAATAAGTAAAACCAAGAGAAGACTTGTGTGCCCGAAAAAACAGGAGTAAAAGGAAGCACCAATGATCTAACATTACCATCTAAAAGAGATTCCCCGTGACGGCTTATCTGCAGTCAGTGTGTACTCAGAAAGAAGAAAATCAGTATGCAGGTTTAACTACTGACCTGGGATCAGAGCGATGGGGGCAAATGTTACCAGGAAGGAGATTAATTCAGCTGCAGTTCAGTTTTTTTTCGAAGTGAGCGTCTCCATGATTAAATAAAAATCAATATGAAAGGAGTATATATATACAATATGAGTAGAAATAATAAGTAGTGCCACAAATGTGCTGCCGTAAAATGGACAAACTGCATCTTCACTTTTATGTTTTCGAATCCACCTGAACTGGAAAAGAACCAATCCCCTTCCTGAGGTGTTAACGTCCTCACTTTTTAAATAGCATCTTAATGAGAGAGACAGCTCAGTGCCTTTAAGGCCTGTTCCCTGCACTGATCCGGCTCTGCTGCTATCCAAAGGGTCCGGAGGTCAGAGGTCAGAGGGTCAAAGATCACACAGGGTCTCCCACCTCTTCCCTCTTCTCCTTTACTTCACATTATTCTCATTTGTAGGAGAAGTTGCCCCGGGACTGTAAACCACTTACGATATGCAACGTTTTTTTTGTCGAGTTCAATCCTGTTTCCCTCCTTTAAAAGCCAATCTATGAACACAAAAGGTCATGAGCATAAATTGAATGTGCCTTCACGTGTAAGGAGTCACAGGTACAACTACAGTGATATGTGGTAAAGTGGAGCTGGGAACAACTTCTCCTTTTTCGAAACTCCCCCTGCTACACACACTGAATCTCTCACAGGGCTCAGGATTCACAGTTCAAAGGCTAAAAGTTCACAGTTCACAGTCGAAGTTTATCAAACCCCCTCCCCACCCCGTAACCCTGCGTGGCCCCTGCCTCTGCTCGCGCCCCCCCCCGCGTATTTCTCCTCATCCTCCACTTTGATACTCTGATTGGGTGATATCTGCAGCCAGCACCTCTCAGACGGGCGTGGTCCTGCGGTTGGGGTCCTTGTTGTAGTCTTTAGTGAGCGTGCTGCTCTGGAGGAACTCCCTCTCCGAGTTGAGCAGCCCGCCCATGCCGCCGCCCGGTTTAGTGCCGGCGTTGCCCGCCTCCCGCGGGTTCAGCGTGTACATGGGCATCTCGGAGGCGGCGGGCCCCGTGTAGCCACCCTTCCCCAGGGGGGAGGCGTCGCGGCTGGGGGCCTCGGACGAGCGCACGCTGGAGCGGCGCCGGAAGCGGTAGCGGTAGGAGGGGATGCGGCTGAAGGCGGACTTCTTGATGAGCTCGGTGCGGGACTTGGCTCGCTGCTTGCGGTGCTTCTCGATGAACATGTGCACGGCCAGCACGCCCACCATCTCCGCCATGATGAAGGAGAGGGCGCCAAAGTAGAAGGACCAGCCGTAGGAGTAGGACTTCTTGCTGTCGCTCTGACCCGGGTCGCCCGAGTTGGCCGAGATGTAGACTATAATTCCAATGATGTTACTGAGGCCTGAAAGAGACGAAAAGAAAGATGAAATGTTTATATCCCTCTTTCTTATTGAATAGTTTTATTGTCTTTTATCCTTTTGTGAATTAAATCCACCAATCAAGCTGGAGCTTTTACTAGCATGCTACTGGTAAAATGTTCATCATGTTCACCATCATATTATGGCCCCTGTTACATTTGCTAATTAACACTTAAGTCATGAGCTGCGAGGTTAGAGGATACAAAGGACGACACAGTAAAGAGTGAAACGGAGAGAACAGGTTTCGAGAAAAGAAGTGATTGAGAGATGGACAGATAGAAAAAAGAAAAGTCAAGAGAGCGTGTCATCGGAGAGAGAGAGAGAGAGAGAGAGATGAGAGAGAGAGAGAGAGAGAGAGAGAGAGAGAGAGAGAGAGAGAGAGAGAGAGAGAGAGAGAGAGAGAGAGAGAGAGAGGGGAGGGAGGGGGGAGTGCAGCTCGATGGAAACACTGCAGAGAGTCATTGCACACAGCTGGGCTCTCTTATTCCATATCATTAGTCCACAGTACAGTGTTCATGCAGTGTGGTGGAACGCACAGAATGGGGACAATTAGCCAGCTGTAATTAACCACAATCAGCCCCACACTATTGTGGTAAATAATTACCAATTTGGCTTCATAAATTTACGACAAATCCTAATGGGACCCTACACATCCCGCTGAACAGCAATTATAGCCCTTTGTGTGTCAGGGGCTAGAGCATAAGTGTGTGTGTGTGTGTGTGTGTGTGTTTACGACAGACTGTAAGTGTCATCATCCATGTGACGGATTATGTGTGCGACTCTGTGTTATGTGTGTGTTTGCTGTCTCACACCGTCACAGTGCATCTCAGTGGCTTGGTGGTATTCTTGGTGATTGATTAATCAGCTGCAGTTCACAGTTTCAACGCTCTGTGTGTTTTAGAGGCCTGACGGGCTCCTTCCACAAATATTTGAGTGTTGCATGTCCTCAGCTTCAAGTGGCTGCACGGTCTCACAGGTACACACACTCACTCACAGAGACACACACTCTCAGAGACACACAACGTAGCCCCATCCTCTACAGCAGGGGTATTCAACTAAAATTTAACGAGGTCCAGTTTGAGAAAATTTCTTGAAGCAAAGGTCCGGAAGATCATAATTTCTAACTATTTAGTGTGATATATATTTAAGTAGCCTATTAGTTGTAATGAGGTTTATCTCCTCCACCTTACACAGCTTTTGGGAGCTAAGTTCAGACGATGGTGCCGATGGCTGATGAATTAAAGGAACAAACTTGCACCTGAGAAGCAGTGAATTTTAAGCTTGTAAAACAGCAAAACTTTAGTCTGAGTGGAATAAATACTGAAAACAAATAATTCCATTTTAGAAATTTTATTCATTTAAAAATATGTGGGGATAACAGGAGCAAGTGGCGAGCACCACTGCCACACTGGAGCCCAACGTGGGGTTCAACACAGCCAGAGACCAGCAGGCGGAGTGGGAGCTGGTGCGTATGATGGAGGACGTGGTGGCAGTAGGTCAGGCCGGATAAATCCCTGGCCTGAAAATGATGATGGGGGCACCTGCACCACAGAGGATGAATCAGCGCAGGTGAGAGCTGTTAGCTGAAAGTGAAGCTATCGGAAAGTGAAGCTATCGGAGTGACATCATCCACCGGTTATCTCCTGAAGAAGGCAGAGATGCCTGCTCTGACTGAGGAGAAGAAGCCAGGCTTTTTGCAGAGGCGTCTTCGCAAAATGGAGCTTATTGCTATCTCAAGTTCCGGCTCTCTACCAAGAAGGGAACAGAGTAGCATCTCTGGACAAGACCACTTCTTACAAAGCTCTTTGAAAATGGCCTCGTCAGAGATTATTTTTGAGGTGAGAGTTGGGTCAATGTCTTTGACATCAGCCCAGATTCTCTCCAGCATATGACGCCTTGTGTCCTCATCAGTACAATACACCTTTGCCTCTGTATAGATTCTTGTGACGAGCTTGTCCAAGAGAACACTGATGTACTTTTTATATCTGTCCTCTGAAGATGATGACTGCTGAGATATCTTCTTCCCTCCGCTGCTCAGTTCCGAAGATGAAGATTTCTTTGATCTTTTCTTCCCTCCTCTGCTGACCACTGCTATTGTTGACTCCTTGGGTCTCTCATTCGCTCCGCTGCTGAGTTCTGAAGCTGAAGACTGCTTCGATATCTTCTTCCCACTGCTGCTGACCACTGCTGGTATTGACTCAATGCTTTTGACCTCTGATGATGATGACTGCGATGAGTCGATGGTCATTAAAGTGTCTGACACTCGTTTTGTGTGGCGGTTGACTTGGTTGCTCAGCCACCAGCTTAACAAGGACAGAAAACAAAACACCCTGTTCTGAATGTCGCTATAGATTGCCTTGTCTGAATCACCATCCTTTTTCACTGGACGTGAACCTATGATCGAATACCTGCCAGCTGCGATGCGCCTAAAGATAAGATCTGAAAGCTTTTTTGTGAATTCCAGAACCTTTTCAGTTGGAGGGTTCTTCAGTGTTTGGAACTCAGAACTTTCATCTTCACCTCCTGGTTTCTCCTTCTCCAGAAGCACAGCGTCAATATCCTCAATCAAGAACTCTTTCACATGCCACAAAGTGACTTTTGGATTCTCATTGAATTTTTTCCCGACCTGTGATAGTATTTGGAGCGTCCCTGCTGTGGCAAAAGTCTTCATGAAAAGCCTATTGATCTTTCTCATTCCGTTTGAGAAGTTTGGCTCTGGAGATTCCTTATCATTTTTGCTCTCCTCACTGATTGACTCAATTATTTCATCTAAAGCCATATCTATATCTGGAGACAACGATGAATTAAAAGAGAGGCAGTCATTGAACTCCTTAAAGAAGTCTGCGATGTCAGTCACACTACTGTTGATGGTTTCCTGGGTAAGCCTTTTCACACTGTCCGTACTGCTAGCCGTTGAACCTCCCTCTGAGGAACTACCTGACTTTGAGTTTTGTCGTGAGGAGAAGGAGCTTGATAAAATCCATAGACCCCAGAAGGGGAACATCTGAAGGGTTCTTTGAGGAGATGGCCCGACTTTGATTGCGCGATTGACGCTTGACCAATCGTTTGATTCGTCCGTGTGTCTTTAGCGACTCGCAGGCAAAACAAATCATCTCCTGGACTTTCGCAGAGTTAATGAGGCGGGTTGGTAGGGGCTTGTCAGAGCTCACACAGGTGGAACTTGCAGACAAGGTGGAGTTGACAGTCTCCGTCACCTCCTCTACAACCAAGTCTGTGAGCTTTTCCAAACTCTCAGATGTTGTTGTGCTGCCTGGTGAAAGACGGTTGTTGAGTGTGTCTCCAACAATGGACCGAACTTCATCCTCAGACACGGGTGAACGGGGACGTCGCCTTACAATGGCAGTCGAAACAAACGTCATTAAGTTGAGTAGAAGTTCTGCCAACATAAATGTTGTACCGTCATCTGGTGTGCATGACCTCAACATCTCCCACTGCTCTGCAGTGAGCTTCGTGAAAAAGTTGTCAAAGTATGGGCGGACAGTCTCTGCATTTATGTCCATTTGTTTAACTTTCTGAATGAACTCCATTGTGACTGTTGTTTTTCGCTGTTTGAAATGTGTTTGCAATGAAAAATCGCTGTTCTACCAAGTGGCTGGTTGTTGCTGACTGATTCTTCAAGGAAGCGACGGGGGTACTAGGAATTGAGTCAAAGGGGGTTAAAGAAATTGAAGCAAAGGGGATTAAAGGAATTGTAGCAAAAGGGATTAAAGGAATTGAAGCAAAGGGGGTTAGAGGAAATTAAGCAAAGGGGGTTAAAGGAAATGAAGTAAAGGGGGTTAAAGGAATTGTAGCAAAGGGGGTTAAAGGAATTGAAGCAAAGGGGGTTAAAGGAAATGAAGTAAAGGGGGTTAAAGGAATTGTAGCGAAGGGGGTTAAAGGAAATGAAGTAAAGGGGGTTAAAGGAATTGTAGCAAAGGGGGTTAAAGGAATTGAAGCAAAGGGGGTTAAAGGAATTGAAGCAAAGGGGGTTAAAGGAATATAAAGGGACTAATAGATCAGTGGAAATTCTGATGTAACAATAAGCCACACCCCTCAACTTTGACTGTAACACAAAAATAACTCATTGACCTATTATATCCATTAGTCTGGTATTAGGCTTTTGTTTCAGAGACAATACGTGTGATTGCGCTTTCCATTTGGATCAACCTTGTATTGCAGAACCTCTAGGAATGGTGCACCAACTCAGTAGATGGCGGTAATCAGTTACCTGATCCTTAACACAGATTTGTAAATGTCTAACTTACATTTCTAATAGAGCCACAATTTCATTAAGACTTTGTGAAAATCTCCTTCCTCTAAATCAGGGGTATTCAACTAAAATTTAACGAGGTCCAGTTTGAGAAGATTTCTTGAAGCAAAGGTCCGGAAGATCATAATTTCTAACTATTTAGTGTGATATATATTTAAGTAGCCTAGCAGTTGTATCAGCAACTGCATGTGATCAATACCTGAATGTCAAATCAAATGAATTCAGTACGATTCAAAAACTTTTTGACAATATTTATTGTCACATAACATAGAACTGAACATATATGTATGATTGCAGACATGTATAATGTTCTCTCATTAACTAAATAAAAGTAGGACCGCATTTCAAAATAAGAAAAAATAATATATAATATGCATTCTTTGACAATCCCTCCATCAGTAAATGGCTTTTTGTGTCGACCCAAAATCCAAGCAACTCTGAGGGAACACTAATGAGCACGTTGTTGAGCAGTGAATGAGTGGCTCAGGATCCTGGTGGACTGGTCATACTGGGCTCTATGACCACTTATTTTCTGTGATCTTCAGATTAAAGTTGGTATGTTTGTTCAAAAACTTTATGTTTTTTCTCATAATGGCGTTTCACATTGGCACTTAATGAGTGCCACAGTTTCTGAACATGTGAGACACACAGGTTTAGTGCTCCCAGTGGGAAGTAGGAACAGAAATGAGTCTGTCCATTTCGGGTTAAATTGCTCTATTTTCACTGTCCACTTTTCTTTTTTTGGAGAGTGCCACTGTTCCTTACATTTCTCTCCTTTTCTCCGGCTCACTCCTCTGTATCTCTCCCCGTGTTTTCTCTAACTGTATCGCAAAAAAAAAGAAGCGCTCCGTCAGGTTTTAAATCATAACCTTCTGTTTTGGCTGTAGGTCCGGGACCATATGGGACGGCTTCTGGGTTCGGACCCAGACCGCTGTCCGCCAGTTAGTGACCCCTGCTCTACAGTGACCATCATTGTATCCCAATGCTGGCTCTAGGTAATGTCATGGTGATACAGTGGAGTCCAGGTTCTCTCTCTCTCTTTCTCTCTTTTTCTCTCTCTCTCTCTCTCTCTCTCTCTCTCTCCCTCTCTCCCTCCTCCTCTATCCCTCTCTCTCCCCCTGCCTCTCTCCCTCTCTCCCTATCTCTCTCTCTCCCTCTCTCCCTCTCTCGACTGTTGGAGCCTCATTCCAGATGTTATGGATCCTCCAGGATTCCCAGTTTCCTCCTTATCTCTCTCCTTCTGTGTGTTTGTTTTCCACTCACAGAAAACTAAAGGATGTCCTTGACTTTGCCTTTTGTAGGTTAGTTAGAGATTTTTTTTTAAAATATCTATCACATTATAATCATCAGCTCTTTTTGCTGTGGGGATATATGCGTAAATATCCGTGGTTTCTGTGTTTATGGTTTTAAAAAGACTTTAGTAAAGTACTTGGACCTACTTCTTGTTAATATAATGATGCACTGATGAGCAACTGAACTTTCCAGCTATACAACAAGTACAGAGACACACATTCACACAAACACACACAAGTGCGTGTGGAGACACTAACCTGCGGAGACGAAGAAGATTCCTGCACTGAGGATGACGTTGTGTCGGCTCCGGTAAAACTCACTGGCGGCCACGCAGAGCCCCCCCCAGGAACAGCAGACCCACACTCATGATGGGGAAGATACTGGAGGCACGCACAGCACCTACACACAGACACACAAACCAAACCACAACATTAAAATACAGTGCATTTCAGGCTCCACAGAATGAAACTGAGGATTCGCGTTGGAGCTGCAGAATAGAAGATTTATGACATAGTGAGAATCCGGTGTGGAGGGTTTGATGCAACAAGCACATATCAGTATATCAAAATATATGTCTGTTGTTATTGTGTGTATGATCGTAGTCTCCAGAAGTGTGTTAGAAAAAGAGAGCACCCTAGTGATTTCAAGGTGGAAGATGAGAACTAAAAAGAGAATCATAGGAAAGGAACAATTATCTCTCCGTTTTTGCATTCACTCCTTATTTGTAAAAATGTATTTTTACACCATTTTTGCAATAATATCTTTATTAAATGACCCAAAACGAATTAAAGTTCTACTTTCTGCTGTGTACCAATCTTTTATCTACAATTAAGGTGCTGCCTGTGATGAATAGCATCATACAGCCTTGCGATATTATAAATGAAGTAAAAATAATCTCTAAATCGTTGATGCTGCTTTTCTAAATTAATTCAATTGCTCTTTCATGGTAAATCTGCTGGTTTGTTATGTGGCAGCTATCGACTGTAGATAAACATGACCGTCTTGATCGCCACCTGGTGGCTGGATGCAGTATAAGTCATAAACCTCTCCCTCTCCATGTTAGTGGACGGGACATGGACCAAACTAATAAATGCAACTCTAATAGGATTTTTGTCATTTTAGGTAATATCGTCATTAATTTTCCAATATGTTTGGTTTGATTTGTTATCTAATGAAAGGGATGAAACATTATGATTGACAGCTGAGACTCGATTGGTCGAGGGCTCCTATCAGTGGGACCACGGCACCATGGCTCCTCCCCCCCGATGGCTACATCACAGTTTGCAAAATGGCAGCGTTTGTGTCCAGGATAATTTGGTTTCATTTCCTGATAGTGGGAGGAAGTGTAGCTGTGTCGTCCATGTTTGTTTACTATTTATTCACTATTCAGGGTCACTATCTAAATGTGGTTGAGAGATTATGTATAAAAGGACAAAAATTCCTACAATCCCAATGTGAGTTTTCTTAAACTCTCTTAAAACATGAAAGTCTCTAATTTAGTGTCAAAGTAAATGTTTCATTTTTAATCCACTGTGATGCAGAAACAACGAAAAATGTGTCACTTACTGTACACACACACACACACACACACACACACGCACACATGCACACACACATGCACACACATGCACACACATGCACACTAGAGACATGCACAAACACATGAGCCAGCGTGCTGCCACATGCTTGACTGAGTCTGAATCCAGAACATGTTAAAGCATTCAGAGGACTCGAGAGAAAGAGAGAGAGAGAGAGAGGATAGAGGATGAGTGGATGAGGGGAAGGGGGTGGGGGGGGGGTGGGGGTGAGAGAAGGAGAGATGGATGTAGAGCAAGACGATGGACAAAAACCACGACAGATGGAGAGTCGCACTGACACATATGCAAGGCAAAATACGACGTATGAAAGCGAGGCTGCAGTTGGAGTGAGATCTCTGCCAGGACCCATGTGTGAGCACGGTGTGACAGCACATTGACGGATATTTGCAAACAGCTTGTCATGCAGAACAGAGATGTGCGTTACTGTCTATTCACATATGTTTTATATATTTTTAGAACTTGCGTTACTTCGGCCTATATCAGCGTTTTCCAGTATTTAACGAGCCACTAATTGTAAATGTAATTTCTTTACGCCTTCGTTTCTCTTATTACATTCCATAGCATATCCTGTGTGACGGACAGCTGCTGTGACCAATGGCGTTGTGCGGTTGAGTGTACAGACCCCACCCCATTGGCCCACACCCCTGGGCTGTATGAAATGCCGGTCACTAGGTTCCCGCTCCCCATTGGATGGCCGGCTCTGAGGCCCGCAATCTAATTGGCCGCCTCTGGGGATGTTGTTCTATGTTCAGTGGAGCAATGAGAAATAGGCACAGGCTAAATCTGTTTTCTCTTTCTTTCTTGTTGCCGTTTTCTCATTCTGTCCATCTTTTCTCCATGTTTACCGAGGGAGGAGAAACAGAGAGAGCCTCCCTCCGCTCTCTCCTTCTTTGTGGCCGCATCATATTTTACTTCTGTCCTATTACTCTTTTGATGTGTCTAGAACTAAAAAGGCGCTTCCTCTTTTATTCTTTGTCATTTTCTTATCAAGGCAATGTCTTTTTTTTTCTTGTTCTTCTTATGTATTTGTAGATAAATCTCCAGCATCTGTTTATATCTCTTGTTCTCCCCATTTCACCCTCTGTCCATCCGTCTCGCTTGTTTCTGCAGGTGAAAGCTGAACAATACACACAGGGTCTCTGACATCCATCTATTCACTCTCCCTCTTATCTCATCCTGCAATGATTTACTCTGCTGTGTGTACATGAGTCAAACCACCAATAGTCCACGTACACAATGGATATCACACGTGTGTCCATGCATTGTGTGTGTGTGTGTGTGTGTGTGTGTGTGTGTGTGTGTGTGTGTGTGTTCATATCAGACTTACGGAGGAGGTATTCAGCAGCATCTGCTTCATAGTCAGCATCTTCTGGGAAGTGATCAATCTTCTTACACACTCCTCTGAATGTTCCTGCAGCGGAGAAACACAAATCCGTTCAGTTCAGATCTTTAATGTCACACGAGAGGAAAATTCTATTTCTGCTAATTAAAAACAATGGATTTACAGCAGTCATTACAATTTGGAATATTATTAACCACACAGACAAATCCTCAGTGGAAGTCAACATCGATCTGCATTAACTCGTTCAATCCATCATCCTGGTTTTAGGTATTTTATCCTCTTACAGCTGCAGGTCAGATATCTGCACATTTATTTCATGAGCTGTTTTTGCTCATTTTCTCAAAGGTGTTGTTTCCTCATTGTCAGTGAATCAAAACAAGCAATTAATAAATAGATTAAATTCAAATTGTGAACATTGTCTCTTGACACGAAATCAGCAGCAACTGGCTGTGTCAGGTAAGAGGAGCAACTACAGACACCACTACTGTCTTCATTGTGTTTTTAATTGACTAATCAGATGAATTGTGTGTTTGAGGATTTGGTCAACAATGACTATTCATCGAACATTTACATCCTGTATACAGAAATTACATCGAAAGCAGAGAGAGAGATAGAGAGGGGGGTTGATACAGATAGATAGATAGATAGATAGATAGATAGATAGATAGATAGATAGATAGATAGATAGATAGATAGATAGATAGATAGATAGATAGATAGATAGATAGATATAGATAGATAGATAGATAGATAGATAGATAGATAGATAGATAGATAGATAGATAGATAGATAGATAGATAGATAGATAGATAGATAGATAGATAGATAGATAGATAGATAGATAGATAGATAGATAGATAGATAGATAGATAGATAGATAGATAGATAGATAGATAGATAGATAGATAGATAGATAGATAGATAGATAGATAGATAGATAGATAGATGATGGATAAAGATAGAGAGATAGAGAGATAGAGATGGATAGAGATAGAGGGAAAGAGAGACCAAGAGACCAGAGAAAGAGAGATAAAGATAGAGGGAGAGATAGACTGAGTGAAAGAGAGATAAAGATAGAGGGAGAGATAGACAGATGACAGATGATGCAGGGCTGTAGCCTTCAGGCTTTGTGTGGGAAACACTAATGAAAAGCCTTATCACACCCAGCACACACACACACACACACACACACACAACTTTGAATACAAAAACACACACAGCTTCTAAAATGCGACATCAAGTGTACACTAACGCACACACACACGCGAATCAAGCTCATTAAATTGATGCATTAACATGATCAATCATGGATGTAAGTAAAAGCCTTCAGCCACCTTTATCTATATTGTTTATATTTGTGTGTTGGTAGAAGTGGAGGTGTGTGTTTGTGTGTGTGTGTGTGTGTGTGTGTGTGTGTGTGTGTGTAGTATTGACTAGGATGCAGTCTCCTACGAGCGTGTCAGGCAGAGTGACTCATTCTCCTCAAACACACACGACCATACTGTACGTGTGTGTGCGTGTGTGCGTGTGTGTGTGTGTGTGCGCTGCGTGTAGCTTCATTCCCACCCATCATTCAGACCCATTCGCACATGGTCAACACCACAGGGGATATGGGAGAGAGAGGAGGGTGGGGGGTAGGGGCAGAAAGGAAGATGAAGGCGGATGGAGAAAGAGGAAGTGCTGGTTGAAAGTGGTAAAATGGCGCGAGTTGGGGGAGAAACGGGAGGATGGAGGCTGCTGATGAACAAATGAACGACTCAACCTAATTGCTTATTTGCATATGAAGAAGTTCTTTCCAGGAGCCACATTCAGGAAATGTCGATTCATGCAGCTCGTTGCAGTCGTGGTCGTAACTTTGAGACTGAGAAGTTCAGTCTTTGATATCTGGAATTTAACAAAGTTATATTCTGTAAAACTTGGGTAAAAAGTTTTGTGTTAATTAAGTCTCAAGGACAAAGCTGTAATTCGACAAATACACAAAAGTGCAGTGCAGAGATAATCTTTGCACAAACGTTTACTGCTGAAAATCCACATCCACAGGAAAATTTAATTTGACTATATACATAAACTTTGTCTTTTCCAATTACAAAAGGCAGAAAATTCTCTGGTTCTGTTTAATGTCAATACTTTCTGATTGGTTGTGTAAATTGAGAGCCTTAGATAACACTGATAATATCACAGATTAAAGACAAATGCAATAACAAGCCTGGTGTTATTCTGTATTTGTTTATTGACAATAAGCCCCATTTAAGGGCCTAAATCAACTAGGCCCAATTGTTCCCTTAAGTCCAATAAGGCAGATTTCACACACTCATAGATATTGGTTCCCTAAATATGCCCGATGAAGATATTTTCAGATGAGGACCTAAACACATTAGTTGTGTATAAGTGTGTTATTCTTGCCGGACTGAGTGATCAGAAAAGTCGACTTTATCGACACTGACACAACTTTTCCTTGAGGTCAAGTTGTTGTTGGTTTCCGTCTCTTTCTGGGAATTGTTGACGATTAGAAAAGTGCAGGACGCTGCTTTGCTTTATCTGATCACGTGGCCCTCGTGTAATTGGATGAACGAAGCAGTGAGGAGTCACAGAAGGTAACGGAGACCTCATCTGCCCCTGCCAGACACATCAAGGTGTAAAGCATCATCAGTCAGAGCTCTGCCTCCTGTTTGTCAGCCGGGGAATTCATTATAGCTCCTGCCTTTTAAACGGACGGATTTGTATTGAACCGTTCTGATTTATGGAGCAACAAGCGGCCTCACACAATGACACGGAGAATAGGAACAGAGAGATCTACGGCTGCTTTTATTTCACTCTCGGTGGCCTAAATCACGGCCGAATAAACACAGCGCAAAGTGGACACACACAGGAACACACAGACACACTAATAACACACACTGAGTGTCGCTGGTGAATACACACCTCAATAAAGATTAGCTTAACACAAACACACACACGCATGAAAAAGACAACAGCTATATATTAATTCCGAGTCACAATAAGCAGCCGCTCTTCACTGTTTTCCACCTTCAGCACCTTCACAACCTACTTCCTCTTTACCATGTCAGCACACGTCACATGTGTCTGAACTGACCAATCAGAGGCGAGAAAGGCTTGGACTCAGGTACAGGTGAGTGAGGCAGATTCAGTGAATCATTTGAATTGTTGTAAAGATGCTGGAGTAAATAATTAAACCTGTTAACATGTAAATTATAACGTGTGAATATAAATCTGTAAATACTTAATGGAAGCTTTGGATGGTTTTAAACTAAAACTACAGAAGTAAAAGGTGGTTTAACAGCAAGAGGGCTCACGTAAAAGTTTTTTTTATAGATTAATGAATATTGCTAGTGTTTAAAATAATGTGTTCTTCCTAATAAGGTCAACAGTCAGACGCCTGGTGTCCATGTAAACAGAGTCACTCTTCTGTCAGTTAGAGATAAAGTCTCACAGTCTCAATATGATCTCATCTGGCCAGAAAAAAATAATTGGACTTCTTGTTCAGTGGGCTTGAACGGTCTGGAATCGAACATACACTGAAAGTAATGTGCAATATTTTACACACATTGTTCCACCCACAGTGAGGAACTAGAAGAAAACTGCCCATTCCCTCCATTACACATTCCCTCGAACACACACTGACACGCTGCGCATTTGTAATCACGACCGACTGTGTCACACTGTTGTTTTGTTCCTCTGAGGTCATGTATCACTGGTTTCGAGCCATTTGTGTGTATCTACGTGCCTGTGTAGGTGTATGACTGTGTGTTAAGGACATACCTTCCTTTTTTGGGGGTCTAATTAAATACAAAACACATGAACACACACGCACAAACACACACACAGCACGCGCAGTGGGAACATCTATCAAGAGACATTTGCCTAACAAAGGTCAGGGTGGCCCGAGGGGAGCTGCAACCACAGCCGCAGAAAGGCATTATGGGTCGTGGCCAGTGGGGATGGGAGTCCAGTGTGTGCGTGTGTGTGTGCTTGTGTTTGTATGTTTTATCTCATGTGGCACAGCGGGCTTAGTTTCTCCTACTGGGAGAGTGTGCTGCTCCTGTCACTTACATTCAGACACATGCACACACACGAACATGGCTGCGCCCCCTCGTGTACGATTAGTAAGCACAGAGCTGTGAGTTCAGAGCATTAATGGAAGAATAGACTAAATGGTAATAATAGTATTTAAAAGAATAATGTGAACTTATAGGCCTCATTAACTGTTATATTACCTTTTACCATTTCATTACCACCGTCATGGAGGTTATGTTTTCACCCCGTCTATTTGTTTGTTCAACCGCATGTACGTTGTCATATCAACACTGACAACTCGTTTGAATTCAACCAAATCATAAAACGTAAGTCAACTGTGTCAGTTTAGTTCCAATGGTAAAAAGTACAAGTGATGTAGTATGAATACAAAACAGTGAAAAATACTCAAAGAGAAAACATAGAGCCTGAATCAAGGTTAAAAAGTAGACAAACACAAAAAACTGTTTGTCTACATAGTCCCATGATTGTGACGCTGCTTGTCCTTGAAACACACACACACACACACACACAGACACACTTACACTGGAATACTCTAAATGACATGACAAAAAAACTGAATGCAAAGACTTTGTATGTTTAACTACACATCCAGGGGTTTTCTTCATTTGCTAATATGAAACCATGTTCTCAGAAAAGCTGCTAATCAGATGGCGTGAGGATCCGAACGCTGCACGCGAGCGGCCTGTCTCCACACGGCCACATGCACACACGCACACACGGGTCACATGCACACACGGGCCACACACGCTCCGGACATACAGGGTTTCGTCGACTAGAAAACAGAGGAGGAAGGAGTGAGCGAGGGGAAACGGGGAGGAAGTTGAAAAGCAGAGCAAATTGGACTGCTTGTTTCCTCAGAGCGCCTCTGACAGCTCAGTGTGGGTGACTGTGCCTCTTCCTCTCGCTCGCTCACTCGCTACCTCGCTCTCTCTCTCTCTGATTACCTCGTTCCAGGCGAAGGGAAAGAGAGAGAGAGGGAGGGAGAGAGAGAGAGAGAGAGAGAGAGAGAGAGAAAGAGACAGAAAAAGAAGGAGAGAGAGAGGGGCTAGTTTCCACGGTGATGGCTGATGAAAGAGAACGAGACAGGTTCTGCTTGGTTGCACACCTGTCCTCTTTCTCTCTCTTCTTTCTCCTTTTTTCCTCTGTCTGTTCTTCCTTAAATCCACCCATGTTTCTTCTCTCTCTCTTTCTCTCTCTCTCTCCCCAAAACATCTGTCTGTTCCTGTTTCAAGTCTCCTCATCAAGCCTCCTTTACCCTACCTCCTTTGCTCTCCTCTCGTTCTGAAACATCCATTCATCCCTTTTTCAGTTTGCCTCATCCTCTCTTGTTTCTTCTCTCTTTCATGCACGCTTGCTCCTAGCATCCAAATACAGTGCACGGCCAAAAGAACGTGGACACATGACGATTACACGCGTGAGTTGAACGTCTCATTTCAACAAAAAACATGGAACATTAATACGTTGCCATAGCAGCGTCCACTCGGCTGTAATTCTGCATCAGAACGTCTGTGAGGTCAAACTAAATTAAAGAAAATACTATAAAAAATACAAAGATACAAACCTTCAAATAATATTTAAGTTATGATCCTCTCCGTCCTTTTATCTCTCTTTTCTTTGTCTCTCTCTCCCCCCCCTTCTACCTTTCCCTCAGTGCCGCCCTGTCAGCTGATTGTTTCTCTCCCAGACACGGTCAAACACCCAACAGCTTTAATTAATACCCATCTCCCTGTGCAGTGACCTCCTTTTTCACTCCATCCCTTCCTTCTCTTACCCCGAGCTCTTGCTGTCTTCCCTCTCTCCTTCCTCCCCTCAGCCACCTGGGGACCGCTTTGCCCGTCCGTGCCTAAAACCCTCTTCTCTCTATTACCAGGTGATCATTTAGATCCCCGCCGAGGCCACTCGCTCCCCAGAGATTCAGCTGAGACCGAGGACGTGCAAGGCTCATCCATCACTTTCCACCCACCGCCGCTCGCCACTGTTTCATTCATGCATGTTTCTGGTCTCTCCTCATTCTCCCGCACTTGTCTTCTCATTTCCCGGATTTCTCGTGCCCATTTATCACAGGGGGGGAACTTAACCTCCCAGTACACCTGCGGAGACGCAAACACTCACTGCAGGCAACAAATTCCAACCTGACCACACGCACGCACACACACACACACACCACACACACACACACCACACACACTGCCGCTGTCCTGCATGAATACTATAATACACTAAAGCTCCCTTCACTTGACAAAGAGCTTATTTACACATGTTATTAACATGTCATTTGGATCCCACCGGCTCTCTGAGACATGACCAGGACTTAATTTCCTCTACCTGGATTTAGCAAAGACTGTTTTTTGTTCCAGTCATATCTTATTGGAGAGATGCATTTCTTCACTCACGCTTTCAATGATATGTATGAAATTGCTTTGAATTATTGTAAAAAATAAAGATGAAATTTCTGTAAGTGTTGAAGCTGTAAGGTTTATTTTCATTCATAATTCTGCTCGATAAGAGATAAGACACGAGTGTGTATTATCTCTGGTGCTGGTGTTGCTCATGTGAATTCTCTGCAGTTTCAGGTATGTGGATAACATTTGCCTGGAATAACAATGTGCTTGTGTTCATTATTTATTCATAATTACGAGGAATCTCTTCTGAATTTTGATCCAGCTTCTGAATCTGAACCTCCTCAACTCTGGATACCTGTTCATCTCTCCTCACACCGTCCAATCAGAGGCCTTCGTGCTAACATCGTGCTTCATTCCCTCACAATCACCACCAGAGTTAAAAAACACCTCATTCATAAAGCTGCTTTCTTCTTCTTCCTGCTGGGGTCCAGGTGCCCACTTCTATGACTCTGTTCACAATAGGGTTAATTCTAATCTCTTTCTCTAAACGTCCTTCCTGGCTGAAATACGAGCTGCCATACAAAACAGGAGAGATCCAACCAGTTCCATGTTGAGACCACGTGTAAAATAATAGCATATATGTAAATTTTTACTAAAGTTAAGTCCACTTCCAATGAAATAGATCCAGCGGATGATTCTCAAGGCTTCCTCCCTTCAGTTAAGCAAACTGTGCCACAGGAAACGTTGTGCACGCTATATGTGCAGCGCAGTACGTATGCATGACTGCTCCATACATTTACTGCAAGAACACCGCATACACCATGTTCCTCCACCCCCCACCTCTCTCGTTCTATCCCCCCCCCCTCCACTCGCTCTCTGATGTCGGGCAGAGGACAAGCCACATGTACGCCAGTCAGAAACATCCATTTGCTGTCAGTTTATGAGGCGTTTATGAATTATAAAACTGTGACAACCGGGGACGCAGGAACGAGTGAAGTGGGGATAAGATGGGCAGAATGAGAGGAGGCATAAATGGTAACGTATTCCCTTTTGTTGCACTATTGTGTGTGTGTGTGTGTGTGTATGTGTGTGTGCATGCTCATGAGGGGGGATTTGTGCATCTGCATGTTTTTTTGTGTCTGTTGCATGTGAGCCTGTGTGTGTGCGTGTAAAAGTGCGTGTCCATGTGTGTGCATGCACTGACTTTGCGCTGACATTGTGTTTATCTGTGTGTACTGCTCCCACGGCTGTTCTTATGTGGCGGCTCGGGAATATCCAAGAATTTATCAATTTATTCATTCAATCACAAGTGTGCATGTGTGTTTGTGTGCATGTGCGTGCATGTATGTGTTTTGGTGTGTATGTAAATGAGAGTGTGTTTTCAATACAGCCTTATACCTGCGCCATCTGGCCCTGTAATAGCCTGCTATGCCCTCCAGAATCAGATGATTGTGTCTGGCTGCAACAGACACAAACACACACACACACAAATGCAGAGACGACACACTCCAACTTGAGGCAACGTTTTTAATGGTAATTGAAAAGTTTTCTTGCCCCAAAATTAAATTATGTAAATGATATATCATGCAAACTGCACTTCCTGTGAAGTTTGACCCCTGCGCACCCTCAGCCCTCAGGAAAGAATATGACATGTTTGGAACTGAGCCTGTTTGCTGGTGTAGAGGGAGCAAGAGAATCAGGGGGGGGAGTGGTTTAATTTTTATCTCGGTGTGTGCAGCAGCAGCAGCATGTTTGGCCTTTGTGTTGTTAACATGCAAACCAGGAACAGGCCTGAAAATAACACATAAAAGACTCTGCAGAGCAACAGGTGCTGTGTGGTCACTGGGTCCAGCTGTTGGGGTCAGTAAACAGTTTCTTGTGTTTTTAGTGTGTTGAGCTACAGCTGGCTTTAGGAATTCAGTGTCTGGTGGTACAGACTGAATATCTCTACAACTTCCCCAGTTTGAATACTGGTTCCCAGTTCCCCCTGTGTGTGGGGGGGCTTTATCCAGGTTCTCCAGTATAATCCAAAGACATGCAGACTCAGATTAGGTGAATTTTAGACTGTAGGTGAGAATGTGAGCAGGATTGGTTGCTTGTCTCCTTATGATACACTGACAGCCTGTCCAGGGTGAACCCCACCTTTTGACCAATGTCAGCTGGGATTGGCACCACCCCCCACCCCCCCACCGACCCTCAAGAAGATAACTGGCACATACAAGGGATGGATTCATGGTTCCCAGAGGATACATCCTTGTTTCTTTGCTGAGCACCACTGTGATTCTCTTGATCACGTTTCTACTATTGTGTTAAATACAGATTGTGCGACTGTCTTTGAAGAATCACCCACACCCAAACAAAAACACAAAGTCACACATTTCCTTTCAAACCACAGATTTCGCACTTTTCGAATCCGACCGTGTGTTTCCGGGTTCTGCTTGCCTGAGATGTTAGACAGATGGCAGACATGTTGCAGTGAACAGATTTGGTTGTTCACAGTGTCAGCACCTGCTAATATCGGAAACACTCTACCAAGCAATCTGCAACACGTACAGTATGAAAACAACCAATTATCAAGTTTTATAGGTTTCCCTCGGGTTTGACTCAAGGTTTGGAGACAAGTGATTTGAGCTGCTGCAGACATAATAAGCCACATTTTATATCGTTGTGCTGCAGCGTCTCTGCCTCGTCGGAGCTCCCGCGTGGAAGGGAAACAGGATCACACGTATCCAAGCTCCAGAGGAACACACCCACCAGTCTCTGTGTTTTCCATCTTCATATATTCACTTGTTGTCTTTGACTTGCTTTGTATGTCGCGCTCCAATTAAAGTGACGGCCTGTTTACCTTCATATCATCCATCTGATTTATTTTGTCTATATTTCTATATTTAGTCACTGCCCCCTTCATCCTACATGTTCAAACCCATGCAACCATCCGTCCATCATCTGGACCACTAGTCCTCTGGGAGCCAATCCCAGCTGACCTCGGGCCAGAGGCGGGGTCTAAACCCATAGACTGGTCATGAAGATGGCCGACATACAGAGACAAACAACCATTCACACTACCATTCATATCTACGGTCAATTTAAAGTCTCTGATTAATCTAACCCCAATCTGAGTTGTGGGAGGAAGCTGGAGAAAACCCATCCAAACACAAGGAGATGGAAACAAACAGAAAGCTGGGATTCAAACTGGGAACCCTCTTGTTGAATCGCTTCTAACACGAAGAACATTAAGAAAACTTATATCTCCAGGTGAAAAGGAGGTGATGACGGTGTCGGGTGCTGTAAACATGATCATGTGATCTCTGCAGTGGAGTTAATACATCACTTCCTGTCTCCGCCTGCTGCACCCAGCTGCTTCACCTCTCACAGGAATGATGCAGAGGATTTGATGCTGTTGTGAACTCGTCTGTGAAGCCCCCACTGTGTTGTGCAGGTGTGAGAGGAAAACTCTGGGTAAACTCTGTAGCCGATTCTCCAGATTCTACACGTGGGTCATGTCTGAAAACGTCTGTAACATCTCTAAAGTCTCTAAGATCCACTGGAGTTACATTAACTTCAGTACTGATTTCACTACAGAAATGATATTGGCATACTTGTGACTGGCAGCAGTTCTCACAGGTAATAACAGCATTTCTGGAGCTGACAGTCGGATATTGAGAAAAAAAAGACCAACCTTTCCCTCCAGAAACACAAAGTCAACACGTATTCCCACAACAGAACATTCTCCATGTTCCCAATGGCCAGTGAGCTTCCCTAAATCCAGTCTGTTATAGAAGTAACCAGGTAAATAAGGGTGTGTTCGAATAAATCAACAGGTCCAGCCGCCAAACCGACACCAAATCTTTGTCTTTCCCTGGCTCCCAACAACGAGACGATAACACGGCTTTAAAAAAAATAACAAACTCCCGACAATGCTCGGTTGTGAGACCCAGGTACTTGTTAGCGCTGCAGCTGCCTGGCTAATAACGCTGCCAGCTGCCTGTGTTTGTGCCTGTTAGTTCTTTATTTGAACCTTCAGCTATAAATGCAGCGTGATGACAACCAAACAAGAGCAGGAAACTGTCTCATTCTCTTCTGTGGCAGAGGAGAGGGATGCAAGAGTGAATTCAGGGAAAAGGACAGCTTCTTAAGAACTGAGTTACAGGGATTATGGGATGCTGTCAAACACACACTCACACAGAGGGAAACACACACACGCAGGCCCGCTCGCACACTAGGCACACCAAAGCTCCTGTGGTGTTAGATAGATAGAAGCAGACAGTGTGTGTATGTGTGTGTGTACAGATATCGTTATGAGGACCATTTTGAGTCTAGAATTCACAGAATGAGGACATTTTGAGACATTTGGGCTGTTTGGGGAAAGTTCGGGTTAGGGGAAGTAATTAGGGTTTGGTATTTATAGGGTTAGGGAGGCTCAGGTGGTGGAGCAGCTCGTCCACTAAACAGAAGGTCAGCCCCCGTTCCGCATGCCGAAGCATCCGCGGGCAAGAACACCCTAAATTGCGTGATGTGGGTTGTGTTGCACAGAGATGCACTGTGTGAATGTGTGTGTGGGACGAGGGAGGACACATTTGGGATCGGTCCTCACTTCCTGTGGCTGCTTGGAGGTTCAGCCTGGGTTAGAATCAGTTGTAGGTTATGGTCAGGATAAGAGTTATGTATTCATAGGGTAAGAGGTCGTGGTGACAGAGCATCAGAGAGGACACGCTCCACAAATTTGCGTGTGTGTGTGCGTGTTTGTTTGTGTGTCTGTGTGTGTGTGTGTGTGTGTGTTTGAACTTATATTTACAGGACATTTTTGGAAAGTGAGGACATTTTGTCGGATGATTAAGACTTTTAAGGGTTAGGGGCCATTGGGAAGGCCTAATGCCAAGGTCCTCACTAAGATAGAAGTACAAATGTGTGTGAGTGTGTGTGTGTGTGTGTGTGTGTGTGTGTGTGTGTACATGTACATTTACGTGTGGCAGGAGCAGAGAACTACACACACACACATGGATAGATGCTGCTGGGAAAAAGACATACAGAGAAAATCAAACAGCCACACACACTCACACACACACATCAGATGCAGAGAGACAGCTGTGTGTGTGTGTGTGTGTGTGTGTGTGTGTGTGTGTGTGTGTGTCTGTGTGTCTGTGTGTGTGTGTGAGAGACAGACGGACGGACACACAGACGGACAGACAGCCGGGCGGTCAGACAGATCACGTACCTTCCAGACAGCAGGTTCGCCACAGGCCGGAGTGCGTCATCACCTCCTCGTTCTTGCGGCTCGTGTCGTTGTCGCCGCTGTTCTTGTTGCGACAGACGCCGCGCGAGTACAGCCAGTAGTCGGTCCCGACGGCGATGGTCATGAGGCTGAAGGCGGCGAACGCGCCCACCGTCGTCACGAGCATCTGGACGCCGCGGTCACACATCAACATCTTCATATAGGCGGCTCCGGTTTGTCTCTATGTGTCTTTTTTATTCTTCTTCTTTCGTTCCTCCTTCGCTGCTGGATTCAGCCTTTTTAGTTCCTTTATATCCCGCGAGACTTGGAGAGTCGGGGGGTGAGGTGTTCAACAGACAGGCACTCGGAGATGGATCTATAAATATAAATATATATATAAAATAGAAAAATGGTAAACGGGTGTGTGGGGGGGTTTATAAGCACAGGGAGGAAGATGGAATACTTGGCTGCCTCGTCCGTGGAGTTGACAGGAGGCTCGTGGCAAAGGGCGGGAAGGTGGGGGGGCGGCACGTCACTTTCTCGCGCATCAAAACCCGTTTTTTAACCACTACCGTCACCCTCGTGCACACGCACACACACCGGTGGGGGGGTTTTCACGACCACCGGTTGTCCTCGACTAACCGACGCTAACCCCCGGTCAGTCAGTCCGGGTGACGGCGACACCACATTCCGCCTCTTCCCTGCGCGTAATTCGTCGCGCGGTTTACGCACGGCCAGCTGCGCAAAGAGCCGCGTTATCCAGCAGCAACCAGATCTGCTCCTCTTCCTCCTCCTCTTCCTCTTCCTTCCCTCCTCTCTCGTCCCTTTTCTCAACTTCTGCCGCTGCTCCTCCAAAGCAGCTCCCTCATCAATCTGTTAACCGCTAACAGCCAGGGTCTGCGTGGGGGGACTCCATCTTTAAAAAGAACAACAACAACAATAATCATGATTAAAATGGCTTTGGTTTGGTTTTCCCCCTCACCGATGCAACCGCTCGGCACTGTGTGAATGAGGGGGGGATTTAAACCCCCGGTTCCACTGAGACAGATCAGCCGTGGACTCACCGCTGGGGAAGGATCCGCTCCGGTGTCTCTCAGCAGCAGCAGCGGTGCAGCTGAGGCGGTTTTCACCCCCTTCGCCTTCTCCCTGTTGAATCACCGACTGAATGGAGGATGAATCAAAGGCCAGACGCGTCGGTTATGAAGAGAGAACGGACGCTGGCCGAGATCCGTCGTGTGTTATCCACTCCAGCTGTTTACTCACTGACATGTTCTCTGTCCCCCTCCTCCAGATGTGCGCACGGAAGCTGCTGCCGCAGACAGTCGCTGATATTTAATAATAATAATGATAATAACACTGATGATGTGAATCTGTTCGAGCAGCGGTTATCTGCAGTGAGGAGACGCGTCGGGGTTTAAGTTAGAGGCACAAAAAAAAATCTCCTCCGTGCGGGATTCATCAATTTCCTCCTCGCTCGCTCTCACCGCCGGAGTTCGACCACAACCGGGACGAACCGGTCCATATACGCCGCCTGCAGATGGACCCTCTCGGTCAGCTGCAGCCGCTTGCTCCCGAGGAAAAAAACGTGCCCGTTCCTGCGAATGAGAGGAAAAAATGACAGCCGCCCCCTCCTCCTCCTCCTCCTCCTGCTCGTCTTCCTCCTCCTCCTCCTCCTCACGGGTCCAACCAACACAAACTAAAACTAGGCGCGCGTCTCCCCAAACTCCGCCTGAGGCCGCACCGCTCGGCTCGGATTGGACTCGCGGGTGACAGCGACCCTTCAGGAGCTAAACCGAAACCCCGTCACCGCAGCGTGTCCCCGCCCACCGCCGCAACGCCGTCGGTACAAACTGCGGGTGGATCTCCGGAGGAGAGCGCGGGAGGATGTTCGGAGTTTAAACATCAGCACCGGAAGAGACGCGTCATTTTTGTTGATGTTTAGTCACACAAAGTTCGTGACGACAGCGTCACTCACTGTGTTGACATGTCGGAGCGCGCACGCACACGCGCACATGCTTCATATCAATATCATATGTTCGACACACGTGTTCACCGCGTCTTTAAATGCAGATCTTCCCACAGGCGGTGCTCTGCCGCGCCGCTGCTGCCGCTCTGCCGCACCGCTGCCGCTCCTGGAGAGAGAGAGAGAGAGAGAGAGAGAGAGAGCGCTGTCCGTGGTGCTGAACGTGTGAGCGGGCCTGGAGGCGCTGTCCTTGGTCCTGAATCGAAGTATATTAACGTATTAATACAGTTAACGTTGTATTGTTGTATTATTATACAATGTATTATATAATTAATATTGCATTCTTCTCTCTCTCCTCTGTTCACGGCCTTAGTGGCCCCTGCACCGCACTGATTAGGAGTAAGAGATAGAGAGAGAGAGAGAGAGAGAGAGAGGAGAGAGGGGGGGGAGGAGGGTGGGTGAGTAGGGAGGGTTAGGGGAGAAAGAGAGATTGGCAAGCGATGCATGAAGAATCGCGCCCGGGAGAGAAGCAGAGACGCCACTTAAAGAGCCACGGACCGTTTTTAATGATTCCACTCCAGCGAGGCTTCCACACAAGGCGGTCGGAGCTTCACAGTTCACTCCACACACTGAAGAAGAACGCGTCCGTGTGTGTGTGTTTGTGTGTGTGTGCACGAGTACGTGTGTTCAGCCTATGTACTGCAGGCATTTGTGTGTGTTTATGTCGATGTTCACGTGACGCTCTCATGTGCAAATGTGTGCACATATAAGCATGTGTAAATGTCTTTATGAGCTGTGTGTGTGTGTGTGTGTGTGTGTGTGTGTGTGTGTGTTCATGTTTTAAAGCTCATTGTATTGCCTGTTTAAGCTATGAAGTGAAGCCTGTCCTCTCCACTGGAGACCAATAACAGGAGGACAGGACTGTGGGGACAAATAAATGAACGTACCCTCACTCTCTAATTGTTATTTGAATGTGTTTATTTACTGGTAGCATGTTTATTTGTGAATGAACACACACACTTGTGCACATATATCTGACAATAGGCAGACACATGAGTATTTAATGTAAGCACAGTGTTTTAGGATGATCTGCAGATGTCAGTATGTCAGTGCCTAAGTGCCATTCCACATTAATTAAGTGACAGTGTGAGTGACTGGCTGATGGAATGGAGGGTTGATGTAGTGACTATGAAATGAACAGAGGAGGAAACACGGGAATTAAAGCCACCGTAAACAAATATGGAGAAAGAAAAGTGAAGAGAGTGGGAGAAAGAGGGATTACAGATAAATAAATGCATGAACAGATCAACAGAGCGCAGTGACGGGTCCTATCATCCTTCTCACTTGCTCTGCCAGTGTGTGTGTGTGTGTGTGTGTCCGAGGCCCTCGCTGCCTGCGTTATCTCACAAGGAAACTCATTAACATAGAAATGACTTCAGGAAGAGTACAGCATTTCACCTCTGGTGAGAGACAGGAGGGAGGGAGGGAGGGATGCCGGAGAAAAGAGGGATGAGGAGTGACAGCACATGACGAGAGGAGGGAGGAAAAAGAGAGGAAGTAAAAGGTAAGAGACACTGGTGGGAGAGGGTGAGCGGACGAGTGCAGCGAGGAGGGGGGAGCTGGGGAGGAGTGGGACAGGAGGGAGGCAACATATGAGGAAAGACAGATAGAAGAAGACAGAGTGAAGATAGAAGGAGGTGGTGGAAAGGGAGAAGAAGAAAGCACTGGATTGAGGAGAAGAGAAGGAAGAGACTGAGTGACAGGAGGAAAGAGAAGCGATGCAGTGATGCATGGCTGCTATGTGCATATCTCCAAGAAAGTATAATTATGCCATAATAATTTGTGTTGCCAAATATCTTCTGAAGAAAACAAAATTGTGTGGAAACATCTGAGACAAATTACATAGTGATCTATTCAAAATGTTGTTGGGGTATGGTCATAATGTGGTTTTGACTTTTGACGTTTTGTACGAGGGAAGCAGTTGTTGAGATATCTCAGCTGTTTGCTGTTATCACTTCTAGGAAACCGACATTGTGGGTGAGAGACAGTGAGTTATTTAGGGAGGAAGGGAGAGAGAGAGAGAGAGATAGAAAATAATTAATAGTTAATATTAATGAAAGTGAAGGGCTCCCACCATCACACAGAGCAGCTGTGACACTTGTTGCCTGTAGGTGGCAGACCTGTGAGAACTGCAGTAGTTTTTGTGCCTGTAGATGGTGCAAAGCTGTTGCTGCTGTTCGATTTTTTTGCCAGTAGGTGGCGCAAGTTAGAGTGAACACCTAATTTAAGTGCTTTCAAGTTTCACGGCAACATTGGTTTCTAGGAAAAGTGTCGGTCTCTCTTTTGTTTCCATCGTGTCAGCGGCTCCCAGCATCCTTTCTGAAAGATACAGTATTGAAGTTCATCAATAGACTTAATACCATTTGGCTCACGGCCCTGGTGTTGCTAGGCAGCAGGGTTGGAGAGGGGTCGCTGATCCCAGTGGAACAAAGCATCATGGGAGATGCAGTTTAGAATCATTAAAGTGTTTTGTGTTTGCCCCTCCTCTTTCTGACTATCCCTTTCCTTCCCTCTCTCCTCTGTCGGTTATGGGGCAGCACAATAGGAGAATGAGGGGAGGAAGATGGGGGCTGGTTCTTCAAGTGAGGAGGAGGAGGACTGCAGGGTTTCTGCTCAGTGAGCTGGAACCTTCTCATGCCTCTGGCCAGTGCTCAGAGACTGGGAGGAAGAGGAGGAGGAGGAGGAGGAGGAGGAGGAGGAAGGGGAGGAGGAGGAGGAAGAGGAAGGGAGGCAATACAAGAGGAAGAAGTTAAAGGAAACCAAAAAACGACACAGAAATAATTCAATGAAAGAAAAATGGTTTGGGGGGAAGATGGAGGAGGGGGTGTGGTGAGTTGATTGACAGGACAGATATACTGCTGGATACATTCTGTAACATGTGTAACCTATGAGATAAACCAATCAGCCCTGTTGTAAAACCTCACTTGACCTATGTGCTTCTGTTATGTATTTTTTTATATCTCTGTGCATTTGTTAGAATTACATGTGCATGTGTGTGTGAGGAAGCTCTTCTCTGTGCACGTTATGATTGTCTATGTGCATCTGTGTTTGTTTGTGTGTTCGAGTAGGGTTTCACCAGATGGGAATGACTCCGGGGCAGAGAGAGGACATATGGTGATGTGGCAGGATTCTGGCGAGATGCTAATACGTCAAAACTCTGATTTATTACTGAGACCACATCCACAAACACAGAAAAGGGTCTATGAAAAATTGTTGTCTCATTCTGCAACAGAAAACTATTGCTAGCTTAGCTTCTGTAGGTGGCGCTCTTTCAGCCATCGTATTTATCTCTGCTAATGTTAGCTATAATAGATGGACGACATGAGCGCTCACCAGAAGTGAAGCCAAAGTGACTCGATCTCCACCTGGTGGCTGGCTGCAGTATAGGCCATGAACCCTGCCTTCTCCATGTTAGAGGATGGATGTTCCTCCACTTGTAAACGTTGAAGTTTCAGTTTTCTTACACGCAAGATGGCAGCGTTCGTATCTGCAATATTTTGGTTTCATTTCTGGATAGTGGGAGAGTGTGTCGTCCATCTTTCCCGTTTATGTGAGCCCACCCATTTCTTAATTTAGTGTTTTGTCCAAACAACAAGCGGCTGCAGTTGTTTTGATAAAGATGGACGCAGCACAGACGTGATCTGTTGCTACAATTGTAGTGAAGCAGCCGTGTGTTTGTGCAGGGCTGCAAAGTGCGAGGACACACTGAGGGAGACATGAGGTCAGTGATCATGTGACAGTGTCTCCAATAGGCACGCACAATGAAAGTGTAAGTGTGTGTGTGTGTGTGTGTAAGAGAGAGAGAGAGTGAATGTGTGTGCGTGCGTTGAACACTGATTGACTGACAGTGAGATTGATTGATGAGGAGGGAATGGAAGTCAGAAACACACACACACAGATGTATCTTAATTGTGGGAGCACATGTCTGATGGGTGTGAAAGTGTGTCTAATATGCTTGTCTAATGAAAATGTGTGTAGGGCAGCATGAGAGAGAGAGAGAGATGAGAGAGAGAGAGAGAGAGAGAGAGAGAGAGAGAGAGAGAGAGAGAGAGAGAGAGATAGGGTGAAATAAATCCAATAAGCTCCTCAGTCATGCTCCCCTCTTGAGCGTTTTTTAAGATCCACTGAATGAAATAAATAAGAGATTCTTTTTCTTTTGTCACTTTCCCTTTTTCATCTCTCTCTCTCTCTCTCCAGTGTGCTGCAGTGCCCTGCTGTCGTTCACTTCACCCCCCGCCCCACCCCCTCCTACGTCCAGCCCCCCCTTATCCAAACCAGCAGCCAACTAGTCTCCCAGAGAATCAGTGTGATGCCCCCTAAACATGGCACCCAGCGATAAGACATCTAACTAACTGTTTCCCCGAACCCCAAACCCCTGGACGGCGATTATCCATTTACAGCTTAGCAACTGTAACTAGGCACGTCAGATATCTGAACATGCCTGAGTGGTGTGCAAGGGGCTGTGGTGAGAGCGCTACCTGACGATAGAGGAGTTTGGATGGAGGTGTATTTTCTATTTTCACTCTAAAGTGCTTGGACACTAGTTGGAGTTAACACATGTAGCAGTACTCACACACACGGATGAATTAACAAGAACACAATGAAACAAAAAGTGTATTAAAGTTGTAGAGAGAATCGTTACCACACCAACATCCACATTAATCAGTGAACTGAAACAAGGCAATAGGCTCTTTCAACATGATTTATTATTCTACGATTGAAAACATCACAATACACATTTTCTTATTAATAAACTATCTACAAAACACATTATAACTCCCCTGCTGCAGAATCCTCACTGGCGTCTGCACACGGTAAACTATACTATACTCGTAGTTTCTCACATAAGCTCAGCTGAAATCAAAGCAGGAACAAATTCGAGGCAGCCGACCAATTGTTTTAATTCTAACTCAGTAATAGCACGTCATATTACAGTGTCAAGCAGAATGATAAAGTGAGGAGTACAGAGGAAATACAATTCGGGGGCAAATGGTTGTGTAATATTTAGAATCGATAAAAAAAAGGAATGATAGAAGAATAAAAATGCGAGTAGGAGAGGGGTAAAGGAGAAGATAACAAGGAGGCTGAGTGGAAGTGGAGGAAGGAAGGAAGGAAGGATGGTAGAGGAAAGGTCAGAAGAAAAATAATAAAATAACAGATGGAAAGGTGAGATCAAGTAAAAGGTCGGACGTGAAGAAAGGAGGGGAAGAGGGAGTGGCCTGCAGAGCCTGTATGGCTGAATGAATGGTGGAGGGTTGAAGTGTTTCTTTAAACGCAAAATGTCAATTATAGTTCAGTCATCTTCTACTTTTCTATTGCAACTCATACATTTATCAATATTAATATTAATATCATCGTTAAAACCTAAACACATCAGTTCCTCTGTGTATAAAAGCAAACATGGAAATGGAAGACTGGAGACTTGAAAAATATTTATATTTGTACAGATGAAGCAGAACACGGTTCTTTTCAGATATATTTCATCAATAGGTCACAATGACCTTTTATCATAAACCCTTATTAATGCCTAAAGAAAAGTTATCATCACACATCGGTCCATCGATCAACATTAATACAGGATAAATCCATATCGCATGGAAGAAGATATGAGAGAGAAAGAAAGAGATCATCACATGCATGCATAGTTATAAGTCCTTACAGTCCTGATGTGGAGTTTTAAACATCAAACACGTCGCTTCCTAAAACATGGAAAACTTCTTTGTGTGAGTTCCTGATGAAGTGTTTCATTTCATGTTAACTCTCTCAAGTCGGGGACGTTCCAGTGGGGGGGGCGAGAAAAAGTACATTTACCTCGTTACCGTGCTAAAGTACAATATTCATGTTTCTGAACTTAACTTAAAAGAAAATACCACATCGCCAAGACTCAGTTGATGATGCAGTACACTCGTAAAGTCCTTCTACTTTTAATACTTCAAGTATATTTAAAAACCTGTACTTGCTTTGTTTTACTCAAGTGGGAGAAGTAAATTTGGTACGTTTGCTTTTACTTGAGTACATTTTTGTCATTGTATTTGTACTTTTACTTAAGGAAGTAAAATGTTCTAGTACTTCCTCCACCACTGATGAGTTCAGAGAGACTGTTAGCTGCTGACAGTTTTCTTATATTAATCTGCAAAGTACTTTACATATCTGGATTACAGCACATGCAGGTACAGTTACACACTCGTTCATTCCCTCAGCCACAAACACACACACACACACACACGCACACACAGGTACACACAGCTGTCAAGTGCTATTAAATGCTTCAGGGCCGGTGATTCCCAACAGCAGATGTTTAGAGTAGGCAGCGATTAGCATAGGACGTATTTACCCCCTTAACCTGAACAATATCTACAAGTCGGTGTTTGAGCGCGACAAACACAACACAACTTCGACCCACACTCAATGAGACGTGAACAGCACAGCAGAGTCAGGTCCAGATCCATTTCCAAAAGGTGAAAGAGTTTGTCTCTGTTCTCTGTGTGTAAGTTTATTTATAGCTATGTACAATATATGCATATGTGCTGTATATAGTGTCTATGAAGGGACAGTTTGAGCAGATTAAAGAAGGAGGAGGAGATCTAGGCCTGTGTAATGGACCTACAGTATATGTCTTGTGTGCCTCCAGGAGCCAACGTTTCACAGTCATTGTCCGCCTTGTTACGCTTCACCTAATAATTCCAACCCTCAGTCATGGATTGGACTGTATTGCTGTGTGTGTGTGTGTGTGTGTGTGCGCGTGTGTGTGTGTGTCTATGTGTGCACAGTACATGACGCTAGTTGGCATTATAGCCAATGTAATGTGGTTTGAAGCTGGAAGGCAGATTTGCTGAATTTGAGCTGAATTTGGAATAATTGGCTTTATCACACACACAGACACACACACACACACACACGGACACACGCACACACTCCTCCTAACATATGGACGGTACATGCACATATATGTATGCACGTGCACACACTCACACAGACGGATTAGGGGAAGGAGGTGCAAAATAAAGAGTTGAGAAAAGCTGCATTGCTGTTCTTATTATTGCTGTTTGTGAAATCGCTCACTCGGAGGTTGTCAGAGCGGGTCCCCCCTCACTGTGTGTGTGTGTTTGTGTGTGTGTGTATGTGCACGTGTGTACTTGTGCATGTTCCACTGGTGACTGCTGCATCTGCAACCCCAGTGACACGGCGTCACGCTCGGCTCCCGGTGACGCCTCGTCAGAACTATGGATTAGAGCCAAAACTCAAAAAAAATAAAATAAAAGGGACAACAGCGGGATTGAGGCAGGAGCCAAAAGAAGGATGAAAAAGATTTGACAGTCTGTGAAGTTTGCTCGTTAGGCATATTCCTCTGTGGTGGCCCAGTGTCAGTCTGTGCTCTCCCAGTGAAACTCATGACAGAGCACATGTGGGCGGAGACATGGACGAGGGTGAGGTCACAGATTGGACTGAAGGACAACGCTCCTCGAGCTGCAGCTGAGACAACAGACGCCACAGAAGCAGCAGCTCTTGTCTGTAGCTTCAGGAAGTTATTATCTTTGAAGTTGTCATGACACAAAATATAATTTCAATCTAAATATTCAGTAGATTTCCTGTTTGTTGTTTTGTTAAATCTTATTGAGAGGATGATCTCAGGACTTTTTTCAGATTCGTTTTTTTGTCAAACGTTCCAGTGTTTTATTGCTTTCTGTTCAGGATTCTTGGAAATAAGGAAATCATCAGATTTGCTCTTCAACTCAACGAGCAGAGAAACAACAGACGACCTAGAAATGATGTTTAAATACAACGAAGCTGCAGCAAACTAAACATGTACGGACCAGTTTATATCACAATGACCTTTTCTCCTAACGTAACATGGATATGTTGTGAATGTATGCATCTGTCAAGTTGCAAATATGTTGATACTGAATATATCTGTGAATTATTAACAGAGAATTAACAGGGGGGAGGGGGGAGGGGGACTCCACAGGACTCCAGCCGAACCGGGATTCGAACCGGGCTCCTCTGATTGTACTGACGACAACATTTGGAACTCACATGGTTTGGTTAACGTTAGTCAAAGCGAGATGTTAACGTACATTCAGACAGAACCTCACATTCACCCATAAGTGCTTTTGTCGCCTGAACCACAGACGGAATCTGTGGACATGGAAATTACATCTTTGCATCAATCTTTCACGTCACACAAGCTTTTGTCGAAACGTGCGACAACTTATGATACAATGCTTCAACATCTCTGAATGTTTCTGTACGTTTGGTGTCGTGAGACCGTTCTCCTGCTATCGGACAAACCCAGATGAGGCCTAAAAAAGGAACGCATACATTTAGTGAACACACACACACACAATAGCTGTAGTGCTATGTTTGCCTATCTTATCTGCTCTACCGGTGCGTCAGTGTGACGCAGCGTGCGTTAATTAGCAGGAGACACATATTCAGGGTTGGTGTAAGAGAAGCCTTGGAAGTCGTCCTGGTCCAGGTTCATGATGACCAGCTTGTCAGTGGGCGTCAGGTCGGTCGGCATCTTGGTGAACTCCTTGTCGAAGTTGCAGGCGTCCTTGCGGTTCTTCTGCAGGGGGAGAGGGGGAGATGGGAGGGAGAGATGGAAGAGAGGGAGAGATGGAAGAGAGGGAGAGATGGAAGAGAGGGAGATAGAAATGGAGAGGGAGGAGAAAATATTATTGCTCGACAGTTATATCAACAACAACATTTTAATTCCAAAACTGTCAAACTATTCCTTTAATAAAACCCTCCTTTCATTCTTTTCTTCATTCAAACTCAGTCACATCAGCCAAAGTCCGCCCAAGAGGTTCTGTTTTTAGTCCCGTCTGTTTGTATCTTGATTTTATGTTTGTTTGTTTGTTTGTTTGTTTGTGGAAAACTACAGAACAGAGAGAGGGATCCCTCACATGTGTCTCTCTGAGGTTTCTACACTTTCTTCCTCCCATTAATAGGGGAACAGAGGATGTCGCCCCTTGTTAAACCCTTTGAGACATATTGTTATATGTGAATATGGTCTATACAAATATAATGTGATTGAATAATTGATTGATTATGGATCAGGGAAGGATCCACATCTCTTTGGATCTTGATTTAAAGAATCTTGCATATTCAGGGGACTGATATCGTTGAGTGTGTGGGATCTGGTGCAGCTTCATTTAAAGGGGGATTGTTAAGTCTCGAAATCTTCATAAAACCAGATCTGTGCGGTGAAGAAATCTAAATTTCTACAGCTCAACAATAAGCTTTTCCCTTTTCACTGTGACAGAAACCAAAGAAACAGTTTGACCTGAAAAGAGAAGATGTTTAAAACACAGTGGTGCAGACTGTCCTGACCACGGTCTGTCTTCATGTCATAATGATTTGTTAATAAACAGAGTCACACCAGCAAGAGTAAGACGAGAGAGAGAGGAGAGAGAGAAAGAGAGAGAGAGAGATTGAGCAGAAAACGATCATAGTAACAATACAGTTTGATTGAGAGAGGAAAATGACACATACTGTAAATCAACAGAGGAAAGAGACCTGGGAGCCTGAAGTGCAGCCAACTGCAACTGTGACTTTGTGTAGGGGGTGAGGGCCACTGTGTGTGTGTGTGTGTGTGTGTGTGTGTGTGTGTGTGTGTGTGTGTGTGTGTGTGTGTGTGTGTGTGTGTGTGTGTGTGTGTGTGTGTGTGTCAGCAGAGGGTTTCTCTGGGGCCTGGCATCATTAATGCACCGCTTGGCTCAGTCGGTGTATGGATGGAGTAAAGAAGAGAGGGGACGGGCGTGTTGAAGATGGAGGAGTGTATGTTAGTGAGAGGGGGAGGGGCAACTTAGCGGCTGTCTTTTACACACACACACAAACACACACAAACACACACACACAACATCCACATTAATACATTGCTGCTTTCAAACTGAAACAAGCTCTGTCAGGTCAGAAATGTCCGTCCAGACGAACCCACCGGAAACTGAGGAACGCGTTATCATTCACCAACACTGGACATGTGAGAGCAGGAAGATATTAAGACTCGATTCAGTGTTAGTGAGAGTTGGTCTGATCAGTGGAGATGGACAGATGGACAGATGGACAGAGAGACTCAGAGAGGGACAGTGGGAGAACAGAAGCTGGCCACGGACAGTAAATATGCACATCACTAAGCAGCGGCCACAGAGAAACCCACACAAGGGGCAATCTCAGAAAATCCACAACCATAAATATTTTATGTAAAAAAGACAGCGAGGGGAAGCCAGAGATTTGCCGAACACATCCACAAAGTCAAAGAGTCTGAGCATCACAACATCTGGAGGAACACAGATAGCTGAAGCCACAGTCCGACTCACAGCACGAGGAAGAGGAGGACACAAAAATACAGAAAGAAAAGGGACAGGTGTAAAGAAGAGTGGAATCGTCATTCATTTTTACTCCAACAATTCTGAAGGTAGAGAGACGATTACACGCTCGTACATCGCATGAGTTCCTGTTCATGACCGAGGAAGAGGAGGAGGAGGAGGAGGAGGAGCGGGCGGGGTCAGACACTTCGACGAGAGAGAGACAGCGAGGGACAGGAGAGCTTTGAAGATCACAGGCACCACAAACAAGTGTCGCATCTCCTACCTTCTGCCGACTCTCCCGCGGCCTCGGAGGAGCCGTCTCCATCCACAGGTACACACCTGCCACAGCTGGCCCAGATCCACCTCACGTTCCTGGGCATGATATCCACCAGGGTGCCTCCTCTCAAGGGAGGCCTGCACTCCTGGCTGCTACCACACTCATGTGCATGTGGTGGGATTCCAATTTTTCATATCAACTTTTTAGATTTAGTTTTTATTTAAACCAGAAGCACTTGGAACAGGTTTAGAATCTGAGTCTGGATCGTGTCCTGAAGGAATGTTCTATGAAATCGTACACGTGTATATGTCAGCAATCTTTAAGGATTGATTTACTTTCAAACTAAATGTCATTCTTGTCGTAGACAAAGAAAGAACACTCCCATGTGCCAAGCACGCAGTTATTTACCAAACATGCACATTTGAGGTCACACAAACACACAAACGCACACACAAACACACAGCTGCCAGCCATGTAGGCCGGCTCATAATGTGTTCCATCTCAGCGCGCTTCAATTGCGGTTAATGCTGTGAGGCAGAGAGACAGAGATATGGAGAGGAAAAAAAAAGAAGAAGAGGAGAGATGCAGTAAAGGACAGCGAGTGAGATGAATATCAGTGGCCCTTGGTATAGATCAGAAGCTCAGAATTAACAGCAGCATCGGGGGCAAACACACAATTATTTTTTCACATCACTGTGTTCCAGAGGCGCTGGTTTTAATAGAGAAACACGACTCGGAGTCCTTAATTTAGTCCCTGCCTCTCTCGCCCCATCTCCTTTCAGTAACGAGAGGATTAGCGGAAGGAGAGGCGATGCGAGCGGAGGATGCGGAGGAGTGGGAGGCACAGAGGAAAGGGGAGGTGGTGAGGAGAGGCGGGTGAATGAAAGGCGGTATCGAACGCTGACCTGTTTGGGACTGATAAGCGCCGGCTGCTTTGTGCCGAAGCCACTGGCTTTAATTTGGGGGGGGCCGCAACATTTGGAATTAATTATCACACGCACTCCAGCACTGCCGAGGCTTACTGTGTACACTGGCTATTACATCTACTCCAATACAAACTTTACACAGCTTATGTGCCGGAACTTACTGCTACACACGAGTCTGAACTGCTGTAGTGGGAGCATGTGGTGTACGTAGAGGGGCGTGGCCTGCGTCTTCAAAGCTGCAGGACGTCGTTCAGGTTTTGCACGAAGACGCGTGAAGCTAATAAATCATTGAGCGGTGGGAAATTTGTTGCCATGGAGATGTGCTTCATGGAATTTGGTTCTGCACTAAAGGTCGAGATGAATCGGACTCTGAGACACTTGCAGGGGTCGGTGGGAAAATCTATCACCTGATGGGTCTGATTCTGGATGCCCTCAGTTTAACCTGCTAATCTGGCTAGCTGGTTAATTAGCTCTCATTCCCAGTTAGTGTAAGTGCAGCTACACTGTAGTTAACAGGATCTATTACATGCTCAGGGAAATGAGATTAAAACTAACCTGAGACGTTAGTTGCTCAGGATCCTCGGACATTTCAGTATCTTTAAACAGGAAGGCTGTTTAACATGTATGTAATGCGACTTCAGCCACTAGGGGTCTCTCAATCATAAGGATAATGAAAAACTGTAGTTTGATTACATCTCGAAGCAGTGTGGGATCATGGGAGTTGTAGTCTTCACTATAGATGGAAATCTACCTAATGGAAAGCTTGTTCACATAGATGAGGGAATGAATTAAGCTCATGCTACTCAGCAAACGGCAAAGAACGATCATAATACTGTATATTATGAGTTGGAGGAAAAAATGGCCAACGAAGTCACGAGTCAAGAAGTTATGAAGGAATTTAGAGGCGACTAAAATAGAAGGGGAGATGTCGCTGGGTTTGACAATTATTTTGGATAATGTAAGAACACTGGTCATATAACAATCTAATAACTTGTGGGATCTCAGACGTGCTCATGTGGTCAAAAGCCTTCAGTTCATTTCCAAATGTAAAAACAAAAGGTCGCCTCTTCACGTTTGACTAACTTCTTCCAAGATGAGCCTCAGAATCATTTCCCTCTTCCCGCCTAGCTGAAATGAACCTAAACCAGTTTCTATGTTCACACTCCCAGAGGAGAACTGGTGTGTTGCTGATTCTGTTTCGCATCAGATTGTGCCACAGCTCCGACTGTAGTGTGTGTCGACACGTGTGAACAGTACACTGTACCAGGGGTTTTAAATGGTGCAGGATGCAGTAACCCCCCCGTTCAGAGTGAACGTGCAGCAGCAGCCGGAGCGGCGGCTCAACCACGGTTTGATTGTGAGCAGCTTTAGAGGCGGCGTGAAGCGGCTGAGTGGCTCAGCAGGGCTGTGTGTGTATGTAGGCCGTGTTCTGCATGTTATTTCCTTGAAGTCATCAGACCTACGCTCCCCCATCAGGGAAAGGCTCTTATGATAAGTGGCAGCCATGAAATATGCACAGCCTGTCGTAGCCGCCTGCCTCGCTTCACAGAGCCTCGCTTGGCGTCTTCGTCCCCCCCCCCTTCCTTCCTCACCGCCGTCCCCGCTTACTACCATTACTCACCTCCCTCTGTTGTTGAATTGCTTCCCTCTTCCCTGTCATCTGTTTTTTTTTCCCCCTCTCTCTCCCTCACATTTGCTCAGAAAACCTCCTCGACTGTCACTGTCCATCTCTGGAATCTCTCTTTCCCCTCGCTACCTTCACGCCGCTCTCCCTCCCTCCCTCCCTCCCTCCCTCCCTCCCTCTCTCACTATCCCTTCCTTATTCTCTTTCGCTATGACACTCACTGTTACCCCACGGACAGCAGCTGTTTGTGTCAGACGGGAACGAAGTGAAGGAAAAGCAAAGGGGCCATAACACAGACGTGGAAAAAGCTTGCAGTCACTTCCTGAAGCAAATCAAATGTACACTGTGCGAAGAGGAGCACAAACAAACAAAAAATCCCATAAATGATCTTTTAAATCCTTTATTTTATTTTTTTAAAAGGTATACCTGTTTTTTCCTGGAAAACAAAAAATGGCACATGGAAAGCACTGTGAGAAGCATTTATCCTCTTTTTTTTTACATATTTCATTATTTTCGGCTCACGCACTGCTGACACAGAAAACATGGATCACCCTAATATGTTAAGTGCATATAAATCCTAACTAATAAAAAGGTCAAACAAAAACAGTCGTCATGCAGATTTCATTTTGCTTCTCCTTCAGCAGGAAGGAGTCATAGAGACAAAAGCACAAATCCTGGAGTAAGACTTCTATTCCTCTAGTTCTTTATAATACTGACAGTGTATATTATATGTATCTATCAACATTTGACACAGTTTATATGTTTATGTGTATATAGATATAGGTATATTTATATTATTATACACAGGGGAATATTAATTGTAATGAACACCGACACAAATATAATGGACGAGGAATGAGTTGTACGTCGTCAAATCATAGTTTAAAGTTTTAGACTAGAGATCCTAAACAGAAACGATGTCATCTACATCAATTTGACCCTAATATGGAAATATTCACAGCAGAAATCTATAGCTCGGTGTTTTTACTCTAAACTGTAGCTGATGGGAAGTAATCTGTCCGGAAAACTGGAACTTTAATCTATCAGATATTCTAATGTGAGCATATTTAGCTTTTGTAATAAAGCTAAAAAGGGGAAATTATTTTAAATATCCAAACATTTCTATTGTGAAATCATAATACTTTCTTTATTTTATTTTTAAAATTAGATTATTTTCACAATAGTCAGTTTCGTACTAGTTGAGATAGAGACTCCCATTCCTGTCAGTTTGACTCATTTGCTTTCAAAGCACTGAGCTCTGGATAATCTCCGGACATTCTCCGGACTTTCTCCAGAGTTTCTCCTGCCAGCACAATGGTAAAAAACCTGGAGATCTGGAGAACGTCAGCTCGAGGGAGAACTCAGCAGGAGATCCTCCGCAAGATTCACTGCGAGCTGGTGAACTCGTCTGAGAAACCGGAGTCGATTCATCCTGAAACAGATCTGAGAGCTGAGCAGGATCTGGTCTGACCCAGATTCGGACCCCTGAACACCTCTAATTCCTACTGTGCCATAGAAATAACCGAAACAGACGTCTTCAGCTGTAAACATGTAGAACACTTCATCCCACTACTTCTGATAAACGCCAGTGGACCTGATAGTTCAAAGCCTCCCCTGATGTCCCTCTGTGATGAAGAGGAGCACGATATGAAGGACATCAGGTACTTCCAGTGAGTTTTAGCTGCACTTCTGTGTCTGGCCGAGATGAATGTGAGTCAGTTACACTCCTATAACCTGAGTCAGTCCTACAGTGTGTCCAGTTGCGAATACGTCACTTCCTCCCTGTCGACGAGATTATTGCTAGCTAAAGAAAACAAAAAGACAAAAACACAGACACGTTGCTGCTGCTGCAGAAGCCGAGTGGAAACCAGTGTCCACGTGTGCGGCTGCTGTGGTCACGATGGAAACTCTTATTGCAGATGCAGAAAGCTACGATTAAAAAAAAACAGTCGAAGCTCAAATCCTTTTCCCACATGATCTAAACTCAAAATCTGAAAAAAGTAGGGTGGCACGCTCAGCACACCTTCACATTAAAAACTTTCACCAGCGTTCAGGGCTATTGCAACGAGGAGGGTGGGGTGGGGGGGGGGCAAAGCAGGCTGGGGCCCCCCGAGCTGAGAGGGGGGGCCCCTGAGAACAGCGTATAACGTTAGTCCACAGCAGCGATATGCTGTGATCAGCTGTGTACAGGACACTTCAGCGATCGGAAACAGCCTCAAGCCACAAACCTTCTGCCAAAAGCTTCATCGTTTCAGAGCTTTAACTGAAGACTAGAACCTCTGATATGGTTTGATATGATTCTTTTGCCCGAGGTTCCCAATAGAAACGCTCCGTCCCATCCAGACGAGGTGGTCGTGTTGACTCAAACACACATAGATGTTTATCATATCTGTATTGTTTTTCCTCACTATCTCTCTGAAGCCACTTGGAAGTGAAGTGGATCTTTGTAACACTGGTAGATAGACAGCTGGGGGGGGGGCTGATATTCACCACACAAACAGATGTAAACACAAGGAGCTGGTGGTAGGGACGCACACGTACAGGAAGTGCAACGCTCTCACATCAACACACATGGTAAACGAATGCCCAGGTATCGGAATCATGCTTAAACACAAACTAATCGCTATAGTCTCTCATTGCTTAAAATACTAGATAACTAAAAATGTGAGTAAGAAGTTTTTATTTTCTATTCGGAGCCCAAATAAAGACTAAACTTCCCAACGGCACTTTACCATCATGATTTTGGCAAACACACACACTAGGACAATCTGATATTTGTGTTAATATTCGTCAATCGTCGCACAACTCTGATCTCAACCTTGTTTATCACAATGTTTTCTTTTAATACTTATTTCAAAAACAACGAAGAAGAGAGATGATGCCAAAATGTGGTTGGGAGACAGAGTCTTAGGCTGTTACTATATCTTACTAATATAGAAACTCATGCACAGTATGTCAAGCATTCCAGCTAAGTTAAGGATAAAGAGACACAATTATTGTTGTTATACATTGAATAAAAAGCAGAGAAGAGTAACAGGCCTAACTCAAAATTGCGTTGGAAGAGCCCAGGAATGAAAAAAAAGAAGTTAAGGATGAAACTATATTACACGTAAAATTGTGAAGTTGAGTATTTGTGTTTTCTGGTGGAATCGTTACTTATTTAAATCTGCGTCCTTCTAACTTTATTTTTGTCTATTTATTCTTTTTAATTTTGCATTTTTACAATGCTGCTTTTATTATCCACACATCTTGGTCCCTCATTGTAAATTTGACATTTAATGAACTTTTATATGGTCGCCGTTAATCTCACAACACTGATTCCAGATATGTCCGGTGAAATACACACAAACACTTTGTTCACACCGTTAACACAACCGGCTGAAAACTTGAGTCCGTTCATTTACCTCAAGATGTGTTTTGTGGTTTCATTCACAGTTTTACACACACTGGGTTTTAGCAGTAAAAGCATCTCAGAAGCAAAATGCTTTCAGAAAGTTCAGGGCAAATAAAACCAACTTGAAGTTTTATGCTTCCGCCAATCAGTGCAGTTGTGTGTTTTTCCCCCCCGAGACACCTATGAGGTCACCGTGACTTTTGACCTTTGATCACAAAAATCGAATCACTTCATCCTTTCATCTAAATTAACATTTGTACCAAATTCCCTCAGGATGTTCTTGAGATATAATTTTCACAAGAACCCAACATTCTACTTTTAGTTTTATAGCTGCAAAACATTCAGTGAACTGACACAAGTAGAACCAGGTTGCAACAGTGTGAACAACAAGTGTATGTGTGAGTGTTTGTCTGTGTGTGTGTGTGTGTGGTTAGGTCGTGGCCTATGGTGATCGTGACAACAAAAACAATTTCTAAGATATATTATGTAAGTTTATATTTGAGCGTGTATGTGTGTATTCCAAAGCACAGGAATGGTTTTGTGTGTTTGTGAATGTGTGTGTCCATGTGTCTGTGCATGAGCTGAAATCAAGCCTTCTCAGCAGCAGTGGGGGTGGCAGCAGCTGCTGGGAACACCGTGTTGATAAAGGAGAATCCCTGGAACTCTTCCTGGTCCAGGTTCTGAATCACTTCGGCGTCGGGGGGGGTCAGCACGGGCGGGTGGCGCGTGAAAAAACGGTCAAAGTTCTCAGCTTCCCGTCCGCACTGTTGAGGAGGGTGGGGGAGAGGATGGAGTACAGGGGGGCGGGAGGGGTGGGTGGAGCGGGGAAGGGGAAGAATGGATGGAGGAGAATGGATGGATTGGGGTGGGGGTGAGGGGAGGGAGAAGTCGGGGAGGAAACAAAAGAAGGGGAACGATGAGGTTGAACCAGGGTGTGAGATGACATTACCTGAACATGGTTTCAAATATGAAGTGCCAGTGCTTGGGGGGGAGCGCTTGATTCAACTCTCTCCAAAGAGATCAGGAGCCGATGAATCAAGCGCTCCCTTTTCAAATATTTGAAACATATTCCACTTTTCAAAAACAACAGAGCCCCTGAAGTCTCAGACGTCCTGTGGCAGAGCACTAACCTGGACCTGAGGGTTTAAAGAACCTTTTCTTTATGGTAACGAGCTCTTATTTGACTCTTTTACTGAATAATTAGGGTTCACATCTAAGAATTGTTCTTTCACTTTCATTTATTTGGCCCGAAAACCTTTCTAGCATTTAATTTCTGACATATTTAGGGGAATGATATTAATGAGTGTGTGTGCAAACTCAATTTAATTGTGGTTTCATGGGGGGGCAGAGGTCTCCACTCGTTTCTACTGCCGCTTGTAATGGTTGGATTTAATTGGAATTTCTAAATAGTTGCACATGAACAAATTCTGAGAGCCACGAGATAATGATGGCATAATTGTGGGTTAATTATTTGCTGCAGCTGTGGAGACCTGCTGAGATATGAAAACCTGAATCATCAGGAGCACAAACTGAGCACGGGGAACAACTCAAGAAGCTCCTGAGATAATAACGTTTGTCAAAATATTTAATTTACTGTTGAGATGTTTACATCCACCGAGGAGATTAGATGTCATCTGTGTTTGTTGATTGTTGCTGGACGGATTTCCATGAAAGTTTGTAAAGGGGCGGGGCTTGTCTCAATGAAGGCTTCAATTTTGGTTTGGATCTAATCCGTAGGCAGATCCAGGTTTTATTCTTATTTCTAAATAGCGAGATATGACGATAATTTTTTTTACTTTTTTCACAGGCTGTCCTAGTTCATATATGACATTCAATTGTCATCTTGATTATGATCTATTGGCTGGAAACACTGAAAAATCTTCTATCTAATGAGACACATTTGCAGAAAGAGAAGAAGATGGATGCAAGTATCCAAACAAACTCCTGTCTATCTTCCTAACTGCTGACAAAGTGACTGTTCACTGTCACATTAGGGCAAATTTGTTTTCTCAAGAAGCAATTTGGATAAAAAAAACTAAGTCATTGTTCATTTCAGTCCACCTCATTTCCTCCTCCTGACCACTGCGAACAAAAAAAAAGGGCTCATAAACCCCTGAGACGTGCGTCCGTCTAAGTACATAAAACAAGTTATTAACTTGAAAACTATATTTTCCTGACAGTGTCCCTCACGGGGACATTGGGCCGAGCTATTCCCTTCCATCTACATCACTGTGCTGAGCTTTAATTAACACAACAAGGATTCAATGTCCTCTGACAACATCCCCCAGAGGAAAACTACAAACTCATTAAATCTCTGTAACTTGGAAAAAAAACAGATGAAATTAAGCCAGACTGTTTAGAGTTTGGGGAAATATGTGAAATGAGATATACACCCGGGTCAATCAGCTACTTACTTGCATCCGGTTTTTCAAACAGTTTAGGGACCGGATGGGGAGAATTTTACCGAATGGGAGAATGAAATGAGCACCGCAAAGTTTGGAAATATTGGTTCAGGGCAGAACACCTTGGCTTGGAGTGCGTTAGCTATCTTATCATATTCATATAACTGGGTTTGGTTTTGATGAAATGCTGCTTCAGAGACAAAAGGGTTGATCCTGCAGGGAATTAAAAGGGGATAACTTTTATTTTTTAAGCTCGTTTTGGATCTTGTTCCTGTATTTGAATAAATCCTGTGGTGACGTGAGAATCCTGTAGTGCTCTGCACACAGGTTTCATTTGAGACCGAGCTCCAGACCGAGCATGCAGATCAACACAAACAAACACTGAGAGGACAAATAAAAACATGTGGACAGATGGGTGGATGTGAACAGATACAGTCGAAGGATGGACTGACGATGGAGGGATGGAAAACAACAGACAGCTGGAAGGACAGACTGACTTACACAGTCATAGAATGAAAATGATTTGACCGTTTTTAACCGTGATATATGAGTAAAGCAGTCAGTCCGTCGGTCCGTCAGTCAGAAGCTCAATTGTTCGACCATCAAACAGACTCTCGAAGGATATTCCCTGGCTTTCAGAGCCACAGACAGAATATAATCAGAAAGACTGATCAAAGTTAGTCGACCAGCGATATGGATTCAGAGAGCATCAAACTAAATCCTTCATAAACAATTATCGTTAAGAAAGCACCAACACGCACCAGCCCGAAGAAAAAGGTTTTTTTTTAGTCACATCACTCAAACGAGTCTGATGGCGTAGCAGCGAGAGAAGATCAAAAAAACACCTTCAAGTGATAACCCCCCCCCCGAAACTTTCTTTCATGCAGGGTAAACGCACCGGTGCTTCAAAAAAGAAAAAAAATCTGAACGATAACTTGTTCTCCTCAGTGGGAGGAAAGACGGGAGGAGAGAGAAATAGCAAGTGACAGAGCAGAGGGGTGAAAGACAAAAGATGTTAGAGAGATCAGATCAAACAGAGAGAAGAGACACATACAGAAGGTGAGGAGATACAAGACATCAGACGACATGTGTTAGTAGTCACAGCAGAGACACACACACACACACACACACACACACACACACACCTCAGAGCTGAAGGACAACCAGGTCCTTAATGTGACCTCAGAAACACACATCCACACACACACACAGGCAAACACACACAAATCCCCAGCGGGCCAAGACAGCTGCTTAAAAAACTCAGGAAAATATATTTAGCAGCAGTTTGGCCTTGGGCTGCGTGAGTGTGTGTGCATATCATGGTCATATTAGGGTTTGTGTATGTATGTGTGTGTGTTTGTGTGTTAGTGTGAAGCTGAGGCCACAGTTTTCTGCCCAAACCCGATGGAGGTGGAGAGAGAACTACGCCCGACCTGAGCCTGATGTTCTCCAAGTAGAAAAGTAGAAAAGCTCCAGCCGACCTGACCGAATCCGATCTGAACCAATATCGTTTAACAATGTTTGCCTGAACCCAGCTCGTCCAGTCGGGTCCCGTCTGGACCGACGTGCACCGACCCCCCCGGAGGTTTCCTCTTCCAACATCTTCCTCATCCACACTCCCATTCATCACTGCACCTTCCTCACCACACACTCGTCCCCCTCGTGTCTGGACTTACCTGTGTGCTCCATTCAGTGGACGGAAGAGAGAGAGAGACAGAGGCTCCACATTGACAAAAGTGCAAAAGATGTTAAAGGTCACAGGGACAGACGTGTGTAGAACAGAGGAAGTTAGAAGGAAAGACGGTAGTGAAACATTTCCCAACAACCACCAACACTACTTCACCAGGAAGAGGAAGCAACCCTCCTGGTGGCCGCTGTGGTGGCCGCTGGTGACTAACCCCCCCCCGCATCCCTCATTTGGGCCTCGTCCTTATTCGGGGGTCAAGTCAGGTTAAGCTTGGTCAGACTTACGGCTCTGGGTTTGAATGGCGGCTGCACCTCCTTGTTCTCCAGCTTCTCCCAGTCCATGTAGCGGAAGAAGCTGTGCTCCCTGATGTCGCGCTCGCCCTCCGGCCCGCAGCCGAGCCGCTTGGCTGGATGCTTCGTCATCAGCTGGACAGAGAGGACGGAGAAAGACCAGAGTTAGAGTTATTTCCTGTCTCCGTTGTCTTCACCCGACGTAACTCTGTTGTTGGCGTATAGAGCAACTCCCCTGCACGTGTGTCGTTGAGATATTTCAGTCTGGATATAAAAGAGAGGGGGCAACATTATCATAACGCTGATATCACGGCTGACAAATTAGCTGCAGAGTCATTTCTTTCTTTGTACCTTTGGACACAGTGAAAAATAAGTGTGGGAGTGTTTCCCCAGGATTTACGTCCATGTGGAACAACGTGAGCTCGGCAAAAATTTGACACAAAATTAGCATCGAGGTTGAAACATGCTCGCTGACAGCAGGAGAACATATTTAATTATCACGTTTGAATGATGAGTGGGGGGGTCTTCGTGGACTGGTGAACCACACTGGTCTGTATCTGCCCCACATCTCCCCTCTGGAATCATTAAAGTTTCATCTCATTTATCCCCGTCTCCTTCCCTCAGCGTTTCCCACCCGTGATTCGGCCTTTCATTTATCTCCGTTTTATAAATATACATCCTAACTACTGTTATTACTTCTTCACCTCCCATGTTTGTGTTTCCTTCCTCTTAACCATCCATCCCTTCCACTATCTATCACGTTAGAAGACTCTCCCTGAAGACCTGATACGAGCCGTCGAGCCTCCGCCTGCAGACAAATGAACTGCTACTGATTTTTGTTTTGTTTACCAGAGGCATAATTAAGGAGTTTTTATGACGTCTGTCCAGACAACAGCTCCTGAAGAAACAGAACCAGGGGCCTGTGGCGTCAGAGTGAGTGTGGAGGTGTGTGTGCCCCCCCCTCCCACCAGGAGCAGCAGTCATAACTCATTACATTACAACTAATGTAACACGTGCAAATATGTGTGCATGTGAACACGTTGGCTTACCGGGAATGGAAAGAGTAAACAGTTAATACATAAGAATAGTTTGTTTCTAATAGTTCCTGCAGAATCGCTCACTTCATTTTCATGGACACCAACATTCTGATAAAAACTTGATTAAGTCGATAGTCTGAATAAGACACAGTCAAGTAAACAGCATTTTCTAAATAACTTAACCTGAATGAGGTTTTTATATTCACGATAATCAATAATTCAATAAAGGCCTTGTCTACTCTACTCCAGATGTTTTCCTCTCCACAGCCTTGTTTTACTGAATATCTCCGTCCAGACGGGAAACCGTTGCTGGTTTTGAAATATGGATGCAAGTCAGTGTGAACGTGTTTCCCCCCCTTCAGATCTACACTGGACTCATACATGAATGTTCTGGGGGTGTTACTATTAAATGATTCTATATGCAGTGTTTTAAAAAGGTTTTTCTCTTGCAGGAATGTTTCTTTGAACTGAGCACATCTTTCTTCTAACCTTTGCTCAGGACAGACCTCATGTGAGTTTGGTAATTTATAAAGAAATAAATGTGTAAACCTAAATTAGAGCGAACATAGTTATTCACAGGACAAGAGAATCTTTAAGATCGAGCTCGGCACAGACAGCGTCATGTTCACTGGCTGCCTCGTCTTCCCTGACGAGAACTGAAAAATGAACGTTACATGATTCTTTTTTCTTTTTCAAAATGGAAATATCTTGTATCGTTTAAAAGGAAAGCTTCGTATAGTGACACGCACGCACACACACAGCCTACACACACACACACACACACTACTACACATGCACAGAGTTAACCCAAGCAGTACTGGCAGGGCACAGTGGGAACTGTGGGGGTGGACAGAGGCAGCTTTCATGCTCCACTGAAGATCCACCGTTGTAGCATTACAACCCAGTTATCATCACTAATACATAACCACAGTATGTGTGTGTGTGTGTGTGAGTGTGTGTGTGTTTGTGTGTATCTCACTGAACATGCCTTTGCCTTTCAATTCATTACAAGAACGCATTCTGACTCAAGTCATCCGCATGTATGTGAGAATGTGTGCGTCTTAATTCATGCTTGCGCTGCCTGTTGATGTTAATATGTTTGTGTGTTTGTAGGTTAGTGTAGATCTGTGTTAGGCCGGAGCTTTAAAGACAACTATAATAAATGGAATAAAAGACTCAGAGGATTTGTCTTTTCATTCGTTCTCCCTTTCGTTATTAGGCCCTTCGTTGAGGTCACAGTGACCTTTGACCCTCAAATTTCAATCAGTTCAACCTCGAGTCCAGGAGAATGTTTGTGATAAATTCAAAGAAAATATTAATGAGCTAAAGTTGTAGGGGGGGGGGATAACCTGCTGTGTAGTAAAGGACTCAATGTAAATCTAAACTTTACATGCTTTGGCCGACTTGTGTGTAGGTCGAATCATTATATCACTATATCTCTCCTCTCTCATCAGCTGGAATTGTAATACCCACAATACTCGCTCCCAGAGCTGGCTTTCATTGTATCTGCCTCGTGTTAAGACCAACTTGGGGAAGACAGCTTTCTGTTATAAAGCTCCCTACATTTGGAATGAGGTCCAAAAATCTTTAAAGTTGCGCTCATTTGTTTCATTGACGGAGTTCTCGAGTCTGGTCTCATGTACAGCTGACTTCTCCTGCAATGACTGTAACTGCTAGTTGACTTGGCCATAGTATTTTATTGACAAATTGTTTTATACCTTGTATCACTGTGTATATATATATGCATATTTATTTCATTCCTATTTATTCAATGTATTCACTTTTAATGTATCAACTTTTTTATTGTACCCTCGGCACCATTGTAAATGAGGGTCTTATCCCTCAATGTGTCTTCCGAGGCTTAAATAAATATTCAATCAATCAATCCAGGTGTGTGTGGCTGAAGCCAGTGAAGTGTAGCATTAGGAGATGAGACAAAGAAGTGGTGGTTTGATAGAGAGGTCCTACTCTGTTAATAACACACACACGTACATCCACACACTCACGCAGACACACTCACGGACACACACTCCAGCTGGGACATGTCAAGACATCATTTATGTGCTGGTTTTTGCTTCCTAAGAGGAGTTCCACAGTCAACTGAGCGCACTGCAAATACTTTATAGAGGAGGCTATTAGAGCAGTGCAGTGTGTGTGTGTGTGTGTGTGTGTGTGTGTGTGTGTCTGCATGTCTGATTGAGAGGATGTACAATGAAAAAAGCGAAACAGCAGCTTAACAATGAACAGTGCAGAGAGAGAAGGACAGGGGAGAAGAACATTATGATGGAGAGAGAGAAAAAAGGAGAGAGGGAGAGAGGGGAGAGAGAGAAATGTCGAGAGGAAGAGAGAGATGGAGAGAGGGGTGAGAGAGAAAGAGAGGTAGAGATGAGCAGAGCAGATAGCCACACGTGAAAAATTTCTCTCCAAATAAATGTTCCCCTCTGCCCCCATCTATTCTTCTTCCCTTTTCTTTTTTCATGCATCCTTTACTCAAATGTATTACTCTCCAAGCTCTCTCTCTCTATATGTGTGTGTGTGTGTGTGTGTGTTTGTGTGTGTGTGTGTGTTTACACTCACCCCTTTACAGATAGCGACAGCCTCCTTGGACATGGACTTTGGATAGGAGACATGATGCTCCATGATTGACTGAAATAACTCATCCTCATCCTCGCCGTCAAATGGAGGCTGGAGAGGAAGAGGAGATGAGGAGAAATAGAAGATATTAAACCTGAAACCTTTTGTGTCTGAACTGAAGGCCTTTAATACTCAAAACTCAAGATCCCCCCCCACCCACATCCACGGTTTGAGAATGTCACATTTGCTCTTATCAATGATTAATACATGAGACAAAAGACTCGTATATATAATTTAATGGTTGACCTTTCATTTGAAAAATGTCAAATTTAAAAGGCTCCGATAATGAGCGTCACAAATACAAATGCTGATTAGAGAAGTTCGACTCACACATTGTTTGAGAAGACTAAACACACACAGACACACACACACAGAGACAAACCTGCCCAGCGAGCATCTCATACAGCAACACACCGAAGGCCCACCAGTCCACAGATTTACCATAAGGTTGGTAGGCTATGATCTGAAATATGAAAACACACAGTAATGTCATGAAAACAACTTTTAATACCTCGACAAACTAGAACATGCAAAACAAATATATACAATCTCTTTTTATTACACTTTATAATATCCCTGTGTAGATGGTACAGGCAGACAGTCTTTACCTCGGGAGCTATATAGTCTGGGGTTCCACAGAAGGTCTTGGTGGTGACTCCATCGTTCATATTCTCTTTACACATGCCGAAGTCAGCGATCTTAATGTGGCCCTCGCAGTCCAGCATCACATTGTCCAGCTTCAGATCTCTACAGGAGAGAAACACGATGATCACCAGGAGAGACACACAATGACAACCGGGGGAAAGAACAAGAGGCTCAAAGTTTTATGTTGCGTCTTTATTCTATAGTTTTGTTCTCCTCCGTAATCTAGACATTCCTTTAGGTTTTCAATAGTTGTGTTATGGAGGTTACCTGTAGATGATTCCCTTTAGATGAAGGAAGAACAGGCCGATGCCTATTTCCGCAGCATAGAATCTACGCACACACACACACAAACACGCACACAAACCGAGAAACAACAACATTAATTAGAAAGAGTCTGAGGGAAAGGACAGGGGGGAAAACAGAGGGGTAATTTGTGTGCACATGTGGGTGTGCGTGTCAGCGTAAAGGTCACCGCTGTCTCTTCAAGGCCAGAGAGCAGCTGATAAGATCACCAGGAGGAGTCTGGACACATTGACCATGCAGTTAACAATGTTTGCGTGCGTCCGTCTGGAGAGTGCACCGACAAAGATGGCGGTGGAGAATATGCGGTAAAATAAGTTTGCCGGATGTTTAAGGCGTCAGGAATCCTCGGTGCAGAAGATCCTGACTACAAATAAATTACACCGAGCACAAACATGCTGATGGCCTTTGATAAAAGAGTTGTTCTCTCCGCTCAACTTGCCCTTTCACCGTCTAAACCTTCTGCCAAATAGAGGAAACTCTAATTCCCTGTAAAGTAGATGAAGGGCAAACCCCTCCACGGCTCTCGCTCCGCCCGACAGCCCGCTTGTCAAACACGTCAGCACCGGTGGTTCGGCTTGACACCGGCGATCTCGCCAGCCACCTCAATTATACTCTGCAGCTTTTGGAGGATGTTCTACCAGACGCTGAAAACTCTTAGGTGCGGCTGGATTACTTTCATATGCACTGGGGGGAACAACATATTTCATCCCCCCCGGGCACAGCTCGGGTTGTTCATCCATCACCTGAGCCAGTCAAACTGCTGATGGCTTGTTCACTATGATTAAAAACATGTCACTAAACTGGGAAACACCCATGAGCAGAGGATTAAGATATCGTGTTATGATGGGATAAGAAGGTATCTCGGCTTTTTCCTCTTCATATGCTACTTCGTGTTTGTGTTTGTGTGTGTGTGAGTGTGTGTGTGTGTGTACTCACACAGCATGTGGCTCTTTGAACTTGCCAACCTGCTGAATCTGATACATGAGATCTCCACCGTTTATGTACTCCATGACAAAATACAAACGGTCCTGCGGAGAGATAGAAGAGGGCAGAAAGAGACGGTAGAAGTCAAATAATCGTAAATGTTCATAAAAGCAGTTGAGAGGTCAGTGAGAAATGTGATGATAGTGAGAGAAGGAGTGTGGGGGGGGCGGCTGTCGGGGTCGAAAGGTAACAACGGGTCGCACGAGAGAAGATTAAAGCAAGGATGCAGAAGAAAGAGGGTGAAAGTGACATTAGAAGAGAAAATGGGGGGGATAAACGATGGAGAACGAGGAAGGGGACAGTGAGAAGGAGGCGATTGGGCTGTCGTCCTTTCGTCCAATCACTCTCGAGCTGAGGGAACACAGCAACATCAATTTAAGAGCCAATTCTTCTCCATTATCTATAGAAATTGGCAATAAAGTGCAGTATGTGAGAGAGCGTGGAGGGATTTGGTTTGTGGCCGTGTGTGTGTCTGGAGAAAATATTGTCCAGTTTTGTGAGTCAGGACTTTTAATGCTCGTTTGTGTGCATGTGTGTATGTGTGTGTGAGAGCATCCTTGCCTGCATTGCTTGATAAGTCGGCTCCACGTTTGTGTACAGTGCACTGTATGTGTGAATAAAATATATTAGTGTGTGCACTACACATCGTATACGGGTGTGCATGTGTATATGCATGCATGTTGTAATTGCCTGCTAAGTCCCATATGTACGAAAGCCCTTCTCCGGTCGGAGAATTAGCTCTGAGGACGGGAGGATTAGCACACTCCCTTCTAGTGTGTGTCTGTGTGTGTGTTTGTGTGTAGGTCAGGTCAACCTTTACCCTTCTACTACAACCTCAAATTGATGTACAATAATTAATTGAAACATAAAATGTGTGAGTATGTTTAAGCAGCATGTGAATGTGCACGACATGAAGCTGTTGCATGAAACGGACGAGCCACATCTACTCTGTTAACGCTACGATTTCTATGGATTATGTGTCAGGAGGATGAGCACGAATCAAATATGAATGCAGCCTGTGTGTTCCGGCTGTGAGCTGGCGACAGCAGGCAGGGTGGCTGCTGTTCAGACCACAGCGCTCCGCAGCAGTGCCGCTGTGCCCTTCAGCAGGGCACCGCACGCTGGCTCACAGCTGATCAAGTACAATGCGAGTGGGTGGAGGGACACAGGATGGGTGTCACCCTACGTGGTTATTGAGTCACCTGCACCAACACCTAACCACCAATCAGAGCGTTGCTTCAATTGATGATTCATTCTACAGTGGTCTACCATAACAAGTAATAGTAGATAGTAATAGTTTAGGCTGGTGGGTAAAGGGTTTGCGAAGCGTAGGGTTTTTGCATGAGGTGATTTTGAGTGTGGGGGTAATCTCTATAAACAGTTTCTTCTTGTGATGTGTAGAATCTGTAGGGAAGGGAAAAGAGTGTGACTGTAAACAGAGCACAGCAAACAAGAGACTGAGTTTTGACGTACCATAGTCTGGAAGGTGGAATGCAGCTGTGTTAAGAATGGGGGTTTTGAAGCCAGCGCCAACACCCTCTTCTCCACCATGGTGCACTCCACATCATCGTCCTGGATCACCACATCCTTCTTCAGGATCTTCACAGCGTACAGCTCCTCCGTCCCCTTACGTTCCGCCAACATCACCTAGAGAGAGGAAGAGAGGGAGAGATGGAGAAAGGGAGAGAGAAAAGGAGCGATAGGATAGAGGTGAAACACAGGTAAATCCATCGATATTCAAAATCTTAAAATGGCAAATAGCTTCTGTGACATCAACTGGAAGGGAAGAAGGGTAGAGGGAAGAAAGAGGGAAAGAAGGAGGGATAGAAAGGACAAGGACAGGCGGCAGACGGAGATAGGGGAGAAAGGGAAAGCAGCGGACACAGTAGAGGGTTCTGTTAAGGTCAGGGATAAAGAAGCAGAGTGATAAAGAAAAGCTTGTCTGACTGTTTTGGGTTCGACAGTCAAGGCAGAAATAACGAGAGTAAGGACAGAGAGAGGGGGGGGGGACTGAGTCATCATTTTTCAAGATGTCACATGAGGAGAGAAAAACAGAAAAAAGAAAGGAAGGACAAAGGAGAAGGAGGAGATTCAAGACTCCTTTACATTGTGTGATTACAGCCAACGTGGAAGTTTACTCCGTCTGGAGTTAAGCTGAAAAACGAGCTCTGTGATGTCTCAATGACCTTTGACCTTTAAAATCTGAGTTAATCCAAGTTAAGGTATATATTCTGATTGGTTGCTGTTCATGAAACCTCATGCTCAAAAGAATGGGATGGATCAAACATCAAGACGGGAGTTAAAGTTGGGACGAGAGGTAAGGACGGAGAGAGGGAGGGGCAGTGGTCTGGTGAATGCAGAATCCTATTTGAATTCATAGTAACAAAAAAACTATTTAAAATCACATTCACATATTTGCTGTTGCTGCTGATCCGTGTGTGTGTGTGTGTGTGTGTGTGTGTGTGTGTTGTGTGTGTGTGTGTGTGTGTGTATGTGTGTGTGTGTGTGTGTGTGTTCGCACTCAGCAGATAAAGTGTCTTGTAGCCAAGGTCGGACTCATTCTGTGGACTCAACCTTATTAACTCATCTTCCTCTCTCTCTGTTTCTTTTCTCGCCCTTTTTCTTCAACACTTCTCCCCCTTTGCCGTCTTGATTTCTCCCTCTTCTCCCTCCATTTCTTTCCCTTTCTCCTCTTTCTTGAAAAGAGAAGAGAGCTGCTGGAAGTAGCCGACCGAATGTGGGTCAAGCCTCAGCTCGCAGGTCGTCTCATGAAAGTAAAAGCAGGCAAAGTAAAAGCGGGCTCGTGACCCAGCAGGTCGGAGGAGTTCATCTCCCTGGACTGAAATATGTATGGAGGGATTTTATGAGCAGCTGCGACTTTAAGTTCTGTGTGTGTGTGTAGGTGTGTGTGTGGGCTGTGTAAAGTTAAACTCTGCGTTAGAGAACAAAATTGAAATCCGTGTTTTATCTTACGTTGACTAAAATTGGGGGTTTCTCTGGGTTTGAACGTTGTTGGAGACATTTTAAGGTATTTTAATTTTAAGAATTGTTTAACACAAGAATAAAACTTGCAGACTTTCAAGCATCAGTTCCAGAAAACTATCAGCAGAAACTTCTCTTTCAGGTTAACAATGCGTCAGATACCTGGTTTTCAGTTTCCCTGCACTGTGAATTATCAGCACAGATTTGCAGCAGCACCGTTTCCACATGTTCGGCTACTCGCCTGACTGCACGCCTCTAATAAAAGCAGTCTTTAACGTTTAATCTTAAAACAAGTGTGTGCGAGCAGGCAGGAAGAATGTGGAGGTAGAAAACCGGCAGAGCCTTTTTCCATTGTGCAGCTAGCATGGTGTGTTTGTAGATTCCACCGGGCTAATTGAGTTCTGGGACCTCCACAAAAGGAGCTGTCATCCAATCGTATTTCTTTTTTCAAGCACTTTAATTACATTTCCATTGTTAATTTGCATAAAAACACCGGGTGGACCTCGTGAGCAGGGGGAAACGTTCGCAGCCGCACAACTGCTCAGGTTAAGTGGAGTTTTATTGATTATGGATATATTGAATACATAATTTGTCAGACACAGCAAGTTGCCACGGTGACAGATTTGAAAACAGCACCTTGTTCCGTCAAGTGTCCTGTGAGCAACGAGCAGATCTATACGACCCGCTCACTCGTTATAAGTGGCTTTAAATAAGTGTCTTAATGCTCAATGATGTAAATGGAAACCATAACATGTTCATTATTCTCCCCGAACCGGTCAAGAACAGAGCAAACGAGAGTGACCTTCCGTCCACTGCCTCGCACAGGAGACCGGAAACTCAGCTTTACTGTTTATGTCCTATAAATATTCAGGTATGTTAATATCGAGGGTTAATTGGGTTCAGGAATCTACAGGGAGAGCAGTGCAGATGGACAGAAAGCTATGTGTGTGTGTGCGTGTGTGTGCGAGAGTGAGTGTGAAAGTGTGTTTGCAAAGAGGGCAGCGGTTCAAGAATGTGAACTATAATATTCAGCATTTAAGTTTTAATATCCATTGAAGTTTGATGTATGCAGGTGGCCATTAATTGAGCGGGTGGGTGTGTGTGGGTTTGTGTGTGTGTGTGTGTTGTGTGTGTGTGTTTGCATGGACTCATCCCATATGGTGCCAGTGTGACTCTATGTAAATACAAACTCTATGAAGTGAAATCAGAGAGGAAAGACGCCATCTGGCCTGAAGCGGAATCTGATGCCGCCACAAAGACAAGGACGAGACCAGCAGCAGAGAGAGAAGATGCAGAAATCTCCAGGTTTCATTGAAGGAAACAAAGGACGCACACAGACAGACACACACACACACACACACACACGCAACAACTGTCCCATGACGACAACCAGATGTTGTTTCAATCATTTCAACCTTCTGAGCGATTTCATACACGTCACAATCTCGGTCACAGTGTCGCTTACACACACCGGCTGCTCTCACCGCTGTGTGTGTGTGTGTGTGTGTGTGTGTGTGTGTGTGTTGTGTGTCACTGTCGGGCCTTTTTATCCAAGAAAAGTGGTTCAGGGTCATTTGACACAACAGCAGACCCGAGGTTATTAACTGTCATGTGTCGTAAATGATGCCAGTGTGTTTTCTCTGCTGACCTTGCAGAGTGAATTTACTCAGAGAAAATAAATGAGACCACACTCTGCTGCACAGCACTGTGTGTTTTATTGCGGTGGGCCGTGTTGTGTTCTTCTAAACGTCACATATCATGTCGTCTATTCAGTCATTACTGTGACAAGCTGTAGTTCATGTCTGGACCCTTTTTCTTTCTATTGAGATTCATGATGATACAACTTGAGAATAGGGCTTTCGGCTGCAAGAAGAATTAATGCTCCAACAATAATATTTTTTATTTTAGATACATTTTAACAGGATCCTGCAAACAACCATGTCCCCTGGCCGGTCAGGGTGCCACAGCTCAGATTGTTTCCTTGACAGGTCACAATACGCAGATTGATATAATTGTAATTACGGTTATACTAGTTACATTTATTGGTCTTTGACACCACAAGCAAACCTAACCAGAGTCAGCTTATTGTCTGCACCACACTAGAATTCAACCGACCACCTATACACTCGTCCATTTGACCCATTCACGAACCAGAGTTCGACCGAGCTGCAACAAATCACTAAGGTATTGAAGTGCCGTCCGATAACAGTAGAAATCCATATGCAGATGTGAGCTTATGTATGTGAAGCACCAGCTCGTCACGTGTGGAGTCATGACGCCAAGCTACAGCACGTTCATGTGTACATGGGATACTGACGTGTGTATGTCATTATCCCGCTGAAGGTCCACGGTGAAACGTGAGCAGCAGCATTGTGATGCAGATGTCCTCAGACACTGGAGCAGAAAGCTCCGCGGATGAAGGTACCTGCCTCCCACGCAAACTCAGGAAGCATTAGGATAACACACACAGACACACACACACACACACACACACACAGAGACACACAACCACCGTAAGCATCTGTTTGTGTGTTGTCTCCGTCTCTTATTACCTTTCATTGTATCTTTATTTCTCTTATCAGCTGGTATTAACACCAGCTTTGTGTGTGTGTGTGTGTGTGTATACGATCTATTGAGTCTCACATACATTCCATCCTGTGTTTCTACAGAAGGAGTGTACTCATGCGTATCTGAGCACGTCTCTGTGTGTGTGTGTGTCTCTCTATGTGTGTGTGTGTGTTTGTGTGTGCGTCTGGTATTCCGGTAACGATCGAGCCTTAACTCAGTCTCTCCACGTTGACGCATCAGTGTGGCTTTAAACGCCCGTTGCCATGGAAACAGGCAGCCAGCACACAGGTCTGGTACACAGACAATGGTCTCTCTCTTTCTCCCTCTGTCGGTCACTTGCCCCCCCTCCCTCTCTCTCTCTCTTTCTCTCTCTCCACCCTGCTGCTCGGCCCTTCCTTTACCCAATTTTCTCCCTCTGTCTCTCTCGCCCCATCCTCCCTTTCTTTCTGTTTCTCGCCTCGATTTTCATTCATTCATGTCAGCCTTCCCTCGCCAAGGTCCCCCCCAGCCCCACCCCCCCCGCTCCCGCCTCCTCTCCCATGCTTTCATCCAGTCTGACGTTTTTACGTCTCGCTCAATTCATTCATGTCAACCTTGCCACCATCCCCTCACATCTCTGTCTCCCTCGCCTTTCATCACTCTCTGCTCTTGTCACGTCATCCTCTTCGCCCCTTCCCCTTCATCCATCTCTGTCTACCTGGGCCTCATCTCCTTCATCTCTATCCAGGACTTTGTCTTTCTTTGCTTTCCTCTAAGCTCTGTGTGTGTGGATCCCTGTGTGTTAGATTAGCGAGCACTAATACTCAGCCAAACACAAAACACACAAATGCTCACGGAGGTATTTATCATAGCACACAGTTAGAGTGCTGATATTCAACTGGGTTCACATGGGCCTGGCTGCTGTATATTCTGCATTTGTCCAGAATGAATTAAGCCTGTAAACGTTAGATGTAGAATACCAGAGGTCAAGGAAGTTTACTCAGTTTACTCAGTAGGCGACCTGCTGAATTATGCTGAATCCCCCCTGCCTGCTGCGGGCCGTAACACCTTTATGGATGTTTTAACAAAGTTAAGTTTGTATTAAAGATATTCAGAAAATGATTCATCCTTTATTTGCTTCCAAGTGGAAACACTGCAGATTAAACAAGCAGCATCTAAGCTGCTTGCCTACACACGTGTTGACACAGCAACAAGACATACACAAACACACATCAACACCACGGCCTCACCTTGCCGAAGCTGCCCTTTCCCAGCACCATCAGGAAGGTGAAGTCATTCAGCTTCATACGGTCCTGGTTGCCATTGGTGTCGAAGCGGGCCGCAGCATTGGCCGCCTTCCCCTCTATGCTCTTGCCTGGACCAATCTTAGCTCTCTAGATTGAGGAAAGAGACAACAGAGGACATGATGAGACAAACTGGTAAACACTCAAGGGACTAGGGGCTGTTAAGAGGAATATATTTAATTATTTGTTGAGAGAAGAAAGTGATTTTCTTTCCTGATGCACTTTTGTCCTGTTGGTTCAGAACCAGCAAACATCTCGTCGACTATTTTAATATCGAATAAATTATTTAATAAATGTTGATACTTTAATAACAAACCATCAGGGTGTGATGCTGTGACTATGTAGTTTACTTCATGTGACACAAGGAAATTAAATTTATAATTTGAATAATTTAGTTTGTTGTTTCAATGCAAACACGCGTTCATAGCGTTCATATTGGCAAACATGAGGGAAAGACCTGGAAAAATCATTAAACATTTATATCTTAAACGTGCCACACACAGAATGGCTCTTTTCTGAGAAACACTGAAATACATGCTCCTAATTATCTTAATGCATGTGCTGTTGAAAAAACACAAACACAAAAAAACACACAGACACATTTAATAGTTTGTAAAAATTAATAAATTAGAGTGAAAAAACAAACATGTAACAAACAGTGGGACTTATGACAGTTAAGCCTTAGAGGATACAGTCAATAGTTCGAACCCAAGATTTACGTTTCCTAAAAATCTCATTTCCTAAACTTTTAAAAGCACATACAAAACATTGTTGTAAATCCAGAAGTGGAGGAGACTAATATGTTAATCTAAAAAAGTTTTTATGCATTTCTTCCAATTTATTCTGTACATGCTCTTTACTCCCCAGTTCACGCTTTCCATAATAAATGTAGCCTCCCTGTGAGTCTGCCACTCACTGTTCACTCATAACTGTCACCACTTCCCTTGTTTCCGTCCTTCAACCACTCTCTCCGCAAAAATTTGTACCATCTCTTCCTCTAAAATAATTCATTTCTATTTCATCTTTATCAATTTGGCCTGTGTCTCTTGACTCTCCATTTATTCATGTCTGTCACTCTCAATTTATCCGCCTCTGCCTCGACCTTGTCCCGTCTCTGACATAAGAAACCTCTATTATAATCTTATTTTCCACTTTGTTAAGCCGTGCTACAATTTAAAAAAGGATCTTAAGATATTTAACAGAGTGCCTGCGCACTCAGGAACAGACGTACGTGATGAATACATCTTATCTTATCCAATCTTATCTTAAATTGTTAATCCACACAGCTCTCCCTCTGTCCTGTGCAGTTGCAGTAATTTTTCCCTCTGCCTTGGAAATTGACAGAGTGAAGCATCAAACTACTCTGCTGCTCTCTGCACTGTTTGTCGTGAGCCGTGAGCTGTGTATGTGTGATGATGACAACCTAACACACACACACAAACATTAGCTAATGCTCCTTTAATTCACAACCTGCATTAAAAAAAAATGGAGAAACAGAGTCAAGGAAGGAAAGAAGATATAACCAAGAAAGAAGTTGAGGGACTGAAGAAGAAAAAGGTATGAATGAAAACATAAAGACAAAGTAAACTGGGAGAAAAAACGTGGGAAAGTAGGTTTGAATTGGAGAGACCCTGACCAGTATGTGTTAGCGGAGTCAGACCAGTAAGCGCCCATCTCTCAGCCAATCAAGAGAGTGCATGTTATGATGGTCAATATGCATGCTGTTGGTTGGCATTCAATGTAAATAGCAGTAAACTGTTATTGGTTACGGTAGTTGTAACTATTTTACTATACCAACAAAACATCACTTATACTCACGCTACAGCTCAACAGGTTTAATTTGTAAAATCTTAATTTGCTAAGTAAATACAGACCACAGCTGTTAGATAAATATAGTACAAGTACAAAGTAGGCTAATGTGTATATTAAGTACAAGATCTTGCAAACTGCACTTAAGTCAATGCACATAATCAACCACTGGTTGTGTCACAGCTCCAGAGAAGAATAACCACTTTATAGACATTGGTTTCTGCCCCCCTGAATAACATTTTGAGTGTGAATGCCAATGTGTGTGTGTGTGTACCCATGACATGCATAATTTATTGCTGTGACTGTCTTATATGTGTGTGTATGTGTGTGTGTGTTATTCTGGATAGGATGAAAGGAGGCGTGCAGGTCATGTTACCAAAGTGAAATCTCTCTCTGCCCGTCCCTGTGTCTGTCTTTCTCTCTGAGCTTCACCCTGGAGGTTCCCCCTCACGCTTTTGTGTGTGCGTTTGTGTCTGTGTGTGTCTGTGTGTGTGTGTGTGTGTGAGATAGCCAGTCACCCCCGAGAATGTGTCTCAGTAAACGTCTGAGGCCCGTGACCTTGAAGAGATGGAGGGGAAGAGAAAACAGACAAAGAGAAAGAAACACACAGGGGGAGCATTGAAGGTGACAGAGGACAGAACCGATAACTGAAGGAGGGAGGAGGAGGAAACAGAATGAAGAGATAGAGGAACTTAAGGAGAGAAGAAATATAAAACCTCCACATCCAGACAGGGTGTTTATTTAAGAGTCTGAATGTGACAATGAAAGTGTCCAAAACTCACAAAAATCCTACTTCCAGCAACTTTAAAGCTCCATAATTACTATGTCAATTTTTTGTGTAAAGTACAAAATGTTGTTTTCCTCCTGAAACCAGATCGTAAAACACATCTGGACCAGAAGCTGAGGCAGGTGAGGAAATGAGAGATAAACCGACTTGGAACTCTTCCACTTAACTCTGTGATCATCACATCAGAAAACAAGCCTCTGATGATGAAGAGGAAAAGAAGAAAGAGGAACAGTGGAAACCAGGATTTACCATTCCTTTGCAGAATGTGTTAACAACTGGGCTTACTGGTCAGCCACACACACACACACTTCTGGACCCGCAGTGTGCCAGAACGGATGGCACTATAAGTGCGTCTGCCAACTGCTAACAGCTCTCCCAGAGAGGCTCTCACTCAGACACACAAAGATGCACTGTGCCAGCCATACCAGCACACACACACTACCGTTACACGCAAACAGACACACACACACACACACCTCGAATTTCTGGCGGAGCTCCTCGTTGCCCTCCTCCCCCTCCGGAGGCACGGGGACGTTGAAGTACTCGCCCTCTTCCTGGGAGAGCAGCTTGAACCTGAGGAGAGAATATTTCCAGTCAGATCAATTCCCAATTCATTTGCACAATTTCAGCGTTTAACTGCGGCCATTAGCCGAGCGGCCGCTGACAGGTAGGGCAAAGTGATTTGAAGTCTCGAGGAATAATCAGCTGATAATTTAGTAATTCACTCTCCTTCATGGTGATGTAGACAGAGACGGGCCGACAGCGTCATCATCATTTCACACAATCAACTGAGCAATTGGCCCGATTACAAACTAATAACACAACCTCTATATATCTCACGGCAAAAAGATATGAAAAGATATTCATAGAAACAACACTTTGCTGGATTTTAATGCTTTAGTTTCACAGATCTCAATAGATTTCTCATCTTCTCACCAAATCCAAAGTGGGACCTGTTTGTTTGTGATTCCTGAGTTTACCTTGAAATAGCAATAAGTTATTAACTATAAACTTTAGGACCTTAATTCATCTTTTTCTTACTTTTCCTCTGAGGGAACGACTTCCTGGATGTGCTGAGTAATAAATCTGACCAACATATAATGCTCAGCCAATACTTACCCAGGTGATCCATTGTTAATACAAACATATTGATTATAGCCACTTGTTTCAGGAGCCTTTGCACAGCGGGAACATCTGAAGGAATCAAACTGCAAACAGGTTGCAGCTAAAGTATTTTTCAGCTAACGACCTCTGCAGGCTGTCGAGATGAATGAACCTCATTTTGCAATAAACACTTAACAACTTTTTTGAACTAAAGAGCAATTATGGACATGAATTACTTCTTTAACACAAATACCTCCCACACAGGACAATCACCTACAGATAAATACAGAACTCAGCTGCTATGTTCACGTCCCTGAGAATCCTCCTCCCTTTGGCTCCCGGTGCCGGGAGGTTTGAGGTTTTTAAAGCTGCACACGTGTCGATGGAGTAAAGCAAAACACACACACACACACACACACACACACAGGTTCTCTGAATATCAGGGTTTTAATGCCATCTCTCCACCTCCGCCATTCCACCTCAAACGCTGGCACCTCATTAAAAACCCTGACAGGGCAGCGTCAGCGAAAAAGAGAGGGAGATAGAGAGATACAGAGAGCGAGTGGGAGAGAGAGCGGGAGGGAGGGTAGTGGAGAGATAGAGACGCAGAGATAAAGAGATGGGGTAGAGACTAGAGATGCTTTGGCACCGAGTACCACCAGAATGAAAAGAGGAGGGAGCTCCAACTAAAGTATTTCTCCAGCAGCGCAGTAATGAACAAGGTCACCTTCACTCTCCCTCCTCCTCTACCTGTTCTGTGTCTCCGCCTCACATCTGGCCCGATCCTCCATTCATCCCTTCTTTAATCTCACCATCCATCCACTCCCAGCTTCTGGAGCTCCGAGATGCCGAAGGACAGCGATCCCATGAAGTCGTTGCGACTGGTCAGGTCCCAGTCCCATATCTCCACCGACAGGCGGCGGTCCTTATCGTACTCCTTCAGGTGGCTGCGGGAGAAACGAGGACAATAAATGATTGGATGTTGGCCAAAGGCCTTCTTTTTAATATTTTGACATTTTCATATTAAAAGCTTTTTAACTTTACAGCCCCATGAGAACAGCCGGACGGCATATTTTATATCCTATAACAATTTGTGGACTCTGAAAAGTGCCTAGTAACATTTCTCTGGTAATCACTTTCACTTTATTTCTCAAATACAAGATCTTTTGGAGTAGCTGTCGAGCCTGTGTACATCTAGAGTTTTTTATTTATTTATCAGATGGCAGCAGAAAATGCCTCTCAAACCTAGCATCTGCACACAGATGCCTGAAAATGCAAATCTCCGTCCTCTCACACGCAAACTGTGATGTGGCTTATTAAGAAAATAATTGGAGCCAAGTGGAGGAGCCAACGCCGAAAGCAAGGTTTTTATAAATATAAGGAGCCAGATGTTTTAATCTGAGCGCCAGCGGTTACACATGGTTGGAAAGATGAGCATAATGTGATGCTCTTAAAACACTGCACCGAGAGAGATGAAAGAGGAGACAGATAAAATGGGCCGAGACGGAGGGAAGGAGAGGGCGAGGAAAAAAAGGCAAAGAGAGACAGAAAAATAAATGAAATGAGAAACCACCAAACCTGGTGTAATGGAGCCTTACAATTTAAAGGTCTCATTCCAGGTGGGGTTCAGGCAGCACTTTATGGTCTTGGTCTTCTGTTTGCTCTCGCTGCGGGGGTCTGGAATCAGTTTGAGCTTCACGTACGGGTCCGAGAGACCGTTGGGGTCCATGGGAACCAGATTCCTCGCCTCTTGGACTGGAGGGAGCGGGGGAAGAGAGGAAGGAGGAGAAAACAGAGGGACGATTCAGGTTTCATTTCATGTGTGTTATCTGAATGAAAGCAGCCAGTTCAACAAGTCACACAAACATGTCATCAACCCTTGAGTTGTGGGTAAATGTTAAATTGAATGTATTTATATCATGCTAGACTTAAGCACTCAAAGGGACACATTCACCCCTTCACACACACATACACACACACAGCCCTTCTACATAAATATACATCGAACCGGCGTCATTTCAATTTACAGACGACCCACTCGACCACAGAGGACGGGTTAAAGTCACGGGTTCGACAGATTTGTCGGTAATGACCATGCAGACGGATGAAGGTTGTCACCTCTAGCTCTAATCCCTATTTTGTGGCTTTCTATTATTGGGCTGTAATTGTATTCCAGACGGTAAAATCCCCAAATGGGTTTTTTAGTGTATATTAACAAGTGTGTACGTGTGTTCAGTTAATGTTGCTGGTCAAGTTGTGAGGTCACATCCAATTACCAGAAGCAGGGAGGATGCTCGCACACACACACACACACACACACACACACACAAATATACAAGCACACACACGGATATTGTGCATTTGGAACCAGAGTCTGCACAGTAGAGGGTGGGGGATGGAGCCGCGGTGGCACTTGAACAAATATCATTGTGATAAGAGCGGCCAAAAATGTATTTAATATGGAGGGGGCAGGGCTTCACATACAGGGAGCTGCCATGTTGTCCACACCTAAGGTCAAGTTAGATTCTCCAATTAACCTGACCCCAATCTGTAGGGAGGAAGCTGGAGAAACATGCAACACAACTCAACACAGGTCTGCACAAAAAGCCGGGATCCGAACCGGCAACCCTCTCTTTCTGCGATGCACAAGATAGATTCTGCAGATGTAAACATGTCACATTTAAGTGTGGTGTAATACTGAGGCTGCTGCTTATTGCCACCACAGTGCACCTGAGTTCACCTGAAGGGCCTTCTAGGCCTACGATGTTTTTTTTCTGTAACTGAAACTCACACTCACACACACACAGCTCTTAGTGCACTGTGGAGCATGCAACACCCTTTTTCTGAATAAAACAAGCAGTGAAATGAGAGCTCGGCAGCGAGAGAACAACTCGAGATGTCAGTGAGAAGCGGTTTTTCTCATGCAGCTAAAACACTCGGCTACGCTAAGCTCTCGGAGAAGTTAACCACAGCACCGACCTAATGGCTGACATTAAGCCCGCCGCGGAGCAGGTCAATAAATATTAGATGATGCCTGTTAAAGTGACCATCAAATGGCGGTTGAGCAGAGCTATAAAGAGGGTAGCATGTCAAATGGTCTCAAAGGACAATTACTGTAAATACAAAAGTGCGTTTTTCTTTTTTTGTGTGTCGGAGTTTGTGAGTGAAACGAAGGCGAGCAAATCCATCTGCATGTACAGGTGTGTCGCATGCATGTGACTGCGTATGCATGTGCGATTGCATAAAACATGAGCATGTGTGGGTCTGGGTATGTGCGTGTGTGTGTGTGTGTTTGAGAGAGAGAGAGAGAGAGGGGGGGGGTAATGCGTGTATTGGTGTCTACAGGGAGGGCGAGTGGAGATAAGAGTGCAGTAACAGCAGAATACTGGATGTGCACACAGCGGCGTGGGTGTTGGCAGTGCACCTTCTCCCATGTGAAGCAGCCTCACTGGAGTCGGAGAAGGATTCTAACGTTCTGTCCAACTTCTACTTCCTCTGTCGGATGATTCCTCTTGGTGAACTGGTTTTGTTTGTTGGTTTGTAACGATTACACAAAAAAAACCTCACAACAATATCCGTGGAAGCTGGTAGAAGGATGTTATATGAGTCAGGGAAGAAACCATTATGGTTCTGATGTGGATCTACAGGCAAGTCCAGGAATTTCTTTTCTTTAATATTGTGAGATAAGGTTTTATTTGGGGAGATTTTCCACTTGTTTCCCAGGGAATTATTCATAGATATTGATAAACTATAGAACTTCTGAGTGTGGGCAATTTGGTGCAGATCCAAATAAAGATCTGGATCTAGAGAATATAAAAGTAGTGTCATAAGGGGTCTGTTGGGCCTTGGCAGAGGTAACTTTGCGTTTTTCAACATTTTCTCCGTCTTCCCAGGGAATAACTCAGGGAATTAATGTACCGGAAGAAAAAAAGAATCAGGGACATTTAGCGACCTTTCTTTGAAACCATCTACGTGTGTGTGTGTAATTTGACACCCCGATGTGGCCTCACACCAAAGCAAATGAGCGATGGATTGATGCCGATCAGAGCCCAGGCAGATCCACTGAGGAGACACATTGTGCATTCGGTTCACACGCCGACTTGAAATGACAAGTCCAACATCTGCTGTTTGTTCTTTCAGCATGACCCGAGGCCTCTTCTGATTCCTGTGCAGCAGTCGCTCAGTGTTTTTTATGCTGAGGGGATGGGCGGGAGGCGGGGGGTGGGGGGGGGGATCTTCCTAGCCATGTTGTGAATATTTTGAGTAAAGAAAGAGCCTGAATAATCTGTACAGGTTTGGAAGAACAGTGTGACGCCCGTGTTCGAGGGGTTAGAGAATGGGATGTGAGAAAACACAGCTGAGAACAAAGCTTGTGTTGAACAGTCTAGATCTGAGACAAGAACACCTGCGAGTGTCTGGAAACAGGACGACACTGATCCTGAGGCCGGAGAATTCACAGAAACACGGGTTTAACTCAACAAGTCAAAATTTCCCAGGTAATGCAAACTAATGCGACTGATAATTCTCACATTTGTTCAAGTTCTTTAGGAGGATTGACGGCACGTGATTGTAACTTTGTGAGCCGACACTCCCCGAGTCAATATTATTGAATTGTGCAGTTCCAAGGGAAAGTGTGTGTGTGCGTGGGGGGGTGGGGGGACCTCTCAAAGCCCCAATCGCACCTCCTCCCCGGCCGGAGTGTCCTTGAGAGAGATGCTGATCGTCTGCTGTGCCACTGACCCTGAGCTTTGAGGAGGGGGGGGGCGCCGTGGGCACACAGCTGATCGATGGAAGTGACACTTCACACCCCATGTCGATCACTTGGACAGAATCTGCATCTGAGAGTCTACAGCGCAGATGCATTGTTCGGCGTAGCAGCCATTTCCTCCAGCCCTGTTAAGCTGTGGAATAATTCCTGGTGCTTCTACGATTCGTTCTCTGTGGTGCTGCATTTTCTTTCTTTTTTTTAAAACTCTCTGCAATGAGGGAGCAGGCCGCTCGTGGCAGCACACTGACCCCTGGCGACACGAATGAGTACTGCACCACTTGTGCTTATTTGATCGACTATGACAACCACAAGTTAGATGAGATGATTTTTAGATAATAGATGCACAGGGTCAAATGTAAAAAATAATATAGCTGGTTTGCAATTTAGCTCTACCCTAATGTATTCTCTTGTATTTGATGTTGCTCTATTGTGCAGCCTTTACTGCTGCCCCAGCAGTCTGCTGTCTTATCATCTCCCACAGAAAATCCACACTAATGATCAGTCTGTGAGCGTGGGAACCAGGAGGAGAGTGGAGAGAGCAGAGCAGCACAAAAAAAAAGAATGGGGGATGAATCCCAACAGAAGATAATGCAGGAGGAAATCATTTAAAGGGAAGACACAAGCATATTTAATGTCTATGCTGTGTAGGTTTTTAAAGATATGAATTAAATTCTAATAACTATTTAAGCCATATTTCGTGGTGAATACTGTCAAGTCCCAGAGGAATGTCCACACTAATAAATTCAGGATTGTAATAATCTTGAGTAAAACATTTAAGTCCAGCAAGGGAAAGATTAATTTACTACATCTTATTTCTGTACATAACAGATGATTATGAATATAATTATTCTGAGCTTTTTGGAGAATCTCCAAACAGGTTTGTAAGAGTAAGGTCACGCAAGCATGAAGCGAGGGTCATGGGTCAAAGTTCACAAAACTTGAACTACATGCAAAACCATGCTGTGATTTGCATCGCCACAGGAAGCAGATGCTTTGACAGGAAGTGAAGATTCGCCACTGACACATTCGCACATGTGGACCCTTATGATATATTCAAATTCTGTCCGTATTTCCCACTGCTGATCAGAGTTAAATTCATTTCTCTTGAGCAAAACTGCTAATACTTTGTTTTAAAAGGATGAAAAAGAAAAGTTAAATCTACTGGTTTCGAACTGATAGTGTGAACATGCAGCAGTTAAAGTAAAACGTCACATTTGATGTTTAAACCCTTTTGAAAACAGCGGGAACATGAATATATAAATATGAACATTTTGTTTTTCTAATGGATTTTGACTGACAGGGCAACACAAATCTGCACACTCACACAGCAACACCATTCATTACTTAGAGGCACTTGCAATCACAGTGCACATCAATCAGCTTCCAACAGTAATAATGTAAAAAATTCTTCCACATCGTTTCTCTTGCATCAGCACGTCACATCCGTACGTTTACCAGCAGAGGGAGACATATAACCAGTATTCTACAGTAACGTGAAGGTAAATGTATGTTGTGTTGGTTGACTGTGTATGTGTACGTGTGTCTGTGTGTGTGTGTGTCGGTGTGTGTGTGTGTGTATGTGTGTGTGTGTGTTTGTCACACTTACTGGTAACAGTGAGCACATTAGTCTTGACCTCAGCGGTGATCTGGATGCGACCTCTCCTCTCAGTGTGGTCTGTCCCACACAGGCTCGGCACATTGGCAACACAGCGCTTGTGGATGTTCATCATGCAATCTGGAAATCACACACACACACACACACGCACACAAAAACACAAACAGGCAAAGGTTACGTCTACTTCTACTTTTTATATGAGACTATAAAAGTATATGTGTGTTTAAGGGAACATACGGTCACATCTCATGCCCTGATGTAAGAGGCCGTAGAGCAGAGAGCCACAGTGGTCACAGAAGGTCGGGCTGGAGTAGGTGTGGATCTTAAACTTGTGCTTCGCCCTGGGGTCCTGGAGAGAGAGAGAGAGAAAGAGAGAAAGAGAGAGAAAGATGGAGACTGTAGATCAGACACAGTCTTATGTATACAAAATTACATAAATGGCAGTTTTACTCCACTTTTATCTCTTTAATATGAATCTTTCACCACCACTCGTTCATCTCCATCACTTTCTAACCACCCAATATATTTAATAGTGTTAATGACTCTGCTATCCTTTACACCTTAACGTGTGTACTACTGAAGATGTGGTATGAGTAAGGGTTAGAAAAAGACTTTCATCAACATGCATAACATGTGTGGTTGTACATGTGTGTGGCCAATAAGAGACTGCTCATCCTCACACACAACACACAACACACACACACACACAGGTGGTGAGAACAACCAGTACACCACATGAGAGAGATCCACATTCCAGGTTGTATTGAAGCAGGGAAACGCGAGTGTGGGTGTTAAGATGCTTCTGCCAAGTGGATCCATCAGTTATTAATCATGCAGCTATTTACTGGATTATTAATCTCCTCACATCGACGATACTTTGATGGCACCGAATGGGAAGAAGAAGATTTTTCATATAAACCAGTCCCGTAAGTGAGAACTTCCTCACGCGTCAGCCGATTGAATTTCTTCTTCTCCTCCTCACCTGTCCTGCTAAATTACTTTGAATTCAGCCGGCTACTGCCTGAATTACACCCAGCTTCCTCATTGTGTCTTTTGAAGTGTGTGTTGTTGTTGTTACGTCTGAAAAGTTGGGCCTGTGCCTGCGACCGCTTGTATGTAGACACGTGGGTTTCTTTGCTCAAGAGTGCGTGTGTTTGCATTGTTGTGTGTGCATCTGCGTTTGTTTGTTTCCCTGCTGGTTATCGTCTTTTTCAAGGGCAGATCCGCCTCCTGCTGGTTTCTCTGCTCCTCTGACGACAAGGGAACATTGTGCTACTGAAGCTCGGGTGATGAGAAACAGAAGCGAGGGCCGACGATAACGCTAATAATTAAATAGGTCTGCCTTGAAAACTCAAAGATCGATCAGGAACGAAAAAACAATACAGAATGGGAACAATAACCTTGACTTTTACAATTTCCTCTTCTCTGTGACGGCCAATCAAATCACAAGAAGGAGAATCAATTCAAAGTATCACAAATAGGCCTGAAGGTTTAAAATAATTCAGTTTTAAAATATGTCTGACAGTTAATCCTAAAAACTTGCAATATCATAAAATCTGTGTTTACAGTTTCAACCATTTTCCATCCAATCAACTTCCCAGACACACAAACTGTCAGGCTCTTGTTTGTCTTTAACTCGCTGAGAGCCCACACGCAGATGAATGTTGTTGTATGTTAAGTCTCCTGCGCTGTGCATGTCATGTTGTCTCAACTGAAAACCCACAGCTAACACCGGCACAGGACGCCAGAACAATGAGTGCCCATTAGTCAGCGCTGTTGTGACTGTTTTCTTGTCAACGTGCTTTGTCTCACTCTCCGCTCGTCTTTTGTTGTGGTTTAAAACCGTGTTGTCCATTATTTACCACGCCGACGTCTTTAGTTAAGTCCCCACGCACAAAGACACACACAAGCCGTTGTGTCGCTCATCACACTGTGTGACAGGCAGACTCCGTTCTTCTGCCGCACATCAACAAGTCCCCACCAGACAGTTGTGGTCTGGATTGTTTGTATTTTCCTTCCCTTTTTAACGTCAGTTCTCATATTTTGTTTATAACCAAAGCTTTTATCAAAAGGAACATTTTCATATCAATCTAAACTGATTGGGACGGCTGTGGCTGATGGATAAAGCGGTCGTCCACCAACCTGAAGGTCAGTACTCTGATACCAGTGTGTGGTATTAGAGTCTGCATGCCACAGTGTCCTTGGGCAAGATGCTGCCGATTGATGCACTGTATGAATGTGTGTGAAAGGGTGAATGGGAAACTGTGCTGTAAGGCACTTTGAGTGGTCATCAATATATAAATACAGACCATTTACCTTTTATCAATAAAAATCACGACAAATATTTAAGTTTATCAACACTAATTAACAGAAATCATTTTTAAAAAACCTATTTGTGTGATTTGTGTACTTTAGGCTTTTCAGTTTGGTCCACTAACATGGAGGAGGCAGCCACCAGGTGGCAATAGAGGTGCTTTGGCTTCACCTTTAGTGAGCAGACATGTCGTCCATCTTTACAAACAGTCTATCGTCTAATTTCAACACACTTTAACATCCCAGCACCACAAGTGTGAAAGATATAAATATATTTCATTTGAAAATGAAGTTGCAGATAAGCCAAGAACCAAACAGCTGTATTCCTCCTCCTTTCCTACAATTACAGTGTTTAAGTCTTAAAACCCTTCTGGCAGGTAAACTCTATCACTGACTAAACCTTGAGCAATAACAGATTTATATATTCAAATGTATTTTTAGTTTATGTGATGAATATGTGATACAAGCAGCACATCAGCAGACTAGGATGCTTATGATAACTCAGAATCACACTCTTCACGTTGAAGTTATAAACAGTCAGTGTGTTTCCTTAAAGTAAACCGGGCAAACGTTATTTCCCAGTTATATTTAACGTGTTCTCCTCCCACACTGATTCAATAACAGACTGCACACTCACTTTCTTACAGGAGAGACTGCAGCTGAAGCTTTTTTTGTCCTCATCAATAAAACAAATGCGGTGCCATTGTGTGTTTATCCCCCTCAGGCTCACAATCCCTCCTCTGGGAGTGTTTAAGTGTTTGTGAGCCGGAGACCGTTTGAAGCGGTTCTTGTTGATTGAAGGAGCCATGCAGAGCAATCACTTTTGGATAAAGGAGAGGAGCACAGAGAATTGAAAGAGGGATAAATATATACGAGTGAAGAAGAGAGAGGGCGACTCCTTCTTCACATCCTGAGAGAAATCCCTCTCCTTCTTCCCTCCCTCCACATGCTGATCGCCATGTCGTCAAAGGTTGCCTTGTGGTTTTGGTTCTTTAACCATCTTGTCACAACACTATTGGGCGACTTCATCTTCACACCCTGGAAGAAATCCCTCTCCTTCGTCCCTCTCCAATATATATATATATATATATATTATTTGCTCATATTTATGTTCTGTGTTAAGCTCTGTTGCTTCTGTCTGGAAAAAGACACATGAAGCCCGACCATGTTACTTTTATGAAAGAATGAGATGTCGTTGTTCATTTGTTATCTGAATACAAGGTTTTTATCGTACAACTTAGTAAAAAGGTCACTGAGATTTTGAGATAAACATCAAATCAGAATAGGACGAGAATAAAGGTGTTAAATGAGAAAAATTTGAAAATAACCTAGATAACCTGTGTTTCCTGGAGTTATTTCAAGCTTATTTTATCAACATGCTCACATCCCTCATTGTAACGAAGGAAACAGGCTGAGCTTCTGTTATTTCCCCTCTAGAAAGACACTTAACATAAAGTATGACTTTATTATCATAATATTATGCCTTTATTATAGAAATCTACCTATGTCTGATTTGTTTTCAATGAAACATTCCCCAAAATGTTGAAGAAAATGAAAGAAGTCGTTGACGTGAACCCGTAATTGAAATTTAAAATACATGACATTGACGTATAAATAAACTTCCCTTTTTAATATTATTTGTTAAATTAGTTTTGGGAGCAGTGCCGTCCTGCTTCAGGTGCACAAACACATTGGACACACAAACACACAGTGGATTCTATAGCATCACTGGGCCTGAAATGTAGGTTTCATTAGAGGATCTCATCCCTCGACCTCTCCCACTGGGAACCCATTCTATTAACCCAGATCTATAATTGACTTCTTCTTTTAAACATACACAGCTGACAGAGAGAGGAGGGGCGGGGGCGGGGGCGGGGGGGGCAGGGGGGAGGTGGAATGAGAGTGGTGGGTTGATTTATACAGACGGTTCTACAATATTACTGATTGTAAAGAAGTTAAATGTCTTTCTGTTCTCCTCCTCCCTCCTCTGAAGGTTGACCTTATCCTCCGCTGCTCTGCTGCTGCTTCACCCACAGAGAAATCAGAAACCTTATTTCATCTATGTCATTTTACCCTCGCTTAGGAATACGATAAAATAGACTTTACCAATCACGAAGGAACATTTTGTACCGCTTCCTCGTACAATAGAATAAACCATTAGATTATTAAGAGAAAAATAAGAATGTAAAGTGTGAGTAAAAGGAGAACCAATGCCTTATAGAAATAAGAATAAATGTGATCAGTTAAATTAATACTAAACTAAAGTAGCAGTAAAAAGAAGTAATGGCACTGATAATAGGATTAAGTAATATTCCACATGTTATGAAATAGCAATAATCTACAAAATACAAGCTCTGGCATCATTAATTTGTCTGCTTCTTATCGCCTCAATGAATTGCTTTGTCAATTATTATCACTTTTAAATAAATTGCAATTCATTACCCGGTCTACAAAATGTCATTAAGCGAAAATAAAAGCAGAAATGGTTTATTCATCAAATGAAGCCGCAACCTTTTAAAAAAAAACAACGAATTAAGTAATTTAATCATTGATGTTGCTGATTCTATTTTAAGTTTGACACGATTGACTCCAAGAATCGTTTGAGTCTGGTAATATCTGGTTTCTATATTAGTGTCCATCCACCTATCATCAATACCTACAAGGGTTGCGGGGCAATCACAGCTGACATTGGGCGAGGTCACCACCACATCACACTCACACCGACTGACAGTTTAGAGTCTCCAGTTAACTTAACCTCAATCTCCATGTGTTTGGACTGAGGGAGCAAACAGCAGCAAACCCACAGTGACACTGGAAGAACGTGAAAACTCCACAAGTCCTGAGATACAAACCAAGAAGCTCCCTGCTGAGAGGTGACAGGGCAGAAGATGATTTGGAAAAATGATTCTCCAGGGGGGGGTGAGATTTTGATAAATGTGATTCTGCTGCACCATTCGTTGTTGCACCGATCTGTCCCTGGCCCCCTGCATGTGTTGCATGATCAGGATGAAAATAGCTGAACTCGGAGCTGATGACTGCTCGAAGTCCATCGCTCTCCGTGTTTCATGCTCAATGAGCCACTTCAGTGCAGGCGTGCGTGGGAGAGAACAACGTGTGGAGCTGAACCCGACAAACCTGACAGCGCTATTAGCAAATCTTCATCCAGGTGTTTCACAACGACAAAGACCGAGCGGCTTTATGATATAACACATTACATCAGCACATGACTTTGAAACCCCTGGTGTTATAAACCTGTGCATTGAGACCTTCCTCCTCTTCTTTTCATTTCTTGTGTAATCATCTTGATGAGGCTACCTGTCTTCTCGTCTCCTATATTTAAATGCGGAGCCCGTTCGGAGCCGAGCCAGCCTACAGTCCCACTGTGCAGGCACCAAGGCTGGAAGGCCACGAACTCATTAAGGAGATGACATGGTGGGGGGTGGCGAGGCCCCCGTAATTAAGAGCAGCGCCCCCCTGGGTGGAGTGGCATTTAAATAGAGGATGTACAGGATAAGAGGTGGATGGGGAGGGAGGGAGGGGGAGAGAGAGAGTGAGAGGGAGAGAGAGTGAGAGAGAGAGTGAGAGTGAGAGTGAGAGTGAGAGTGAGAGAGATAGTAAAAGATGGAGTTGAATGTGGGAGGGGGGGGGGTTTCCATGTCATAGGGTTCATGTTTATCAAAGCAAAAAACATCTGAAAGTTCAAAAGCGCAGCGAAGGAAAGAGTCAGATTTTGTTGATCAACCAGATCTTTGTTCTCTTTTTAATAACTTCTACCATATTCACATTGATAAACATGCGCCTGTGGCTTGTTTTACCCTTATCAACTCAGAGGCAGAATATTTGTCTGATGCGTTTATGGGCCCTGGTTTTGAGAACTTGTCTAACAACCTGCAGATATAAGAGGCGGACACACTAATAAAAAAGAGGATCCAGAAACCCCACAAAAGAAGCTATTTGTGAGAAAACAAGAAGGAAGCAGTCGGGCAGGAAAAGATTGAAATCTCGAAAGATGTGCAAGTTGGCAGACAAAGAGTAAGATGAGCGTAGAGACTTTTCAGTTCTACAGAAAACACCTCATGAAGACAAAGGACAAACACTGGGTTTCCTCTCGAGGCAGCTCTCTCCGTGCACTTGTCAGAGAGTAAGGGCACTCCAGAGGGAGGCAGTGACGAGGCAAAGGAACTTGAAGACCCCAGGGTCTTTGAAAGGATGAAGGTGGAGTCCCGAGAGTGCTCTTAAAGGACAGATTAGAGAAAAATGCTTGAATTTGAAGAATGTAAATTGACGATATTCTTCTCAGCTCCTCGAGAGGGTGGATACGATTGCCATCGTTATTAGAGTGGCACTTAAAGGCACTTTATGTTGTCGGAGCATTTAAAGAGTGTTAATAAAATAAGGTCGGGCACCTCAGAATGTGTGTAATAATGTGCATAGGGGGGTGCAGAATATAAATGAAGCACTGCAACATGCAACCATATAGAATATATGATTCTGGTGTGTTTGGAAGCAAGGAAATTAAAGATACTGAAGAGGAGATGAGGAGAATGTCAGAGTTTGGCTTACTCCGACATTTTGTGAATCAACGAACTGGGAAGACGAGATCAGACTCAGATATTTGTGTTCTCACATACTACCTCTCCAGAAAAAGTAAGGATAACTTCTGCGCTTCAATGCATCCAGCAGCCCGCCACCAGGGGGCGATCAAGACACCTGGCTTTACAGTCATGCTGTTCATCTTCATAAAGAAATCTTTAATCAAAGCTCAAAAACACCTATACTGATGTTCTTCCATTCTCCATCCACATGTTAGTTTCCCTGGTTGTATTTGGCAGTGTGATGTGTTTGAAATCTACGATATTGAGTCGAGCAAAAGTTAATATCAGAGAGTTTCTCGTGTGTGATGATGAAATGTTACTGTCAAGACAAGAAAAGGAGAATAAGACGGGAGACAAAAGACTGGTGTCGGTGATAGATGAACTCTTGTTTCATCCGTCACACACAGCGTTAGAGTGAAAATTATGAATGTACTCACATCTGAGTCAGGTCCTTTATCAGCTCCGGGACAGGAGAAGGTGACAAACTCATGGCAGCGCTTGTGGACCACGAAACAACACACTGTGGAGAGAGAGGAGAGAGAATCAATCAACAGATGCTTCAGTAGGAAAACAACACAAAATACACTTCGTTGAATATAATCATCACATCGGCCCAGTGACAACATGTATTCAAAGGGATCTGAGGTGCTGCTTTATGCATTCAACAGGAGGAGACCTGGATCCTGACCTCGTTAGACTCAATCAAAACTTAACGATGTACTTGTGCTGCAGCTCAATTACTGCAGGTCACTTTCACAGATTCAGAACATTCCAAACACGCAGGTTTAGAACGGACACTGCAATAGTATAGTGTAAATCAAAATGTGTACAGTTTTGCTAGCATAAGCCATCCAATTAACTTTGCTCAACCACTCAGAGACTCTCTCTCTCTCTCTCTCTCTCTCTCTCTAGCACTGCCTTGGCAACCTTGTGGCTTCGGGCATAACTGTGGTTGAAGCCAACAGCTCGAGCTGATGTGGCTGGGGACCACCGTGGTTCTCCACCACACTCATCATGCAGTGGGTGGAGTTGAGGCTCATGGACCTCGGGATGAAGTTACACTTTAAGTCGAAGCAAAACTACAGATGATTTTGAGGCAGAGTTATTCAACAGCCTCCTCAGACGCATGCATTAATACATCTATGCATTTAATTAACCTATGAAAGGATTTGAAAGGTGGTGATTGTGCATAGGAATGCTGTGCTTCTCTCTGAGAACACCCACACGCTCTTATTGTCATTCCTGCAGCGTTGACTCATTGTCCACCGCTGCAGATCAGAGCTGTTTTCAAATGTCTACAATCATGTAATGTAAAATGTAGCCTCAGATATACAGTATGAACGAAAATCACTTCTTATTAACAGAATTTTGTTCATTTACAAAGTTTGCTGTCAAATAAATAAAATAAAACATCATTCCTCAGGCACGGATTTGTTGAAAAATAACAAATACACACATCAGCGCGCGACAGATCATACTAAACACATCCAGGCAGAATCTAAATGAGATGAAAAGCGGAACATGGCTCCACTTTCCAGGTTGGTAACAATCAGCGGTGCAGAAACATGTGGAAGCTCTGGTGCATGGTGGGCCTGTCATCTCCCCCCTGATCAATGTCAGCTCCACTGACAGGCGGGATGAGCAGAGGAGGCTAAAAATATCCCTCACACACACACAAACACACACAAACAGGCCTTATGATTGTGCCCCTGAGTGTATTTACATAGTGTGTATGTCTGAGTGAGCGCTGGAGAGAAGAGCTGTAAAAAGCACCAAGCAACAGAGACGTTGATGAGAGCAGCAGCCGATACAGTTTACAGAACCACGACTGGAACCAGTGAAGCTTATTTGAATCATCCGTCTTCACTGTTACACAAACGTATCGATACCGTGGATCCATTAAAGGAGAGAGCTACGGTGGCCCTGCAGTGCCAATCAACACAAATCACTTGGCACGTTAATGGAAAATGAAGGTACCCGCTATCTGCAGCGCTGATCACTGATTGGATGGACACGCTGTCCATGTGTTTTGTGATTTGTTATTGTGTTTTATTTTTGGCCGCTTCATTTCTGCGAAAACCAATTTATTATAAGCTATTTATCAAGGAAAAAATATCGAAATCATGCTTCTTTGATTTAATTATTGGCAGGATTTTGGACAAAGCAACCAATTCAAAGACTTCCTCTTAGACATTTTAATTTCTTCTGAATTTCTCTTCTGTTTATTGACCGACAAGTTAATATATCACAATCTGCAGATAGAACAATGAGGAAAAACTGGGAAAAACCAACACATGTTGAAGTGTGAAAACCACTCAGTCCAACTTTTCATTTCATCAAAGTGACAGTAAATACTGACCCACTGTCGGGCTCTGAAATTCATTTTAAGTTGGAACTTGTGCCCACTGACCGAAACCTCGTCTCGGTTCAGTGCTCGGCCCGTTTATCACTTTAATACTTTTCCTCCACAACATATCAGAGAAAAATACTGAACTTTAAACTTCACGAGTTAAAAGAACGTTCACGTATATAAGAACCAACTTAAACGTATTTAAGACCAACCAAGTATTTTAATGACTTAAGGAAAGTAATGTCATATGACAGACTAGTTCCATAATAAGCATGACGCAGAATCCTCATATTGAAATCAAGCATTTACATGTTAGAACGTACAACAACGTTAACATGGTATTTTCCGTATCGTTGGCCTCGTGTTCATATTTGAGGAAAAGCTATTCTATCATGTTCTGTTTAATTCTATTCTGCACTGTCAGAGGGGTTGTAAGCAACACACACAGACACACAAAAATCATGTGCACCTCAATGGTACTTCACTCCCACGCAATATCCTCTCTTTGGTCACACCACCCACTCACTGTGATGATATCACACACACACACACACACTCACACACACTCACACATACACACACACACACACACAAACACAAAGAGCACCCACGCATTCCAATGATATCACAGATTGAATTCAGAGTGAGGGTGGAGGGATGGAGGTAAAGGGAAAGAAATGTGGAGATCTGTGTGCACATATTGCTCCAAGGCAACTGCTCTTTTGAAGTAATGCTAGAACCAAATCCCCAATCACAGTGCACACACATGCAAGCACACGCACCCACACACACACACACACACACAAACAAACACAGAGACACACACACACACCTGTCTTTAAAATGGAATGATATGGTCCCTTGAAAATGAAGGTACCCGCTATCTGCAGCGCTGATCACTGATTGGATGGACACGCTGTCCATGTGTTTTGTGATTTGTTATTGTGTTTTATTTTTGGCCGCTTCATTTCTGCGAAAACCAATTTATTATAAGCTATTTATCAAGGAAAAAATATCGAAATCATGCTTCTTTGATTTAATTATTGGCAGGATTTTGGACAAAGCAACCAATTCAAAGACTTCCTCTTAGACATTTTAATTTCTTCTGAATTTCTCTTCTGTTTATTGACCGACAAGTTAATATATCACAATCTGCAGATAGAACAATGAGGAAAAACTGGGAAAAACCAACACATGTTGAAGTGTGAAAACCACTCAGTCCAACTTTTCATTTCATCAAAGTGACAGTAAATACTGACCCACTGTCGGGCTCTGAAATTCATTTTAAGTTGGAACTTGTGCCCACTGACCGAAACCTCGTCTCGGTTCAGTGCTCGGCCCGTTTATCACTTTAATACTTTTCCTCCACAACATATCAGAGAAAAATACTGAACTTTAAACTTCACGAGTTAAAAGAACGTTCACGTATATAAGAACCAACTTAAACGTATTTAAGACCAACCAAGTATTTTAATGACTTAAGGAAAGTAATGTCATATGACAGACTAGTTCCATAATAAGCATGACGCAGAATCCTCATATTGAAATCAAGCATTTACATGTTAGAACGTACAACAACGTTAACATGGTATTTTCCGTATCGTTGGCCTCGTGTTCATATTTGAGGAAAAGCTATTCTATCATGTTCTGTTTAATTCTATTCTGCACTGTCAGAGGGGTTGTAAGCAACACACACAGACACACAAAAATCATGTGCACCTCAATGGTACTTCACTCCCACGCAATATCCTCTCTTTGGTCACACCACCCACTCACTGTGATGATATCACACACACACACACACACACTCACACACACTCACACATACACACACACACACACACAAACACAAAGAGCACCCACGCATTCCAATGATATCACAGATTGAATTCAGAGTGAGGGTGGAGGGATGGAGGTAAAGGGAAAGAAATGTGGAGATCTGTGTGCACATATTGCTCCAAGGCAACTGCTCTTTTGAAGTAATGCTAGAACCAAATCCCCAATCACAGTGCACACACATGCAAGCACACGCACCCACACACACACACACACAAACACACAGAGACACACACACACACCTGTCTTTAAAATGGAATGATATGGTCCCTTGGGCCAAAACAATCAAAACCTTTGCAGTAAAATATACCTCCACAGAAATGAAGTGTGGAGGTATACCACAGTTTCCACTTCTCCCTTTATACCTCCCTACAATGGCGGCGATTCAAAAAGACAGAAGATGTTATCTCGAGCGAGATCAACTCATCGACCTGCTGCCTGAGATTGATTGGCAGCTGCATTAAAAAAAAGGAGCGGCCTTCAGGAGGAGGCAGCTCAGTTTCCTTTTCTTGTCGAGCACAGAAACTGACAGTTTACAAACAATTTCACAGAGAAAGGGGAAAGAAAAGATTGTTACAGTTTCCATGATGATTCTATACAGTGCATAACAGCAGTGAGGTCACAAATGATGCAACGATTTGACATGCTGTACAGCCACAGTAGATGTTCAGCCTGGATCCTGGAGCCTTTACAAATGTTGTGTGGTGCTTGCTGTTGACGTGGGTGGACAAATAATTGCATATTTTACAGTTTTAGTTTACAGTGATGTGTTGAATGTATTCAGATCCTGCAAAAGCAACAGTAAGAAGTATTTTCACTAAAATTTCAAATGCAAAATACTCTGTCCTGTGGGTGTTTAGTAGTTTTTGATACCATGATGTTGTGTTTCAGTGGCATTTGGGCAAATGCAGATATACTTCTCGGACGTTTATGAAGAATGTAAGTTATTACCCCCCCCCTTTTCTGTACAAGATTAATTTACATAACTAGTATCAACTTAACAGAAACACTAATTAGACGATATATCGCAAGTGTGGGTCTTTTATTTAAAATCATACTTACGAAAGCAAGAGAAAATTAGTATTAAATATGATTTCAGCAATATGGGCCTTGAAGAACCGACAGAAATGACATTTCACCTCGAAAAGTGAATTTCAATATAGTCACACCAATGTAGTGGAGGACAAATTATACATTAGTCTGATATGCAGTGTCACTATTAGGTGGTAGGAAATAGAAATGCTTGAGTAAAGAGGAAGTGCCTCAAAATAAATAAATAGCACATTTAACATCCTGCCACTGAGTGAGATACTGTTTAAGTCCTTCCCTCTTTAGGTGAAGTTTCTACATCAGCAAAAACGTTTTTAATCGATCACCTCTGACATCCTGAGAGCGTTCGACCACCAGATCATTTCAGCAGAGATAGTATGTGATAATGAGCAGGACCACATCTCATACACGGCTTCGTGGCTGCCAAGCATGCCTCGTTCTTTCTCTCTCTGTGGAACCCGCTGCCCTCTGCGTACTGATCTCAATCTGACGGTAGCACAGCTGGCACTCTGCCTATGTGCCTTCATTATTTATTGTGCACGGAGGACACACACACGCACACACACACAGTTTAATAAACGCTGCCACACAGGTTTTTCCACATTTCTCCCTTTTCCTTTCTCTTCTCGCCTCGGGCCTCTTCCTCGTGTGCACGTTGCATCTACCTGTGACACCGGCTGAGCATGTCACCAGTTACATTACTGCCACCTGAGCTACAGATAATCAAGCATTAACATGTTTGCCTGTTTCCCTGTATGCAAATGTGTTCAATCAGCATTTTTTCCCCAGGAGAGGGCGTGTCCCTGCATGCACAGTCACTTCAGTTAATGCTGCTAAACTTACGGAAGATTACAATGGCAGCTACTGTGACAATCGATATGTCATTTATTTTAAAGGCCAAACAGTTGTGTTGGATATTGAATTGAAAGATGGAAGTGTCATGTGGTATTACATATATATATAAAAAACAATGATTTATAGATTACAGCTGTATTTGCATGTGGCTTCCATCTTAAAAATCACCACACACTTCACTAGCACTAGATTCTTCTCCCACACAAACACAGCTCTCACTTTCTCTCTCTCTCTCTCTTTGAAGTGTCCCATGCTGCCGCCATCGCTCCCCCAACAGTCACATGACATCATTATGTAAGGGCTGGCTGTCAATCAATAACCCTTCACTCTCATTAAAAACAATTACAGTGATATTTCAGAGCATGAAAACAAGCTGTATAACCTGCGATCTTTGCTAAATGGAACATCGTGAACACAGTGATTATGATGCTGCACTTTAACTTACATGGCTCAGAGGAACGTTTCATCATAATATTGGAAATTTCCATATCAGCTGGCTGCCAGTAACAGCGCCGCAGAAGAAGAAGCCAAGGCAACAAGATGACGTAAGGGAATAGCTCGACTCCAAACATCCAATAGTGGAAAAAAACAATGTAAGGAAACGTTGTGTAAACAATACACTTGTATTTTGACTCGTGAACCAGCTGAGGGCGCTCACTCTCAGCTTGACCTATCGCTTTCCCTCTTGACCTGTCAGTAAACTAAGTCGGTGATTTGACGTCGTGGATTGATTGATTGATTGATTGATTGATTGATTGATTGAATTGATTGATTGATGAATGATTGATCACAGACTTGACTATAGCAGGTCTCCCTGACGGGCTCAGAACAGACCTGGCACAGTGTTTAAACAACCTGGAGAGAGGCCTGGGCGAGCCAGACTACTGATGCTGCTTCTATTTCTTGCTCGTCCTACTGCCCGAGTGAAGAGGAGATCTCCTGATGAGCGAGGTGGAAGACACAGAGAAGATGCTGATGAAACGGGAGGAACGCGAGAAGAAAGAGAGTACGATGATAAAAGGAGGGAAAGCAAAGAAGAAGAAAGTCAATAATCTGAACAAAACACGGCATTCTCCTTGGGCACTTCCCCTTGCGTGTGTGTGTGAGTGTGTGTGTATACAAGGGCTTATATAAGGGGCTGAACAGCCTACGCCAAAGTATAAATACCCACGATGCCACCAGTGAAGCAGGGAGAAGGGTCAGAGTGAGTCAGCACACCCATATCACTCCTCCTTCTCTCTCCCTCCCTCTCTCTCATCTATCAATCCATCCTTCTTTCAATTCTCCTCCTCTGTCTCTAAATCTATCGTTTACACTTCGCCTTTTCATGAAAAAAAACCCTGAGGATTTCACTTGGCAAGCAATCTGTGACCTCGGCTTGGTGATGATTGTAAATCCAAGAAACGCTGTCAACAACCCAAAACAATAGATTACACTTTCACTTGTCATAGGAAGATGCTGCCAGTGTGTTGTCACTTCCAATGATCAGATCTTCCTTTCAAAAAAAGAACAGAGTGACAAAAGCAATACAATTCTGTCTTGGGGTGGGGGGGGGGAGAGAGAGAGAGAGAGAGAGAGAGAGACAACAGTCTGGCTGGCTTCACTTTCAGTTTGATTTCAGTTTCAGCTCTGTGCCAACACTGTGGGAAAAAAAAATCCTGGCACGAGCTGATTTTACGTGGTCCAGCTAACACCTCCACCCTTTTTCCTCTCATTCACTCCATCGCTCTCATTCACTGCATACATCTGACCGTCTTTCATTCACTCCGTCTTCTCCTCCTCTCCAATGTCTGTCCTTCACCTCGCTGCTGTCTCTGTCTTCTTCCTTCCCGAAACAAATCAGTGTGAAGACGCTTCCATTAGACCTCATGACATCCCGGGTCTGGTTAGATGCGAAGGTTAAGCACATGAAACCTCTACTGTTTGTCCTCTGGTAATCACCAACCACAACGTCAACGGAAGCATCTTCAAAGTGAATTGTTTTGTCCGATCAACAAGGTGATTGACCCAGAAATATTAAGGGAATGAAGCAAAGTCAGGAGTCATTTGCTTTAAGAGCCTAAATGGCTCCATACCCGCTAACTCCAGAACCTAATGCTAATCACAAGAATAAGACAGTTCTGGGTTCTCTGCTCGCAAGTTAAAATCGTATATTTGAACCTGACTGATACCAGACCTGACCTCTCTGGAATTAAATCGACAGAAATCCTTTGAAGCTGTGCAGCGCTTCAATCGCTGGGTAGATTCAATTTACAGTGACTTTTTTGAATATTCTTTTCCAATTGAATATCTGTGTCCTCTCTGTTATTTCCGTGTGTGTGCACTTGTACGTATATACATGTGAGGACCAGTTGGAGTATAGTCCTCACAGAGTGATGGCATTTTTGGAAAGGGAGGACATTTTGGCCGGTCCTCGCAATCTCAAAAGCTTGTTCCAGGGTGAAGACTTGGGTTTAGGTTCGGGTTAGGCATTTAGTGGAGATGGTTAAGGTTTGGGTAAGGGGAAGTCTGGGAAGTCTGGGGCCCCCTGCTTGAGCTGCTCCCCCCGCGACCCGACCCCGGATAAGCGGACGAAAATGAGATGATGAGATGAGGTTAAGGTTTGGGTAAGGGGCTGGCAAATGTATTATGCCAATGAGTGTCCTCTCTAAGATAGAATGTGTGTGTGTCTGTGTGTGTGTGTGTGTGTGTGTGTCTCAAGCAGAAGTACATCTACCTCCACAAGTTGACCTGAGCAAGCAACTGCTGAGCATGTACAGCCAACACACACAAACAAACAAACACACACACAAAGTAACTTCCTCTTTCTGTACCAACTCCCACGCAAACACTACCTGCTGTTTTGGGCCAGACGGCATGGAACTAACTGTGGGTGTAAGTGTACGTTGAAGAAATATGAAAATCGTGCATCTGTATTGTGTACATGAGCGTTGGCTGTTTGCTAAACTGCTGAAGAGCGGAGTCATCACGCTCAATATGCACTTTTATCTAATCTGGTGATTTACTCATGAATCCGGAGAGAGGTGGCGTGAAGAGGATGAGAGTGTGGGAGAACGAGGACAGAGGGGTGAGAGTGGAGAGCTGCAGATATTAACAAGAGAGCGGGTGAGATGAACAGGTCTCAAATAATGAATTAAATACGAGTTGTAAAGTTGCGGGGACCTGCTGCGTGATGAGAAATCAGTGTTATTACAGTACTACACAACTGATTTCTATGTGTTACAGTGCTAAAGCAGTGTAGTCCCAATTCGTTCGTATTCTATTTATAAACTAATAAACTGATAAATACAGAGGAAATTAATGGGCAGTAAGTGGAAGAGAGATGGAGAGGAGACGTGTGCAGGGGCAACAACACAAACGGAGAGAGTCAAAGAAAGAAAGTCAAAAAGATGGAGAGAGAGACGGAAAAAAAGAAGAGGTCTAAGATGACTGCACTCCTCTCGGCTTGTGTCCCTGTTGCTAGGTTACCATCTACGGAGGAATGGGTTAAAGGATCTCAGGAGCAACAGTGACATAGTTAGCTGAAGATGTGCACAAAGACAGACACACACCGACACACACACTGCAGATAAACACACCACCAGAGTCCAGCAGTTTTTATAGATGTGAATTATAGGAGGTGCCCTTGTTTTAACGATTCACAGCTTAATGAAACATCTGCACATGTGCATTGAGACGTGCTGTATATTTTCGCAGGAATCAACTTGAGAATGTCCTGTTAAAAATAAAATGGTCCGAGTCCCAATTACTGTCATTGTGTGCATGAAGCTTGTTATTACCCAAAGTTGTGTTGTTAGGTGAACTCTAGTGGACGTAGTAGTTATGGCGGGAGTGAAGGAAGAAGGTAGGTGATGTAGTGTGAAGAGGGACAATGTTAGGAGTAAGGTGGGCTACTGAACTCTGGACTTTAAAGATGAGAAACCGAATTACGTGGAATCTGCCGCGTACCAATTTAGATGAAATCAAACACTGCCCTCATTTCCATACTCTGATTGATATAGAAAAATAAACATAGAGTGTGAGGGGGATTAATTTTGTCCCCAGTAAAGCCACATGTGTGGTTTGACTTTTCAAAAGCCAACCCAGATAATGCCCGCTTAAATCTTTGTTTTTGCAAAATGCAAACCTATCTAGTGCGACATGTCTAACCTGAGGAAACCCAGAACCCACAGCTGACATGTGGCTGTCGATACCAAAGAAATGACACCCATCAAGTGGAGCTTCAGTATTGAGCTTGTTGAGTAACGTGATTTGTTCTGACAACGCCCTCTTGGATCACAGTAGCAGTTATTTAATAAACTTGTCTGAATCCCTAATTCCTTGAAGCTTGATGGAACACAACAGCATAAACAGGAAATTCAGGTGTTGACCTATAAGTTGTGATAGAATGAGGAACCTTTGCAAGAACAGCTTGTGTTTCAGGACCAGGTTCTAAATAAAGTTCTGGGTAAATATTTCCTGGGTTGGTGAGAAGCACTTGGTGGAAGGACCTCCAGTTGAAATAATTGTTTGGATGATCCAGTATCATTATTCGGCCACCATTTAACTTTTATTTAAATAAGAGAGTACAGTTGTTTTTTGCAACCGAAAAGCTATTTTGAGTAAAAAAGAGAATTCTGGTCAAACTGTTTCTGATATTTTACTCATCCAGTTGCAGCGGTTTTCAAAGAACTCTTTCAAACCCACATCATCAGCAGCAGCAGCAGCATCTCCTGCCCCAGCAGTTAGTAATCCAGGTGAGCCATCCCACCTACACACCATGATTCACATTTTTCGACATTTAGTTCATCTCATCGTCAGCTTGCCCTGACAGCATCGGTTCAGATTGTAGATCGCCTTCGTTACAAACAAGAAATACAGAGCGGGGCAGAGGTCCAGTGGCAGCCAACACGGAGGAGACGAGTGCTGTGCAAAGTGAAAGTGAATAATTAAAGGATGTTAGTGTGTGGAGAGCACTTCTGCCATTACCGAGGCTGATTTACACAAGCCAATGTCGTTTTACTGCAGAGCTGATCTGCCTTTAGATAATAAAATGCAAAATAATGCTCAATAATGCAAAATAGCAGCATTGTAAAGAGGATCCAAAGACTAACGCACATTTCGAATCTGCAGCATTTGTCTAGTAACTCATCTGCACACAGCAAAGTGGCAATTTCTGAACAGAAGTTTGGAAAAAACTAAGTTGTATTTAACCGTTAACTTCACTTTCAGTTGACTTATCTTAATCTTAGCTATATTAAAAGTCATAAACCCTTATGTTTGCTCATGTTAGTATGTTAACTAAGATGTGTTGAAAAGCTTTATACCAAGAAAAATCTAGTTCCATGGAATATTTACACATGCAACTCACACTGCAGCAAATTATATATAGTGTACATATCAAATATTAGCTCCCAGTAGAAATCCTTGTTTTAATTAAGCAGATTATTTTATCAGACCATTATGTATAATCACAGTAACTTTATTGAGTTATTGATACAACTCTCAGTGACTGATTACACACCAGATAAAGAGAAACCTGAATATTACTGGGTAAACTTTTACATCCTTCTCTAATGAGCGTTGATGGTGTTTCCATTACCTGCCAGAGCAACTGGTAGAGGTCACCACCAGTCTGCAGCCACAGGCTCATTGAGCCACATCCGCTCTGCGCTGCAGGAAAACCGCTATCGACACCGTGAAGCAATGACACTTGCTGGCACTGACACACATTCAGAACGAGTTACCCCCAATTAACGTGTTACAACCGGTGGCGGGCGATCACGCAAAGAGCCGATATGATTTACAATACTACAACTACTACTACTATACTTTTAGTAATTTATAATCTAATCTATTAATGGGTAAATGAAAGGCCGGTGCAGTGGTTAGGTTGTTGGTTTGAATCTTGGTTCAGTGATATGTTCTCCCTGTATTTACATAGTTTCTCTTGCAGGTTTCCTATTATAAATCAATCATATTCATTTAGCCTATTTGTGACAGTGAGAGTGAAGGGGTTTTTGTTTTCTGTTTACAGACTGTTCAATATACTGGTGACTTGTATGCGGAGAGTGCTTTCCTGTGAATCTGAGTTACTGGTATTTGGTGCCCATGCATTTGTCTAACGAGCTTGACCCACATTGGCCGTTTGATCCGACCCGATACATCTCCAAAGTGTCACCGTGGCAACAGTAGTACTATTGCCGAAAATGGCAGCGACAAGGACAACCATGCCCTGAAGGAGCTGGTCTGTCAGTGACAAACAACACCATCAGTGACCAGAGTCTTCAGATGTGTGAAAGTAGATCAGAGCGAAAGGAGCTGCTGGCCCTCACTCACAAGTCAAACTAGACCACACACACACACACACACACGAGCGCACACTGAGCGACAAATACACACACATCAGCCCACCAGTGAGGTAGAGGTAGAGAGAAAGTTTATTTTAAAGTGTTTTAACATTGGTTGCTCTATATTCTCTAATGAGGTAAAGACCAAATTTAGACACACATACACACACACGTGCAGGCAAACGCACGCACGCACGCACACAAACACACAGCTCTTTTTGCTCCGACCACATTAGAGTGAGAAGAGGAAGCAGTTGGGGGAGGAAACGCACACTGGGTGTTACTGTACAGCAACTGTCAGAGAAAAGTACGATTGGAACCAGAGTAATGCCAGAGTCTCAGTTTACAGGCTTGTTTACTTAAGCTGAAGATCAGATAAAATCTGAAGAGCAACCTGTCGAATCAAGCATCAATAATCCTTCTGTCTGACGTCCAGGGTGTAATCTGATCAGCTCCTTTCGTTTCTTTTCTACTCGGCGGTTTGTTTCATGTTCACTAGCAGATATTTTGAACTCTGGTCGCACTAATTAACTCTACGCTACTCTGATGAATTCAATTAGGCCTCACAGTCTCGTACAGGTAATGATGTGAGCCTTACAGGAATCAGCTCTTGCTCTAAACTGGAGATTCTAACCGGGAGAAGGAAATTCAAAGAACCCATTTCAATGAAGCAGTGCAACGCCTCCTTCTCTGGCAACAATCAGAACGAGCCGCCCCTCTTTAAACATGGGATTCACATTATGTGTTTGTGTGCCATGAGCACAGGTTTGTTGTGTCTGAAAAACAAGGGAAAAATCAATGCTCTATAATGCTGCAATATTTTTGGCTCCATCAATAAGCCAACTGAGGATGTTGTTTTATGCACAACAGTAGCTGGCATCAGAGACTTCACAACGCCGTTACATAACATGAACCCTCGTTTTCAGCAAAGTCACTTGTGTTACTGACAGAAATTGGGGGAGGGACTTAGAGATCTCACACAAAGCATAAAGGAATTACTGCTACAGTATAGATGATACACAACAAGACGATGCTGAGACTGGGGCCTCTTGTGTGACCCAGATTCTATTGTTAAGTGACAGTGTGAACAGCACAAATCAAATGGAAAATCTGAGGCTTGCTTCACTTTCATATGTGGATCTAAATCAGATGCAGACCAGATTTGTTCCCCTTTGGAGAGGTGCTTACAGATGTGAAAGTGGCCCCTTCACATCCTGAAAGATTTGCATGAAATCTGTTTCACCTCTGTGCAGAAGTAGGAGCTGCACAAAAAGCCATAATTACACTTTCATCTTCCTTTTCTTCATTTAACTCATTCTGTACCCGGACATCACACCACTTCGGATTTTTTAGACACTTTAAAAATCCGGCCTATGTGTTCATGTGATTAACTCCAGACCCTAAAGAGGCAGATGCAAAATGCTCAGCCCGGTTATCACCTGCGGATAATTGCTTCCAGAAATATTGAGTAATGTAAATGTTTTTTTTTACCATGCAGAAAGTACTTATCTCCATTTGGAAAAAAACAACACAAATATTATCAAATACTTTCTCGTGCACATTTATGACTTTATAATCTAAGAGCAAATCAAAGTTCTGTTCTCATAAATTAGAAATTTGAATGTGGTCGTCTAAGAAATCCAACCCCACAGATCCACATCTTTATTCTCCGATCATTTCCATCTGGTATCTCAATGCAGACGTGTCGCATTATAATCCTTTGCTTTTTTTTCTGATGCTTTCCAATGTTCTTCACACCTACACACTCTCCCTCCACTCGCATTCCCCACTCCAATCCCCCATCCATCTATCCATCCATCCCATTTGGTGCTACTCTCAGTGGAACACTTAGGCTATTTATAAAAGCATCAAAGCCCACAGTTTCCACCACAGAGACACTGGAGAGAAAGAGGGGCAGATTGAGCGAGAGATAGAGGGAGAGGTAGGAAGCTGAAGGGAACGCTGAAGGAGAGACAGGGAACAAGGACGAGAGGGGGGAGAAACAGACGGAGAAACGCAGAGGAGAGAGAGAGAATTCTGAATAGCGGGAAGAGAAAGCTTGAGAGGACAAAAAGACAAAAACAGAAAAGAGAGAGAGAGAGATAGAGAGAGCGTGGGATAGACAGGGAGAGACTGGCAGGTCAAAAGATATTGGGAAAACAAACAGAACAGGTGGAAAAACAAAAGACTGGATGACAGAGACAGATACGTTTGTGTCCATGTTTCTTTGCTCCAGGATCTCAATGATACACCTCGACATCAACACTGAGTGCGCTTTTATTTGAGTATGTGTGTGTGTGTGTGTGTGTGTGTGTGTGTGCGCGCATGAATAAGTGTGCTTGTGTGTGTAGGAGGCAGGTTTTGGGATCCGGAGACCTCTCGCCCACACAGGTTGCTGTTGCAGAGGCACCTGAGCTGCGTTCGGCACTGCCAACAGACTCCCGTGTTTGCAAATATTCACTAACTCATTTAGACCCGAATACGCTCCTGAAAAAAGGAGGAAAACGTATCATATGAAATCCAGAGGAACGCAGGCACAGAGCCCAGGAGCATGCTCCACGACTGCAGGGGAAAGAGAGAGAGACGCCCGAGTTGAAGAGAGGATTGAATGGCACTTAACAAAAAATATATACACTAGATGTTTCTGTTGGAAAAAGGTGCTAAAAGCTGCAGCAAGCATCTATGGCTCGTTGTAAGTGCAATCAACAGAGCGTGCCTACACCATCTCATCTCTCCAGCTCTTCTTCCTCCTCCCTGTCCATTATCTCCTCTGCTCATGCAGGAAAAATCTCACTCTCCACCTCTCCGCTGGAGTGTCAGTCCTGTGCATATACCTTTCTTACTCATTCTCAACCATCTGCCTGCTGGATTTCTTTTTTTTTCTTCTCATTAGATTATCGAGGATGCCATTAGAGCTGAGCACTCAAATTTCGTACAATCCTCTCGGTCCAGAACTTAATTAAAATGGTTTTGAATTTGACAGAACATAAGCGGTTTGGGTTCGATTGCATCATCTGCAAAAAAGCATAACAGGTTGAATTGTGCACCAGACCTCGCACACGCTATAAAAGGATTTTATTTATGAGGCTAAACAGAGAATGGTAGATGGAATAAATTATGTAGAATTGTAGCATGCATCTATTTCTGCCCTATATCTTACCTCAATGTTCATCATTTATATCCTAGTATCTCTTCTCCGTTTGCTCTACTGTACAGTGTGTTCCCTACATGCGCTCATTAAATTATAAACATTAAAAGAGACTGCGGGGGAAAACTGCACTTTTTCTATTATTGCCCCCGAGGACATGTAACACATCCGTCATCCCTCTGTTCATCCCTGTTCTGGCTCTGAGCTGTTTCCATAGGAATTTTTAGGGAAAAATCACATGAAATCATCGTCTGCTTCCTACGTCCTTCCCACTCACCTTCCCCTCTTTTCCTCTCTTCCCATCTCCTACATGAATACCACCCCCTCTTTTTTCTACCTCCCTCTGCCTCCTCCACCCTTATCTCGCCATCCATCTTTTTCGAATCTCTTCTCAGTCTCCCGCTGCTATTTATGAATTTTTCTTACCCTCCCTGTCACCCAGCACCACCCACCCTCCCTCCTCCCCCCGAACCCTTTTCAAGCTCGCTAAAGGGATAATTTGACCATTAAGTCAGGGAGCAGACAGTGGAGGACACAGAATAGCACGCTGAAACCCAACTCATTATTAACAAACTCATTTAGGAATGCGTGCATAAACACACACACACACACACACACACACACACAACCAATCACGGGGAAGCTGCAGCAGAGCACACATAGTTCTGCACAGGCAGCCATTAAGGGAATAAGTGCTCACTGGGTCATTAAATGGAACACAGATCACGTGCTCGCTTAACTCTCGACATCAAGAAACAGGAAATATGTTCAAAACTCTCTCTCACACACACAGACACACACACAGAAACACACTGTCTTCTTAGAAACACCACGTTACATCATTCAGGCGGCTGCAGACTCTCTCTCTAAGGTTTGGGAACCTGAACAGCAGGATCCCTCAGAGGCGGTGCAGGTTATTGTTTACAGCAACGACACCACGGTGGCAATGAGCCGCTCAGACCAGCACAAAATGTATATTACACAACATGCAAAACACAACCGACCTCGAGCCTGGAACAAGCCACCATTCAAACAGCCGGGTGTGTCCTTACTTTACTTTTTAGTCACTCGCAGTTTGCTATAATTTTCCGATCAAAGGCAACAATGAAGGTGTCACTTGGATGGACAGGTACATATTAATGAGGGAAGGGAATTTGCATACTGTTTCTAATGCGTGAAGACTTGTTGGCCTTGGCAGAGGAATACGCTCATGAAAAGCAAGACATTTACTGAGTATGTAATTTAATTAGCAGAACCTAATCTAACTTCCCTTTGGCACTCATGACGAGGCAGAACCAAAACCAACAGGGAACAAATGTCAGTGTCAAATGCTGAGAATGAATCTCGGCTTTGTTGAAACCCATCCACAGCCACTGAGACGCGCAGCAGCAATAAGCCGCCTGTTATATTAATTACAGCGGTGGTTTAACAAGATGCCAAAGACAATCAACCTCTGCTGGATCAGCGACGGTCAGAGCCAACTAAACACTGAGGTCGAAGGTCAGAGCTGCAGAACTCGAGGAGCAGTGAGGAGAAAATAAGCCCACGGCGGCGTGATCGTGAAACAAGAGGGGGGGGACACGACCTGATTCAGGTAATGAGAATACAATCAATCCACAAGACACCGTGTAAGACATTGATTAGTGGCGTCAGGTCTCAGAGCGCGACATCATGAATAATAATGAGAGCTAACAGCAGAGTCAACCGACCTGCAGACACACAAACGCTCTGCATTTAGTTGCGAGACGACGGTGACACACGACTATCACACCCAAAGTGTGTGTGTGTTTGTATGTGTGTGTGTCAGAGAGACCTTGCAGAGGAATTCCCTTTCAAAGTGACACCCTGCTCCAGGACACGCAAACACACACCTGATAAACAAAAGGTGAGTGTGTGTGTTGCTAAGTGCCACTCACTCACACATGTACCAGCTCAAATACACGTGTTAGGCAGTTATTTTTGGGGCATCAGCAGGCAGAGAGAGATCTGAAATCTTTGTGGTAAATCGCTTATAGTCCTCAGTGCTCTGCCCTGTTATCAGAGTGTAGAAGTGCTCTCACACACACATACATACACACAGACACACACTTGCAACACACCCCTTCCTCTCCAGAGGCGTGGGCGCCCCTATGGTGCAGCGGATGCATCTGTTAAAGGACACTATTGACATATTACATATCCACATCAGCTAATTAGCAGCTAACCCACTGCTGTATTGAGCAGCGCCTCTTTCCGTCCATCGGCATGTAGACAATCGCATCTGAATGTTTCACTGTTGCTAGGAGACGTGAAAATCCTTGGACACACAGAGTCGGCTGTTCATGAAATTGAAAACACCACTGACTTCATGCAAATTGAAAACTGCAGAGGACTCAGAGCAGCTCCACATTATTGTCGGCAACATATGTTTATTATCTGATGGTTTATGTTTGTAGCAGCTGTTTCTCAGTATCCGTCTCTGGTGTAGGATGAAGCTCAGAAAACAGAAGGATGGAATCTTTACCTCGCCTAAGTTAACGTGATTTGAGATTATCTCACAGCCACGTAGTTTTTAATATATTTCCATAATGCTGTGGAGTTACATCATGCATTTTGAGTTTGAAGAGAACATAAGTTTCCGCATACGGACAATGTAAATTTTCTCACGATTAGATCAGAGAGAACCACTGATCTGATCTAATCTGATCATTCCTGAACTAAATCCTCCATTTCACCTCCAGGGTCTGGAGCTTCATGACAGATCATTGCTTGTTGTGTGAACTCAACAGGTCTTTTTTCGCAGCACATATTTTGAAGTGCCATTTGGCTGAATTCCAGTTAGCTGTCACCCTGTAACGATTCCCTGGGAACTGCACTGCACTCAACTCTAAATGTCTTCCTGATATTTTCCGGTGGGGCTGTATGTGAAACCGCATATGTGATATGAGCTATTGGGCGTCTTGATGCCAGAAGAGAAATCAGAAGAGAAAAAAGGAGCCGTATACGTAGAAAACTCAGAAATATGTCAACTGTCACCTGTCACCTGAACATTTTGGACTTTTTCCTTTGGTTGTGTACATGTCTGACTTCATATTTTAAAGATAAACTCCTGAAAACGTCCAGAATCCAGAGTTTATATCTAAATATGGCTTAACAGACTCCTGTTGTTAATATTAATGGAAACTGTCTTTTACCTTAGACATCACGAAATATCTAAAAAAAAAGGTCTGATCATTATAAACCCTTTTTAAAAGTATAGATTTTTGATGCTGTAGCTGAAGGGTTTAATGCTCAGTCAATGAATCGACTGTGTAGGCAAAACAAACAGGATATTTATTTCCCGAGGCCCGGTCACCTTCCTACGATCTAAAACTAAACCAACACCCACAGAAAGCTTTGTTTTTTGAGTCGAGCTCCAAAGTCCTGCCTCCACTTCCAGACTTGACCTGTAACGTTTCCCACTGATCTTTAAAGAGAGCTGAGCCATACAGTCGTATTGGTCTCACTCTATTTGTAGGAAACACTAAATTCACAGCTCCAGCGCCTTCATCTCGAACAAAGATAGAGAATAATTTATAGCCTCTTAATGATAGACCTGTCAAACATATGATGGCCCAGGCTTTGTTTCCTGTCTTGAGTAAAGGTGAACATGTTGTTGTTATTTGTTCCAATCAAATCCTGAAATGTAAACTGTCTAATATTAGTTTAAAGCTTATCCCTGGTCCTGTGTGTTTGAGAAATATGTTTATGAATTGGAGACGACTGCATCTGAGATAAGGCTCTGATCCTCAGCGTTCACTTGAGTGCTCTGAAGAAAAGTAAGACGCGAGATGACAGGAAGAAGATGAGAGTGAGAATGATAAGGTGAGTTAAAAAAGAAAAGACGAAAGTAAAGTGACAAAAGGTGAAGAAGAGAAGAAGAGACCGATGAGGTAACATTGATATATCCGAACCTGAAAACCCAAGAAATGGGAAATGACAGCACTCGTAATTAAAAACAAGAACAGAACAGAGAAAGAAAGTAGGCAATGGAGCATGAGTGTGTGTGACTGTGTGTATATTTGTGTGTGTGTGTGTGTGTGTGTCTTATCCACGTACCCTGACACTGGAATCCCTGCTTGCCAAACCCCCTGTAGAGAGAACACAAAAACAAAACATGTTTAATATTAAACATTGTAATGGCACAGACATGTGTACAGTACACACACACACAAAAAAACCACACACACACACACACACACAAATGTCAAACACTGTCTGCCATTTTTGTGCAGCTCTACAGATTTCAATCTAGAGAGCAAAAATTCAACACACACCCAGATACACAATCAGTGTGGACATTTAATTATGTATGAACAGTGCAGTGTGTGTAGTGAGGGCCAATTAGATCCACACACACACACTGACAAACACACACTCTCAAGACTGTTGTGTTTGGCAGGGTCACGGCTACCCCAAGGCAAGAAGGTCGACCGCACCTATTCAAAAATATGCGGGGTTGCCTGAAGGGGCATGCACATGCACGCACACACAAACACAGACACACACACACACACACACACACACACACATTCATAAGCACACTCAGCCCTGCTCATGCTCATATTGTGGCTTCAAATAGATAATCTCGGGGGGTGTAAAATCACTCAGCGCTCTCATTGTTCTTTTTCATTAGTCTTATTGACCTAGATGGAAAGATGGAAAGATAGACGGATAGACGGATAGACGGAAAGATAGATAGATAGATAGATGGATAGATGGCTAGATAGATAGATAGATAGATAGATAGAAAGAGAAGACAGACAATTGCATTAGATTCCCCTAAACACAAGTACACAACCTTCTAGGTCAAACAATTTAGCCATTCACAAATTAAAAAGCCCGTCACAGGACTTGATGGTTGTATTGGGAGAAACGCAATGCACCGATAATAATACACGTTATAAATTAGGCCAACCTAGAGCCGGAAACCCATTTTATAACCCGACCACTGGGCCGTATCACTGTCATGTAAACCCCCCGGTGGGCTGCAGGAAGACATGTCTGTACAGGTGACTGAGAGGAGAAAATGCAGAGGAAAAGAAGGAGGGGGAACCAAGCGGGAGGAGGTGAAGCTGTGGGAGCAGCCGTGTCAGTGTTGGACCCATGAGAAACACGTTCATCAGGATGTTATCATTCAGTCATCTTTATCTCAGGGTCGGCTGCACGGTGACTCGTCTGTACGTGTGATTCAGAAGTTTGGTGATATTATCGCACACTAGTCTGCTGCTGCTGCTCGTGGTTTTTGCTGGAGCTCAACCTGACACACACACACACAAACAGCATCGACAACAAGAAGGAGGAGGAGGAGGCTGCAGCTGATGTTTGACAGAACTGTGCAATCAGTGGCAGCCCTCCCACTTCTACTTGTCCCTGAGAGAACTTAATGATATGGGGTGGGCTGCACAGGGGCATGTCTGTACAGGTTATTGAGAGGAGGGGACAAGCAGAGGGAGGAAAAGTTGTGTGAGCTGTTGTGTCACGTTTACATCAGAACTCTGCTGTTCGGTTGTCCCTGCTGGATGCAGCTCTGCAGAAGGTTATCACACACCAGTCTGCCCACTCATCTCCCAGCACTGTCTCCACCTGACACACTGGTTCTTTTTAGGAAAACCAGTGCAGCCCTCCCACTTGTCCATCACCCCTGCTACAACTTAATGATCATATCAACCCATACAGGAGTCTACAGCCATTTTGTCAGGGTCTTCTTCTCCTTCCCCATCACTCTTGGTCCTAAAACACTTATGTGCCTGTCTGTGGCCTGTGGAGTGACGTGCTGACCCGTGTGTGTGTGTGTGTGTGTGTGTGTGTGTGTGTGTGTGTGTGTGTGTGTTCCTCACCAGATGAAGTCCGTGCAGTGGCTGCAGAACGTGGGCTGCTTGAAGAAGCGCGCGATGAATTTGTGGTCCTTCACCTCGTGCACGTTCTTCTGGCGGAGGGCTCCCTGGCGCGCGAAGCCCCGCACGGGCCCGTCCTCCCCGTCGCTGTTGGCCGCCGCCACCGCCGCCGCCGCCGGCACCGAGTCCGCCATCCTCCCGCTGACACCTGCCGAGCACCGGGCTGTGGTTCCTCTTCACTTTCCACCGAGCGAGCGAGCGAGCAACCGACGGGAGGTGTCCGAGCCCGAGCCTTGGAGTGTCGGTGCTGTCGGTGCTGCTCGTGCCGCTGTGGCTCGACTGGAGCAGCTCAGAGTTCCGTGATGTTCTGGTTCTTTAGTTTCTCGGTGACTTCTCGTCGTGTTGCTCTTCCGCCGAGTGCACGAACTGCTGCTGCACTGCTCTCTCTCTCTCTCTCTCTCTCTCTCTCTCTCTGCCGCTTCCTCTTTTTCGCCACAGCGAGAGAGAGGGTGGGGGTGTGTCTGAGGCGAGAGAGATTGGTTTCTGAGAGGGAGAGAGAGAGATACAGAGAGAGAGAGTCAAAGTAAGAGAGAGAGTAAGAGTCAGAACGATAGAGAATTAGAGTGAGAGAGAGAAAAAGAGAGTAAGAGAGAGAGAGAATCAGAGTAAGAGAGTCAAAGACAGAGAGAGTCAGAGTGAGAGAGAGTCAAAGAGAGAGAGAGTCAGAGTGAGATGGATTCAAAGTGAGAAAGTCAGAGTGAGAGAGACAGAATCAAAGTGTGAGAGAGAGAGAGTCAAAGTAAGAGAGAGAGAGAGATTTTATTTTTAGATTTTTTTTAATATTGAGTTTGTGCTTTGCCAACACATCACACGTCATAAAGCCAATAAAGTGTACAGAATAAAGAGAGAGCGAGAGAAAGCGAGAGAGAGATTTATCTTGACATTTATGTTATTTCCAGTCTGAACTGTAAAGACTCTGATATTAAAGTGCAGTTTAATCAGTTGATCAGATGTGACTCAGCTCTGCGATACAGTCACAGAGCTGAGGCCTGCTTTGACCTGTCGAATATCTTAGGAAGATTGTTGCAGGATTTTCTTTTTTTTAAATAACCTTTCTAAAGAAATATTGTTGGGTGAAAGAGACGCTCATCACTTACAGTCTGAGAGCCAACACAGGTGCTGCGCTCTGACTCGTCTCAAGATTCTTAATCTCAAAGTGATTTTGGAGAATCATCATCTGCAATTGTTGAATTAATTTGACCAGGATACATTGAAGGTATTTTTTTTGATGAAGCAGGTCAATTGTGTCACTTTGTGATTCATCAGCCGGGTCATAAATCCTGTCTCCTCCATGTTAGTGGACGGGACATGGACCAAAATAAGAAGTCACAGTAGACACATACATTTTTCTCAAAGATGGTTTCCGACATTTTTGCCGGTTCTTATCACACTGATGTACGTCTGATAAGTTTGGTTATTATCAGTTATTTGACGCTATAAGACAGGGGTGGTCTATCTTGATTGACACCTGGGACTGACTCACGATTGGTCTTGTGTTTATTGCAGCGGGGTCTCGCTACATCACAGCCTCTTGCTCTAAATATTCAAGATGGCGGTCTTCCTATCTGGGTGCTTTTGGCTTCATTTCTCTTGTGAGGAAGAGTCTGTGGCTCAAAGCAGGACATCAGTGCTCAGAACAGTATTTATTCAAAACCGATATAGCAGTAGAATTGCTCTCCCCTCTGCTTTGAGGCCACAGAATCTAATTTTCATACAGTGACAACCATAGTCCCAACCGCCACACACACACACACACACACACACACACACACACGCACAGCGGCTGTCAGCTGGTAGCCAATGACCTAGATGAGATTGATTTAGCCTGGAGACACGTAACCGTCTGTGCGGTTCACGCTGGTCTCATCAATCCTGGTTCACTGTAGCTCCGGCCCACCAGCCGACATTGACCTCAACCCGTCTCTATCGCCCGGCCTCTGACCTGCAGCGGCCCTCACACCTGCATCGCTACACAATCTGGCAGACTGTAAAATCATAGGAACACAATTTGCGGTGGCAGTGATGTAAGCAGACCCCTGTGTGTGCACCTGAACGGGCCTGTGTTTATGTGTAGATTGTGACACAGTGACTCATCACTTGGTAAAGAAGCCAAACCTCTTCAATTTTCCTCGATACACAGGATCTGATGTAACTATTCCACAGGGCTGCTGAGCTGGGGCGAGAGTCGAGGCCGGCAAACCAGTGTGGACGTCCAGTGAGATGTGGATTAGAGCTTAAGCATCTCTAAAATCTTGAAGAACACAGAGTAGGGGGGAGTTTATTGCAGACAGCCACCAGGGGGCGATCAAGACTCACCAATTTTCATTGACTTATTGCGATATTTGTCATTTCCAGAAACAGGTGAGGATCCAAATACAGATCCCACATGAGGAAAGTTCAGGTCAAGCTTATTTGGACTTGCAGGTGTGGTGCACAGAGTCCGAAAAATACAGAGTCACACAAAGTCAAGTTCGAAAAACCAAAATCTGAGAGCATTTGGAGAATGCTTGAACTCTGACAGACAAACTGACAAGACAAACTGAGGTGAGACCTTCCGGGCTGGGAGCAGGTTACATTGGAAATATTTGCTCTCTACCGCTGTCCTCAATGAACCGCGATGCAATGCAGCCTGAAGACAGATATGAAAGGCGGGGCTCACCAGCGGTTCCTGGAAAAGCCTCTTTGTTTTGTGTGTTGTGAAAATTCTCAAGAAATTCACAGTTGCTGTCTCAGTGCAGACAAACAGGCCGGTGAACTTCCAGGCACATCGCCTGGAAGTGGCACGCCCCACTGCAGTGTCAGTGCTTTTCGGTTATTACATAAACCTGTCAATCAAATTTGACTTTATCCCTGGTTTCTGAGAAGCATTCTGGAAAAATGAAGCGCAGGATGTTTAACAGTGAGGGAGGGATTTCCTTTTATTCAAGGTAATTTCCATCTGTAAAAATGTTGATATAATATTGAATTTGCATCCTTCCTTCCTCCTCTCTCCTCCCGCTTTCACCTCTCTTCATCTGCTCATTTTCCGATCTTCCTCTCCAGTCCCACGGTCCCGTCTTCTCACCCTGTCTTTCACAAAGGGGAGGGGGTTGTGACATAAACCTGTTGCTTTCCTTGTCATTAACTGACCACAGAACAGTGCAGAAACCCTCACACGCTACACATATACTGTTTTAGGCTTTATTATTGAGTTCATAGCAATACTTGGTTATCCTAAGAAAAAATGTATAAAAGAGATGGTTACACAATTGTAAATATTATCACGTGACATTGTTGTTTGTAAAGTTTATTCTCATCAGCTGCGACTCGAGCTGGGTGTTAAACGAAGGTCTATTTGTAAGTGTAGAGACTTTTTCAAGTTGTGTTCACACCAGGGCTGCACACTGCCTCCAGGAAATAGCCATATGATCACACCACACACACAGTATCTCACTCTCTCCCACATACTAGGCTTTAGTAATATGTCACCACAGCATCCACGACCTTAGTGTATGTTTTACAGCACAGTGTCGTGGATGAACTCGCCCATTGGGAAGAATAAGTGTTTTTTATTTAATACAGTCCTCAGTGAAACACTCTGAATGAAGCTGATCTCTGTCACCGTATTTAAAAACTACTATCAACAGAGCTGTGGTTAGAGGCAGCTCAGGCATCATTGATCCGAAACCACAGAGAGCTCATTCTTCTGCTTTCACAGCTCATTTGCATAACTGCACTTTACCTCCCTCTTACTCACACAAACACAAACACACACACACACACACAAACACACACACCCATCCTCTGTGGCTGTGTGCTCGAGTGTGTATCCGTATTCTGTTGCGTGCATGTCTTTATTTTGTATGACGGTCCACATGATTCTAGCTATGCGATTTTGTCTATGTCTGTACGTTTTTGGCGTCTGTGTGTGTGTGTGTGTGTGTGTGTGTGTGTGTGTGTGAGAGAGTGTGTTGTGGTCTCTATAATCATGTAAAAGGCTGCAGTGGAACAGATTCTTTCCTGGAAGTGTGTTTGCAGCATCATTCAGCCCCCTTATTCTAAGCCACGCCTAGAAGCCTAATCCGGACACTTACCCTAAACCTAACCCTGTTCTAATCTTGAACTTAAAACCAAGGACTGAGAGTTTAACAGAAATTCTGAGGACGACCAGAAGTGTCACTTTTCCAAATGTCCTCACTCCAGTGGGATTAATCTCAGCGGTTAAATACTCAAATGTGAAGGACAATGTTTATATTTTGCCGTTATCTTGTGTTTTAGCTACTTCAACATGCAAAGAGTGAACTTTAAACATATGTGTACTTCTTTGAGAGCACGCGTGTGAAAGCCTGTACAGTTGTCATGCTTTCTGGTAAGCAAGCATAACCTGCTACAAGATAATTGCTCATGCTTTAACACAGACTATAAATTACATAAATTTCAATAGACAATAAATTTCTTAGAACACTGACTGTATGAAAGTGACTTTTATCAATTAAAGTGAGCAGGTTTGGCTTGTTGAAGTCATGAGTCATCACAAGAACTTATACAACACTTGTTTATCTGAGGGTGAGATCGGCTGCTTTCAGCCCAACTGAGGGATACATCTCAGGAGGGCAGTTTGTGTTTTAAATACCACAAAGATGACTTTGTGTTCATTAAACTTTATTACAATAAGTATATTTCCAAGTATATAGTATGTTACATATCAATCAACAAAAATCGTATTCATTAAGTCAGATACACAAATTCAGAAGGTGGAGATTCTCTGTTTGGAACAAGATGGCCATGGAGATTTTACAAGCTACACATGAAAAATAACATAATTCAAATAAAATCATCAATAATTCAGCCCCTGTGTGTGTGTGTGGAGGCTCATGTATCATCACACCTGGTGAAGCTAGAAGCACGAAACACTGTGTTTTGCTGGAGGACATCTCACATTTACTATTGTATTTTTCAGCATGTTTTTTTTTCCCTTTTTCTCCCCCACACTGGAGCTGCCAGTTCCCCTGCCCACTCCCACTGCCGGCCCGTGGAGGGTGTAAACACTGTTCCTCCTCAGATGCACGTGGACTTCAGCCAACTGCTTTGTTTCACCTGTCGGAGAGAAGCTTCACCAGCAGAGAGAATTACCTGCACATATGGTGGTAAGAGAACATGATCCCTCACCAGTTTCCCACCTCCAACACACATCAATTTGGGTTTGCTGGGATACTGACCTTTTCTCATTGGTTGATTATGAGTGATGACCCTGATCTGAACCATTCATCTGATAGATGGTGCACCTCACGTCCAGCAGAGTCCACCTGAAGCATGTACAAGATGAGATGGAACTTCTGGTCCTTTCCTTGTAGTTGGATCCAGTGATACAGACGTTCGGTGGTGACATAAGTCCAAAGGAACTCGTACACACATTTTGGTTGTGTACACACACACCTACCGCTTTCTGGTCTGGACCTCAAGACTTTTCAGTTTTGTCCGAACCCAAATAGCAGGTGTGAAAGGTTCCTCAGACCACAGTTCGGACCAACGGACCAAAATGTAGTCTTGGTTCCGTTCCTTATCACGATGAAAATGTGTTTTGTGACCGATAGCAGAAAGGATTAAACAGCAGATGAGGAGAAAGAAGGACAAGTGGCTCACAGTCTTCACTGCAGAGGATATAAAGTTTGAGCAATGAGGACGTTCATTTGCGTTATTTGAATAAACGTTGTGTGCTGCTCTTGATGTGGTGACAGTGGTGGCCGACTTAATGAACCAGTGCATTCATGTCTCATTCAAACCGGAAGTTGTCCAACAAATTGGCAAGTAGCCAAAGCCCACAGAGGTGATGACAGGACATTCTTTGGTGCATTCAAATGTAAACAACGAAAGCAAAACTCTGGCTCGGACCTTGGTTTGGGTTTTTGCATGTTTGTCATCTGCAAACAAAGCTTTTACAGTATCAACTCGACACGAAGAGATTTCTCTGCAGAGGTTAGTTACACATCAGAGAGCAAAAAACAATCTTCTGTTGCACCCTCTGCCCACTCAAGGATATACATGTGTGTGCACGCTGACAATAATTGCTACTCTGAAGAAATCCTTGATCCCTTCACATCAAACAGGCGATGAAAGACCTGGAAAGAGAAAAAAGAGTCATTACCACAGCGTACAGCAGTGCTATTTATATGTGAAAGATTGGATCTCATGGGAGACAGGGAGGGAGGGAGAGGTGTATGGGGGGGGAGGGGAGATACAGTTAGAAGGGGGGGAGGGGGGGTGCACTGGGAGAAAAGAGTGAGAAAATAGACTCTCCACCTCCAGCATGGTGGCGATCTCCATCTCCCATCGAGCATGAACACACCCACACACCAACACCCCATGATGACCTCTGTGAGGCGCAAAGGGAATGAACCAAAGTGACAAGGTGGCGCCCTCTAGTGGCTGCAGGTTGTAGTTTTGTTGTAGATTCGACCATGTAGTTCAATAACCTTACCTCTTTCTCTGACACATTTTCTCACTTTTGCTTTTAGATTTTATTTTCCACTTTTATTTTTTCATATTTTGTGCATTATAACAGACAGATGGACACTCCTCTCCCTGTCCCAGTGTCTAAGTGCCCCTGAGCAAGGCACCTTACTCCCCTCTAACATCTTCTACCCGGGAGCTTTTCCAATATAGAGCTGCCCACTGCTCCATGTGGTTGAATTTCCAAATTGCAAGCAGCACGATTGAGTGCGCAACGACAATACAGGAAATCTAAGTGTTTTCAATATTCAACTCACTTTTATTCTTACATGAGTCTTACACAACATTGTGGTCTGTGTTTTGTGGTTTTGTAACACACTGTACTGTTCTACAGCTGCTGCAGCACTTTGGCCAGAGGGGACAATAAATCATATTGGATTTGATTTATTATTTGAAAGTGTCTAAATTCTTTTCAGCCACTAGAGAGCGGCAGATCACTGTCTGTGCAGCTGATCAGTTAGGGTTGGATTCTCTGAGCCTGGAAGTTGGAGCCTCCCAGCTGTAATACATAATAAGCAGACTGGGTTAGAGGTGATGTCAAACACTTACATGTAGTTATACAACATCTATTTAATAACATGTTTGGTACAGTTTCATTTCCATGAAAAACATCTGGTGCGTGACAGCTCCACAAATGCAAGGGTCACACACAAATCACCATAAACTAAATTATTAAATCTTAAATGAGTAATTTAATATTGACTGATTTTATGTTGTTGTATATGTGATAAATTACTACTTTAAAATAAGATCATTCAATGTCCCTCATGGAAATCTGTTTTTGTTATTCCCAAAGTACACCAGCATAAGTTTACCAGTTTAAACAACTACACTATATCATTCTAACAGCTTGGGTTTAAAAGACAGTGGTTTTTCCTGTTTCTCTCTTTACCCAGAATCATATCTCATCTGCGACACCAGCAAAAACCCACATGCTTTCCTAAACAGCTGCTCTGGTTCGTGAGTTATGATTTTCCAATCCATCAACCCTGAGTTCTGTGACGTGACTGATTGGAACAGGCGACACTCCCTCCAGGCACGCGTGTTCCTTTGAAACACCCAATTAAATACAGTTAATCCAGATCTTATTCTGTTGCATTGAGCCGATGTTTCCCTCTGAACCGGTTTCTCTCTTCCTATTGTTTGAAATTGGAACATCCAGCGTTTCTCAGGAGTTCAGATTACACAAAGAGGAGCTGGTCTTTTGTTTATCATGGGTGTCACTGGGTGGGTATGGTTTCCTTCAAACAACCCGAGCTTCTCACTTGACTCATTGCAAAAGAGCAAAACCAAAAGGAAAACTGTTATTTATGGTCATGGTGTGATGTGATGATATTATTGGACATTTCTCAAAATTAAAGCAAGTCATGCTTCATATTTGGCAAAGTGTATTTGTACATGAAAGTCTTTCTAGTCCAGGTTTCCAGCATGTTCACAGCAGCACAGTGTGAAAGATCAGTGTTAAACTGGACTCAAGTCCTGGACTCGAACCTGAGCCACTGGTCCTGACAACAGAATGGATACTTCCAGTGTAGAACCGGCTCAGTGGCTCCATAAGCAGGAAGTACAAGAAGAACACCTTCTGCATCAGGGTTCCAAGTCATTGAGTCCTGTGACCGAGAGCTTCCTTGGAACTGGGATGACTGTAGAGAATTCAAAACAGGAGGATTCACATGAAGGGTGACGCACCTTCTGGGTCTGGTGTCGCCCTTATCTTCCAACACATATGGGTCTTTGGAGCTCCTGCTGATGGGAGGTCTGCGGGGGGGAGGGGTGATGATAGCAGGAGGTGCAGTTGGTTGTGTGATGTCCGAGATGGAGGTTGAGGGTGGTCATGGGTGTAGTTCTATCCAAATAACGGTAAAACACATTTAAGTCATCAGCCAGTTGATTGGTCGGGGGGTGGGGGGGTTCGTGATTCACACTTGCTAACTTGGTTTGGAAAATTATTACATAATTCTGTATCAAACTAATCCAGATTCCGATCTCTTGATTAACGAACTCTCCTGAAATTTGCATCAACTCAAAACCAAAACCAAAGCACAACAGGACAAAGGCCTTCTCAGGAATTACTATCTCTACGTTCCTGAGGTTTGTTTGTGTGTGTGTTGTAATTACTGTAAATTATTTTGCATAGATCCTCTTCTTCTGAAATTCTAAATTGTTATAGAGAAGTCCTATTTCCTTCTTTTCGTGGCTTCATCGACCGACACCAACTCCAACACACGTACAAACCAGTCTCACACCTCAGAGACTCACTGTGTCAGAAACAGAAACACTTCACATTCCGTTAAATGACCGTCACCGTTATGCTAACTTCACTTTCAAATCATTATTCTGTGTTTTTTTGGAAGTGAAAGGCTCGATTCTGGGATTGTCAGACATCGGCTTCTGTGAAGACACACACACACGCGCACACACACACACACACACACACACGGATGCCTGAGTTACTGGGTAAATGAGATACCAGGAGGTCACATTACTTCATAGAACTAAAAGTAGAGCAGTTTGTTGTGTGTGTGTGTGTGTGTGTGTGTGAGGATTGTTGAGACACTGCACGGCTGCGACTAATAATAATAATAATAATAATTAGACTGATTATTAAATTAAAGTAATATACAACACATACAAATTCTACAAAAACTTGATATAAAATGTTAAAAGGAAAGAACGAAAAACATTTTTTTATATCATTAGTATTTATTGGTTATTCCTATTCCTCCCCAGCAGCAGTTGAAGGCTGCATGGAGCAAAGGAGCCAATCAGAAAGATGCTGGAGGATTCATCTGTTGCCGAGCTGTCTGGCACAGTTTTAACTTTCATATTCTAGGGAAGACAGAACCCAGTGCAGCAGCAGTTTAACTCATCATTGGTTGATACCAGAGTGAGCTGCAGCCTTTCATGCGTCACTTGGACAAACATTTATCCTTCAGCTATCAAATTAAAAAACATGTTTATGTTGTTTATAGTCATAGTTCACTCTTCTCTGACCCAGCACTGCCCCGGTCCCTCACTACGTAAACTGTTTTCCCAGACAGTGGAGGAATAACAGGAAACTACAACTCAACTCCGACTCTATTCCTAATCCAAGGAATAAAGAACTGTCATCCAAGAACTAGCCGGGTGGTTATTTCACTTTCATTCTGACAACCTCGTCCTCTTTCACACACCCTCCCCAGCGCATCTTATTCTTCTAAATTATAGTGCTTTTCTGTAGAGCAGCCAGGAATGCATTCTGGGTACTTGATGTTCTGATTTTGTCGTCCTTATAGAACCGGTGGAACGTCTGCCTGACAGATTTGTAGCTGCCAAATAAGAATCTAGCGCTGTACCTATTCATCTAATGGTAAACGGGTTGAGGCCCAACACTCCTGAACCAAACTGTGCACACTCACAAATATATGTCCCCTTAACACAACTATTTCCTCAAGATGAATTACATTGTCAGAAATTATTGAAAATTGCAAAATGCTGTAAGAAAAACCTGTATCCTCCCCCTGACCTGAACCCACACTGGGTTCTTCCTCAACCTGAAGCTCATTGCTCCACCAAGTTCCCTGGTAATCCATCAAGTAAGTTTTGTGTAACTCTGACAACAGACAAAGAAACATAAACCTCCTCATTCTTCAGTCCAGGATTAAGTGGATAAACTGAATTTGCGAAAAACTTCCCCGGAGCTGTGAACTGTACCCGAGCATTATAAGATACTTTAAGATGTTTTGTCATCTGATAAACTTTCAGATTAACGGGTTTGTGACCCGACCTGAAGCAACAGGCCCGGAACCTGACCCCTTCTTCTTTAATAAGTCACAGTTTTGGGGGTTTAATGACTGGTTATCATGACGGAAAATCGCGGAGGCTGCGAAACGTCCACACACCAATCCAATAATAACTTTACTGCAAAAGCACGAAGGCAGAACAGAGTGAAGAGACAACATTCATGGTATTGTGGAGATAATCCGTGGGTGCTGTTTTCACCTCCGTCAAGATTCATCAGGGTTTTACACATGAAGATAGACATTTTTCACAAGTGAGTCAAAAAGTCAGAGCAGATATCCTATCTTTAGTAGTAGCATGACGCAATATAAAAAATGCTATGAGTCATCGTGATTCTGAGGAGTAGTTTGTGATCACATCAGGATCGCAATCATAAAACAGACACACACACGCACACACAGAGTAAATCAATCATCACTAAGAATGTGTGTCACCTGAGATCATTTCTGAGTAAGACTCATAAATAATTTTCTGGTAGTTTATCTGAGGGTTTCCACTTTAGATTACTTTCCTTGTACTCTATTACATTTCAGAGGTAAATATTGAACTTTTACTCGACTACATTGTATTAACTATAGTTGATAATCTTTTCTGAGTAACATTTTTAGCAAAGGATTATATGACAAGCTTTCTGTGAAAGACTTTTGATTCCAAAGACGTTCAGTGGTTTTCTGTGGGATTTCTCTTGAATGATGACTACGCTCAATATTTCTCCTGAACAAACCCGGGGAAGTTCTCATGGTTTTGGCCTCTTGTTGTTTCATCTGCCTGCGGTCAGCAAACCCGGCCACATCAGAGACAACAATGAATTCCCTATATTGACCAGTTAACCTAACCTTTAATCAGCACACTATGTTCAGTATTTTTTATGAGAAATGAACGTCAGACAGTGACTGACTGGTTCCGCAAAAGGCTGTTAAATATCGTTTGTTTTATTACTGCTGTCCGACTGGTTTCACACGTCCACCCATTGTTTCACTTGAGTTTTTACTCTTAGACGCCTGTTGAATGACCTTTGTGTCCCATTAGAAGAGCCGGCCACAGCAACTCTGATTTGACTGTTTAAAAAATGCACAGGTTAGATGATCGTTAGGGAGAAATTGGGCCTTTATGACTGAGCAGCAAGTGAATGGACGAGACCTCGACAAGGACAAAAAGATTCTGACTGGAGCTGAGAACAATAAATCTGTTTTCTCCTGTCTGAGCACAAAGGAGAGTTCAGTGCCTGGGATGAGGGACAAACAGTAGGATGAACCAGTCAGAGGCCCGGGATGAATTCTATATATTGAATTCTAGTATTTCTTCGTTAATTTCTCAAAAATCAAGAAGAAATAAGTTACAAAGCGAAGTGAATACGTTGAATAAGCTTCTTCTAGATCTAACTACTAATTCTACAAACGTCTTTCTGTCTGCATGTGCCAGTGGTATCTCCCAAACTGTTCATTTCATCGGTTTCACATTTTTTTATTTGCCCCTGGAAGAGCAGGTTCCGAGTTTGTTGCGATTCACCCTCACTATATGTTCAAACTGATCAAATTTCTCACAGTGTCTTTAATCCTGTGGATTTACGAGATGGGGGGAACTACAGCAGTTATCAGCAACTGGGTTAAACCAATAATTAAGCTTTTATTTTGAAATGTTGTGAACTTTAGTGTAAAGATTGTGTCGATGCTTCTTCTCTGAAATAGATGAAATGTAAAGAGTGTTACAAAATCTATTTCTGTTTCATTTTATGAGAAACACTGACTATAAAATCGTCACTGCAGATAAACCAGGTCGGATGAACACACAGTTTTATAACTTCACTCTGCTCCATAGAACGTGAATACAATTAAAGAAAAGTGACATTATTCTGTCAAACTGTTTGAGGTTGAACTCACTAATGACTGAAGAAGCTCCGGAGCATCACAACAGGACAAGCAGAGTGAAGAAGGGGCAAAGCTTGAACCCCGACTGGAGCCATCTGGTTTCCTCCTCACCTTTACAAGTGCTTCCCATAAACGTCAGGAGTTCATGGAAGATACTTGTACTTTCACATTTAGCCAAACTGCCTGTCATGCAGAGCTCATTTAGTAGGCTCTTGTTTGTTTATTGTGCTCGGTTACTCTGGAAGTAATAAACATCCCCGTGATATAATAGTGATAAAGATTCCCTGAAACCCACGGCTTCTCATATCACCGCACTTTCACTTTCACTGCAGCAGATTTATGATCCGACAGTGGATTACAGTAAAGTCAGGATCCACTGAACCTGGACTAAACCTCCAGGCGCTGAAACACCCCCCTGCTGAGAGAGAAAGAGATCCCCCCACTGGCTGAGTTTATTATAGAGGTGATCTGGCTGCACGTTGGTAGAAGCTTTCACCGTGCTCGATAAGGAGGGTGAGGTAAAATGCCAAAATGGAAAATGATTAACTTCTCTGGCCTCCACTGTGGCAAATCAATTATTTTATTGCCGATAAACAGGATTCGCACTTTGGCATGTCGTTCGCCACAAACTGAAAGTGAAGACACACGCTGGTGTATAATAAAATAATTTGACTTCCATCTGTCATATGGAAAGTAGATTTTGTTATGGAGCAACAGAAGTGGCTCTTACTGTAACACCAGGGTTTGCAAGAAGCTAAGGAATGAAAATGGGAAGCTAAGTTGGGGGGGGGAAGTTGACATTCCAATGTTAAACACGCACACTGTCAAACAGACACACTAACACACACACACATGCACAAACATGCGCACACTGTTTGCCTAGACATTTATTCTAACCGTTGCTTTAATTACTTCTTGCCCAACCCTAACCTTAAAGGGATAGTTCAGCCAAAAATGAAAATTCACTCGTTATCTACTGACCACTGTGACGGTTGACAAGTGAGTGCAGTGTTTGAGTCCAAAAAACACTTTTGGGAGTTTCAGGAGTAAACAGTGTCGCAGCCAAATCAAATGCAATTGTAGTCATTCAAAGTGTTCATTCAATTGCAATAACTAGGTGGAGGATAACAGCAGAGGTGAGAAATGGATTCTACAGTTTGAGTTTATATTGTTCAGGCAGGGAGGTGCAGGGAATTCTGTGTTGGAACAATAGAAATAACCAAACGCCTCAGAGACAAAAACAGTTTCAAAGTACCTGACACAGACCCGCACGTGATGACACACCCCCCAGACACACACAGGCCCTCATTCATCACCATCACATCATCTGTCTGTCGGTGCAGTTTCAAGCTGCGACAGGAACAAACTAAGTGAAACATCATCCCATATTTTGACAGCTGAAAATTGCAGGTCTTCAGCTACAACTTCCAGAAGTTACATGTGTAATGAAAACAACAGCGTCTCAGCCTCAGCTCACTCCTGCAGAAACCTCCTGAGTGCAATGTGCCACGACTTGTTCAGGAGGTTTAATCTGATCTTAAATTATAATAAGCAGTCTTGTCTCATATCTGCAACAGTAAGTCCAGCTAACCTCGTATGGTTTACTACAAACGTTCCTGCAGGACAACAAGGAGCAGACTTGGATTTCCCCTGCTCTGCCTCCTCCCTACATCTGTAATCCATCGATGAGCCCTGCCACACAACAGTAAACAGCAGTTCCGTGCAGCATTTGCAAGAACAAGTAACGTTTCATGAATAAAACAGATTCTACTTTTTCCCCCACTCATGCATCCTTCATGTTTTCTGTCCTGTTTCACGCTGCATCCAAACACATTCTAAGGATCTGCAATCGGACCCAAGCCCTCCGTTGTGTGGAGCTGGCTATGTTTCAGTTTTCTTGTCTCTCTCCCTGTTTCACAGAAATGAAACTCATGGGATATGTTGCGCACACTGAGTGCACAAAAACATGCATGCAAATGCAATGTTAACATAGGGAGGATCTTTTTTAAACCGCATTGCAGCCGCATGAGGTGATAGTGGATTAGAATCTATTTGCAATGCATGCAAGAAGCACAGGACAGAGGAGGACCAGTGGCAGTAGTCCAGTATTAGTGTGTGCATCTGATTAAACTCAATCGTCTTATTACCATCGCCTCACTTTCATCTGGCAACACTGATCTGACTGCAGTTTGGTCCAACTATGCATGGTAAACATAGCTTTTCACACTCCAGTGACTTTAAAAATAGATGCGATTAAATTTCAGCCCTTCTAAGATTATTCTCCAAGCCGCCGACCGGCAGAAGACTTTCTGATACAGACTATAAACCAGCATTTAAAATGAAGTTAGGTCTTTATAAGGATATCCTTGAATATAACAAGTGATTTAGTAAAGGTATAAAAATGACTCTTTCACCTCTGTATATCCCTGCATGTTTTTTAAGTTATTTCTTAAGGACACACTTCCAAGTTAGGATTCACGTGCACACAACAATGACAGACCCACACCAGTGCAGGGGGACACACAGCAGGGGTTGCAAGTGTCTGCAGAGGCTCCATGAGGGAGTCCAGGTGCAGATCAGTGGGACCAGCCAGCTACACAGAGTGGAACCAGTTGAGTCAGGCCCGATGAAATGAAACTTACGTCCCACTCGTCTCACCTGTCTGTCTGACTCTTCCCCCTTTAAGCCAGCTGACCACGGGGCTCTAACTTTCTGTTCGTCCCACTCTCTCGATTTACTCAAACTGGGATGTCAGCAACGCACTGCTGGTCATTTTCACTTCTCTTTTTTTTTGTCTTGTGAAGAAGCCGCAGGTGACGACAGTGTAATGCAACCAAGATGCTGCTGGAGAACAAAAGAGCCTTATTGTTAATCTGTGTTTACACTGCTATGTGCCAAACCCATGAAAGGTTTGGCAGGACACCCGGATGAAGTCATTTACACTGGTTTGTGGGGCCACACTGCAAGCAGATGTACTTTATGGGTTATGCACACATGCAGTATTCAAACACTGGAGAAGGTCTGGAGACATGAGCATAAATAAAATCAGATGCTTTGTCAGTTTCGATTTTGCATCACGGGCCGAATCTGCCAGACAGATGTAGTTTTAAAAAAAGAACCAAGCTGAAGTGAGATTTGAAAGATTTCCAACATGACTGTTTTTCTTCTTTACGTGACATAATTAGAAATCACCTAAAATAGTCGTATGACAGCAGAGCGGTTCAACTTTATGAGAAACTGTCTCAGAGCAGAACAGACGAGCGCGACCGCCGGCCACGTAAAGAGGAATAAGAGAAAACACTGTGATGTGTCATCCGAAGAAACTTCACCAATTCTTTAAAATATATCCTCAAAATGAGAATCGCAGTGGGAAATGGGTCCAAGTGGTAAAAATCCAAACTGGTGAAATGATCTGATAGGATGACACAACAGCGAGAGTTAATCATTTATAATATTGAGTTGTTCCCGCTTGTAGATAAGGATCAACTGAAGAAACCACATGTTTCCTCGTGCTTTACTAATCTCATTTTACCCTTTTACAACTCATTTCCCTTTAGTCTTGTACTTCTCTTAAAGTTTTGATATTATTTGTACAGAATAATGGTGCAAAAAGTTGAGCCTCTAACAGAAATATGTTAGCATACAACCATTGACTTTAAGCCAACGAGTAAAAGTAAAAACGCTCTTCTACTTGTTCCATATTCGGTCTTCTAAATCTTCCGTGGTTTCTGCCGGTATCATGGGGCATGAAACCGGAAATGTGACTCCGGAAAGGATGTAGTTAGCAGACCAATCACAACCTTTGCGGGCTGGGTGAGGTTTGTGTAGCTTTGTCGTATAGTTACACAAATTGGGCAACACACGTAGTAACGCAAGACGGGGTACGAAAGAATGCAAGGGGCTCTTGCGTGTCTCGGAAAACGCTAAACCATGCGCCGGCCTTAAGGGTCAACTGAAGAACCACATGTTTCCTCGTGCTTTACTTATTTCATTTGAACCTTTTTATAACTCATTTCCCCTTAGTCTTGTACCTCTGTTAAAGTTTTGATATTATTTGTACAAAATAGTGGAGCCTCAAACATGGTGGTTGAGCAAAGGTTTTAAAAATGTATACTCCGGCTGATTCACAGTTTTTTTTTGCAGATTCCTCATCTGCGACATGTGAGACCTTCAACTTGATCTGCCACCTGATATCATAACCCACATCCCCACCCCGGAGAACAGCCTGTGCTCTGGTGAACCGACCGGCTGACGTTCTGTTCCGTCCCTGCTCGCACGGGACTCGACCTCATCACCTCTCTGGGCCTAACCCGGGTTATAAATAGATCCCCCGACTTCTGATGCACGTTCGATAACTTACTCGTCCCGCTGCCAACGTCTCAGCGTCACGTGGCCATCATGGTTTTCTAGAAATAAAAACAGAGAGATGAAATGAAAGAGACGCAGAGCTGCTCTCATCTTGGTTTCACTTTCTATTTACAAGAACTGGCTTTTCTAGGAAGGAGGGGGGGCAGGTAGGGAGGGGGTGGGGCTTAGACAGTATAAAGCCTAGTGAAGTGTTTACCTCCTCTGTCACAGACACACGCACACGGATCAGACCGAGACACGACAACCAGCTCACTCGCACCTCCGAGCTGTCACAGGGGAAAGAGCCCGTGCGTGTCCCGCGCTGCGTCCAGGATCCACTGCGGGAGTTTCACCGCAGCCTTCACGCAGGATCTTCACGCATCAGGATTTTAAGGGGGAAACACAAAACGCGTCTTTAGAACGCCGCTAATGTTGCAACACAACGGTGAGTGGATCTATTTCGCAATGCACCGGTTATGTGATGCAGGTTTAAAACAAAATGGGCAACGATGCAAAAAACCTCAGCGATCAGTCCACAGTGAAGGGAAGCGACCTTTGTAAAAATGCATTAAAGGGTTAAAGAATCAAAAAGAAAACATATAAATGATACACACTATTGATTTCTTTATACTTTATTCATCCTGAATATAACGCTTCCATCTCCGTGACTGCGATAACTGGCCTCACATGAAATCATCTGTCAGTCATTAACTGATTTTGGGGAATCGCTTGAACTTTTCCTGGAACTTAAAACAACTTGCAGTGATTGGTTCAAGTGCACAGGAGAAAGTTATTCATTGATTTATTATGATTATTATAATATTATTCTATATGTAAAAAATGATTGTATTTGTCAAAATAGGAGCTTAAACATTTGATTAAAGCCCAATTTCTCAGTTCACTCTGGTAGGAGGCAAAGTCTTTTATGTAGACTTTTATGTGTGTGTGTCTGTGTGTCTGTGTGTGTGTGTGTGTGTGTCTGTGTGTGTGTGTGTGTGTGTGTGTGTGTGTGTGTGTGTACAGTAAATTGACTGGGGCTGACATCATTTCTTTATTCTTAGGCAA